>JAOWBH010000032.1:1698-19570 GCA_028566215.1 Silene coronaria
AAAAATAAAAAAAATTTTAACCCCCCCCCCCCCCCCCCCCCCACCCCAAATAGGGTTCACTAACAAGAAGAAATTCAACTTACAAGGTGAATGGAAGAAGGAGAAGGTGTGTGTAATCTTCAAATCCATGCTTAGAATCCAAGAATGAAGGTTTAAGAGGGTTTTAGAGAGAAGGGAGAGGATATGAAAGCCTTAGAGATAAGGGAGAAATGATTTAGGGTTAAGAAGAAAGGATATCCCGATATAGCTTATAACACGTCTAACACAGGCTCACTCGATCGAGTGCCCGAGCACTCGGCCGAGTGCAACCCACTCAGTCGAGTGTCCACTCTATTCGGTTCACTTGTAATACCCCGCATTTCCGTAGCTACACTCTCGGTCAAGTACATCAGGGCACTCGACTGAATGGCCCTGTACTCAACTGAGTGGTTGACCGAGTAACCTTGGGATGAGAATTTTTTATCTTTCTCCACTCGGCTGAGTGACTCGTTGCACTCGAGTGAGTGCGGGGCGGTACTAGACCGAGTGCTTCGGGCACTTGACCGAGTGTTGGGCGTCCAGATCTTATTTCCGCGTGTTGGGCTCCTTATTATTGGGCCTTGATATATACCCTTTTTGAGTTTTTCTCCTTCATTTCTCATCCCTAAAACCTTCTTTCTAACTCCCTCAAACCCCCTCTAAACCTCCCTAACATCTCTTATAGAGATTCAATTTTTGATTGGAGGATTCATCATCACCTTTATCTTTCCTTTGCATATTGCATCTTGTAAGTCTAGATCTACTCTTTAATCTTCCTTATTGTTTTCCTAACCCTAGAAATTAGGGTGTTTTGTGGGTTAAGTTAATTAGTGATTTTATTTAGTTTCATGAGTAATTAAAGGGTAATAATAAGGGGTTTTACTTAGTATAATAGTGTAGGATGTATTATGATAGTTATTATGTGATTATTGTAAGATGAGACGGTTTTATGAGACGGAGTCTTGTTGTCTTGGATTAGCTTATGGGGTATGCTAAAAGGTAGGTTAATCCTACTCGGTTTCAATAATAAGCCTGTTGTGTATGTTGTTGTTGATATTGTAATTAGTCTCACATGATTAGGGCATTTACATTATAACATGTTTAGTGGTTAATTGCATCATTTAGGAGATAATTACGATGGTTGGCTTGCATTATAACCTGTATAAAGAAATGGTGGTTAGTCTCTTGTTGTTGGCATAATTGGATCATACCATGATTGAGTAGGTATTTGTTGTTTGGTCTCATATTATGGTTGGAATGTTTCATAATCATGAGAATGGATGGTTGTTGATATGAGCATGATGGTATGTTGAGATTCATATGTCATGAGATGGTTTGCTAATTATATTGCATATTGTATTCTATGTGTTGTGATGGATGTTGGAGTTAGTGGTGGAGTTGTGGTTGTAATATACGGTTGTTGAGGAGACGTAAGAAGGTTGGCAGATCGTCATCCGCTTAAGTCGCATTTTGGGGCTTCCCAACCCAAAGGGATGTGAACATTAATGGCTTGAGTACGGAGAGACTTGCGATGCGTCGCAACGTCGGGTAGGGGTCTGATTAGCACTCAGGCTCAGTACCACGGGCGTGTCCCGAGTACTTGTTTACGGACTGCGGTCTGGCTGTTTTGTGAGTGGTGTTGTGGTGCCGTCACCGGGTTGTGGGTGTCGTGGGTGTGTCCCTAGCACCAGTGTTGGTGGTGGAGTAGTGTGTTGTAGTCATGTTTGATCATTTTGTTGCATTCATAATTGCATATCATATTCATGTTATTCTCGTTCATATTTAATTATATTATTGAAACTGACGTTTGTGCCTTTGTGTAAATTGTCACCGATTTTCGGGGTGGCTTGTGTTGATCCATATGATATTTCTAATCATATAGGGAGCAGTTTGATTTATAAGTTATTTATGATGTGGTCGGGATTTGGGCCGCGCTACGGGTTGAAGTCGAGTATATAGATTTGGTAGATAATATGGATATAGATGAGTTGTATTTTATATTCATTCATGTCATTTGTAATCACTAAACTTGTATTATTTATAAAATGTTATTTGAATTGGAGTTTTGAAACACTAACTCGAGCAACGGAGATGGTAATACCTTCAATTACCTTGGTCGGGTAATTGGAGGTGTTAAACCACTGCACTCACTCAATCTAGTACTTACTTGCCTTATATGATGGTTAAGGTTCTTATTTCACCTAAGGGTCTACTCACTATGGTCCTTAAACCGTCTTAATAATACCAGATATTAAACTCTTGCATAAGGGCCTATTCTCCGAGACCCAATGAAGTATCGCAGGTTAGTGGGTCTTCTCGTATATTTAACCATTACTCGGCATGATTTGGTGTATGTAGTCCATATACTCTCACAGTTCATCCACGAACCAAAGAAATACCATTAGGAGGTTGCCATTTGTTTTGTTCAGTATTTGAAAGGTAATCCTAGGAAGAGAATAGTGATGGACCGCACATCAGCTTTGCATTTACAAGGCTACTCAAATTCGGGTTGGGCTAGTTGTCCCATCACAAGACGATCTTTGGGTGGTTATTTTGTAGCACTTGGAAATACCCCTGTCTCATGGAAGGCTAAAAATTAAGGAATAATGGCCCATTCTACGGCGACTGAAGCCGAATATAGAGCAATGATAGCACTAACCAGTGAGTTAGTTTGGATTTAATCGTTTTTGGCTTCGTTAGGTGTGATGCATTATCAACCTATGGGGGTGTATTGCGATAATCAAGCTGCATTACATATAGCCAAGAATCCCGCTTTTTATAATAGAACGATGCACATTGAAATTGATTGTCATTTCATTCGTCAACATTTGGTCAACAATAATATCGTTGCGCATCGCGTTTGAAGTAAAGACCAAATCGATGACTTGTTTACGAAAGCTCTTGGTAGAGAATCGTTTGATCGTCTTCAAGGCAAGTTGGGAATTGAATTCTCTAGTGCTCCAACTTGAGGGAAAGTATCAGAATATTCTTGACATATCCAATTACTTGGTGTATATTTGTGATTACGTTATATTAGGCTAGTGTATATTTGCTTTCCATAATTGTAGATAGGGTTTGTTAGTCGACTCTTGTATATATGTCGATGGATTATAAGCCATCAATGATCATTAATACTACATATAAACTCCCTTATGGGAACTGATAAATCACAATTTAGACATCTTTTGTGACTAAACGCACCCAAACCATTTTCAAGGGAATAAGACATCATCAGGTAATGATTGGTAGATTTGTGGATTGGGTAGCTGAAAAAAAAGACTTCAACCACTTAAAAGGGAAGAACTGGGTGGATTACAAACCTACTGCTAACTCTAGTTGGGTTTGGAGGAGAATATGCAGAGTGAAGCAGGAGATATCTACTGGTTATGCTAATGGCAAATGGAATGTCCAACCAGATGGATACTCTCCAACTGGCTGCTATGACTGGATTAAAGGTGTTGGACCTCATGTTAGCTGTTATCTGTCATCTGTGATATGGAAATCATGGAACATCCCTAAACATCAATTTCTAGGATGGTTATATGGCTATATGCTCATAATGCCCTGAATACGAATAACAAACTGAATTATATGGCATGGATATTGATGACAAGTGTTGTGTGTGGACATGCTGTGGAAACTCAAGACCACCTGTTCTTTGACTGTGTGTATAGCAACCTGGTTATCCAATCCCTGAAGCAGGATCCATGTTACAATGTTCCTGTGGTCAATGTGTTGGAATGGTGTGCTACTAGACGAGGATCAAAAGTGCAAAATAGGGTACAGATTGTTGTGGTCTTGGCTACTCTCTACCACGTCTGGCACCAGAGAAATAAATGCAGAGTGGAAGGGGTGCTGGACAGACTAGAGAGGGTTGCCAAAAGGATAACAGAGGAGATGAAGGAAAGAGTTCGTGGTCGAAACAAGCAGAAGATGAGCATAGATAATATATAGGGATGTCAATAGGGTGGGGCGGTGGCAGTATAGGCTACCCCGTACCCGTACCCACCAAGAAATTATCACACCCGTACCCGCCCCACCACCCATGGCGGGTACAAGTTTCCATACCCCTACAGCCGTACCCGCCCCACCGGATGAAAATCTAGACCCGTACCCGCAACATTAACCCACCACCTACCTATGTCTTATTTTATCTCGTTACCTTTTAAATAAAATGTAGTTTAATCTTTAGGAATATCCGTAAATTCACATTTTTATATTTCTAATTTAAGATTTCAATAAAATTAATAAAGAACATTATAGAAAGTCACAATAGTATATATAATTATTTTTCATAATTGGAGGTAAGCGGATATTTGACGAGTATGACGTACAACCCATCTCCGCCCCATCACTCATGGCGGGTAGTATTTTTATACCCGTATCCGTCATACCACCCACGAAAACACTATCCATACATGCCCCAACTGAAATAAATGTGGGGCGGTACCCACTTGTACCCGTCCCTGCCCCGCTGACACCCTAACTAGACATTGGCATTCTTATAGACCAGAGTCCGTAGTTAGATACACCTGAGAAGGATCTAGAAGTCTAGAACCCAAAAAAACCACGACCCTCTCTCTACCCAAACCCTTTCTATATCCAACAGAAAGATCTAGAAACCCTAATAAAATACTCTTTTCCCCCATTCACCCTTTTTTTCCTCTCACTTTCTCAACACACTATTGTCACTATATAAACCCCCTTCCCTCACCATCACCAACCTCATTTCATATACACATTCTCTGCAACTACTTTCTTTCTCAACACTCTCCAAAAAAAGCTTCATTCAACAACAATGGCGGAACAAGAAACCTTCGCATTTCAAGCCGAGATTAACCAGCTTCTTAGCCTTATTATCAACACTTTCTATTCTAACAAGGAGATTTTTCTTCGTGAGATTATCAGTAATTCTTCCGATGTATGTTCAATTTCGCTGATTTTTTTTATCTATTATTTTGTTGAATTTTCAGTTATTTTGTTCTTATTTTGCGTGATTTAGACTAAACTTTTGATTAATATTTGTTTACCGATTTTTTTTATTTGCGATTAGGTCGTAATTCTGTAGAATTAGATCATCGGACTGTGTGATTATTCGGTAATTATAAGTATAAATGATTTTTATCAAGTATATTTTAATTATTTGAGCTATTATTGTTGACGATTTTCAGTACTCTCTCTGTTCTGTTGGAGTATGATTATCCGCTAATTGTGTGTTTTTTGATGAATTATTAAGTTTATGTTTATGATTTAGGATTTATTAGCGTTGCTTACCGCTTCGTATTATCTCGGTTTCATTGAAATGTATACGTTTTTCAAAATATCGTCTCATATTTGAGAAACGATTAATATTTCAATAAAACAGAGAAATATATTTTTTCGCTATTTTTTTTTTCGAGTTTTTAAGTTTATACTGATACTGATTATTTAGGAGTTACGAGCGTTAAGATTGTTAGTATTTCCTCTTTTTTATTGAATATTCTATTGAATTATATACGATTTTTTTCATAATATCGTCGCATGTTTAATAAATGAATTATAATTCAATGAAACAGAGAAAAATATTTTTTCACTGATTGTGATTTTTTATGTTGATAATAAGTTTATACTGATGACTTAAGAGTTATAAGCGTTGATGACTGTTCGTATCCCCTCTGTTTTATTGAATTGTTTACGGTTTCAAAATATTCTCATATTTGAGAGATATTACTGATTCAATGAAACAGAGGTATTCGGAGCATATTTTTCTCGCTTGTTGTTTGTTGATCTGAGAGTCTCGTGTATGTTGATTCCGGTTCAGTAAAATTAGTGAATCAACATTCATGTCTTATCGATTTTGTTCGCAGTCTCAGCGATTGAAACTTACTTAATCACGTCGTGAATTTATTTATGTTGTTAGCATCTTGTTTTAGTTGTTAGGTTTTATGATATTTCAATGGTCATTTTTTTTTTTTTTTTTTTCTGAATTGGATACAATGTGACGTTGTTTTAAGTCACGTGCCTGTAGTCATTTAATGTCACTCCGTTGTTAACATAAAAATTCCCTGTAATTTTCAATGTAGGACTTGAAGTTATGAGTGACTAGATCTTGATTGAAAAGTGTGGGGTAAAATCACTTAAATTGTATTTAGGATATTTGTAGGCTGTACTTCTGATATCCAACTTGCTCTACCATTGGTTCACCGTTCATTAACTTGCATGAGCCTAGAGTCGTTTCATGCCGTCTTGAATCTTAGTCTCGTAGACGAGTATGTAATTGGGCTAGGCAGTCATTAATCTCATTATCTGTGTTGAGTTTACTCGACCCTTACCTGGTGAAGGGTGGTACTGAATGTATGTTAATTGGACTTTTGTAGGCTTTGGACAAAATTCGCTTTGAGAGTTTGACTGACAAAAGCAAGCTCGATGCTCAACCTGAGTTGTTCATTCACCTTATACCTGACAAGGCCAACAACACTCTTACTATCGTTGACAGCGGTATTGGAATGACCAAGGCTGGTAAGCAATCTTCTTCCATGAACAATTTTCAGTTTATTTGCCTGTCTGTGATTACTGAGTTTGTTTCCATTATGTCCTAGTTAAAAAATTACCCTATAGACTCTATTCGTTGTACCCTTTTGCTGGTTCAAATGCTGTCATATGCCCCACGTTTACTTAAATTGCCCGATTTAAATTCACTGAAGAGTTCCTAAATTTAACTGAAAGATGCCCGGCTGGTTTATGGATTGAATGTGGCTAGTAGGCGAACTTCTTGGTAAATAAATTACTGTAACTTTATAGTGGTTACTGAACCTGTTTCTGTAATGCTGTGTTTGCAACATAAACTAATATTCTTGGTTGAATCTTTTGTTGTTCCGAAATCTCTCATTACTCTTTCTTTAATATATTTTGAGTATCCTAATTGCAATTTAGGCTTAGTAATGGTAAAATATGTCTGCTGAGAATAATGGATATGTAATCAATTTATGCTGCTTATACATGACTTGTAGACAAGTCAGATAAGCATGCTGTTTGCTGTCCTGAACATTATATTGGGGTTACTGAGTGGTTTTCTCTATGTTGGTTTTTCAGATTTGGTGAACAACCTTGGTACCATTGCCAGATCTGGAACAAAGGAATTCATGGAAGCGTTGGCTGCTGGGGCTGATGTTAGCATGATCGGTCAATTTGGAGTTGGTTTTTACTCTGCATACCTTGTTGCTGATAAGGTCATTGTCACTACAAAGCACAATGATGATGAGCAGTATGTGTGGGAGTCCCAAGCTGGTGGGTCTTTCACAGTGACCAGGGACACAACCGGGGAGCCTCTTGGCAGGGGTACCAAGATCACCCTCCACCTCAAGGAGGACCAGCTTGAGTACCTTGAGGAGAGGCGGTTGAAGGACTTGGTTAAAAAGCACTCTGAGTTCATCAGCTACCCAATTTCTCTATGGGTTGAGAAAACAATTGAGAAGGAGATTTCTGATGACGAAGATGAGGAGGATAAGAAAGACGAGGAGGGTAAGGTTGAGGACGTTGATGAGGAGAAAGAGAAGGAACAGAAAAAGAAGAAAAAGATTAAGGAGGTGTCTCATGAGTGGAACTTGGTAAACAAACAGAAGCCAATTTGGATGAGGAAGCCTGAGGAGATCACCAAGGAAGAGTATGCTGCGTTCTACAAGAGCCTGACCAATGACTGGGAAGAGCATTTGGCTGTTAAGCACTTCTCAGTTGAGGGTCAGCTCGAGTTCAAGGCTGTCCTCTTTGTGCCTAAGAGAGCACCTTTTGATCTCTTTGACACAAAGAAAAAGCCAAACAACATCAAGCTGTATGTTCGTCGTGTCTTTATCATGGATAACTGTGAGGAGTTGATCCCAGAGTACTTGAGCTTTGTTAAGGGTATTGTTGATTCTGAGGACCTTCCTTTGAACATCTCTAGGGAGATGTTGCAGCAGAACAAGATCTTGAAGGTTATCAGAAAGAACCTTGTCAAAAAGTGTTTGGAGCTCTTTTACGAGATTGCTGAGAACAAGGAAGATTACAATAAGTTCTATGAGGCGTTCTCTAAGAATTTGAAGTTGGGTATCCATGAGGATTCTCAGAACAGGAACAAGATTGCTGAATTGCTTAGATACCACTCTACTAAGAGCGGTGATGAAATGACCAGTCTTAAGGACTATGTTACTCGAATGAAGGAGGGTCAGAATGACATTTACTACATCACTGGTGAGAGCAAGAAGGCTGTTGAGAACTCTCCATTCCTTGAGAGGCTGAAAAAGAAGGGTTATGAGGTCCTTTACATGGTTGATGCCATTGATGAGTATGCTGTTGGTCAGCTCAAGGAGTTTGAGGGTAAGAAGCTTGTTTCTGCTACTAAGGAGGGTCTGAAGCTTGACGAAAGCGAGGATGAGAAGAAGAGAAAGGAAGAGCTCAAGGAGAAGTTTGAAGGTCTTTGCAAGGTGATCAAGGATGTTCTTGGTGACAAGGTTGAGAAGGTTGTAGTCTCTGACCGTGTTGTCGACTCTCCTTGCTGTCTGGTAACTGCTGAGTACGGATGGTCTGCTAACATGGAAAGGATCATGAAGGCTCAAGCTCTAAGGGACTCGAGCATGGCTGGTTACATGTCCTCTAAGAAGACCATGGAGATCAACCCCGAGAACTCAATCATGGAGGAGCTAAGGAAGCGAGCTGATGCTGACAAGAATGACAAGTCTGTCAAGGACCTAGTGCTGCTCCTGTTCGAGACTGCTCTTCTGACCTCTGGTTTCAGCCTTGATGAGCCAAATACTTTTGGAAACAGGATTCACAGAATGCTGAAGCTTGGTCTGAGCATTGATGAAGATGCTGCTGATGAAGATGTCGACATGCCAGCACTCGAGGAAGCTGATGCTGAAGAGTCCAAGATGGAGGAAGTCGATTAAGCTGCATTAAACTCTCTGGCCCGGGTGAATATTATATGGCAATAATAGTTAGTTTTCTCTAGTACAATCATTTTCTTTGCCTGTGATGAAACTTGAATTACTGAGAGCTCTGTTTAGAGCTGTGGTTTTTTTTGGCTGATGATGTCTGTTTTTGGAACTTTAATGATCAGATTTCGGTAATTAAATTGTATCGTGGCTGTTGTGGTTGGCATGTTATTTTTGTTTTATTTGCTAACAGGGAACAGTTGGGGGGACTCGGGAGGCTGAAGACCATATTCTTTTCTTTTTTTTGCCATGGCTGTGTTTTTGATATATTTGGCCAAAAACAGAAGTTAGATGAAAAGGCAGGCTGAGACAACGATCTTTACTGGTTTGCTGTAGACCAGAAAGTGTCTGATTGAGGCCATCAGACTTTGTGCTTCACCAAATTGTCGAAAAATTGTTGTGACTAATGGCACAAATACAAAAAAAAAGTAAAAATTCACCCACGAGCGACTTGCACCCTCACTTTCTCAAATTTCGTTAAGATCTTTTTATACTGCCAACAACGTGAAAATTTGAAGGATGGGGAAAAAACTAGAAAGGGTAAAAGAATGAAAATTGCGTCAACAAGGCTACTTCAGAGTTCAAAAATCCAAAGGAAGGCCAAAGAGAATTGCATTATTAAAAACAAATAACAGAGTGTATTTGAAAGCCTTGTTTTGAACCTCTGTACAAAAGAGCTCCATAAACATAGAAAACCATGATGAATATACGTCTGCTAGAATCGAATCAAAATTGATCAATAAATGAACAGACAGACAGGACCCAAGAAGGCGAGAACAAAACTCAAGTGTCATCAACTTGAGAGTGAAACACAAAGCTCGGAAATGTAATTGTAATTTCCCTGTCAAAATCATGAAGCTTATAAACATCAGAAATTTTTAATAATTTTTAGAATTGGTCAAGAAAATTTATACTGGATGATGAGAAAAGCACTCACTGCAGGTATTGAAGAGTCATGTTCTTTAAAAGTGATGGATGTCGGTAAACAAGGGTTCTCCATTCTTCCTTATCGATTTTACCATCTTGTTTAGTATCAGTTTCAGCAAAGGTCTGCAGCAAATGACAAGGATAAGACAATGGAGTAATACTAGGATAATTCAATACCCATTTTAGGTCTACCAACTCATCAGAAGCATTTTTCGACAAAAATCTTAAAATATCAAAGCAGCTGTTATCAATTATAACAACTGCAAATAAAGTGACATATCTATCATCTATGGTCCTTAGTATTCAGTAATTCCGGAATTTGGTAAAAAGCAGCTAAAATACATGGTCGGCTAGTCCCAAAATGATTAGAGGTCGGCTAGCATGAATCATTGCAAGGAATGATCAATCTGAGTTGGGAAGCAATAAAATATTGCAAAACTAATTGGCGAAAAAAAGGTGCAAAGGTAGAAAAAATGTTACAGACTTGAAACATGAGGAAACTGTACTGGATGAGGACAAAGTCGACATTTAGATTAAGAAAGAAAATTTGCAAATGAAAGCATATTTTATTGGGTAAATAAGCAGAAGTAAAAAGGACCAAAATAACTTGCAAAAAGTCACACCAACACCATCGAATCTAAATGAAAACATTTAACAAAAATAAAAATTTGTAGAAGGGAAAAGCAGGTTTGTGCAAGCACCTTTGTGATGATTTCTTCAATTACATGATCTGCAAGATTCATACCAGTTTCAGCTAGTGTGGCCACTACCATTTGCTTCACCTGCACAAGAATATCAATAAAAAAAATTCCGTTAACTAATAACCACATTTCAATTTTCACATACATGCTGTGACTCTGTGAGCCTCCTGTAACGGAGGAAGGAAATCAGCCATTTAGATTCGTTTCTATTAAAGAAAGGGTTTATACAGAAGCATTGGACACTCTATTTCTACCAAAACATGTTTACTCATACTTTAATAGGCTAGATTATTTCCTGTATCCCTCTCACCACTGTTTCTAATTTTGAAGGTCGACATAATTTCCCTTTATTTATCCCTTCCTATAAATCCTACCTCCATTTATACATGTGGAAAGAGAAGAAGCCAACTTAGTTTAAAAATGCGCAAGGCACACCGAGGCTGTAAGGGGCCGGGGCAACGAGGCGCAAAGAGCAAGGCGAAGCCGCGTGCCTTTTTGACGCGAGGCGCCCTATTTTTGATAACAAATTTGTAATTTCCAAATAAAATTTTGGCAACAATAGCCTTTTTAGGAGTTTTCAAGTCGGCTAACATGTCAAGGAGTAAAGTTAGGAATAATGGGGGAAAGAAACGTTGAGTGCCTACTAGTTAGCCTTGTCAGGCGAGTGTTGTCTAGAAGGCACACCTAAAATGGATCGAGGCGTTTTGGGTAGTGCCTCATCCAAGGTGCGCCTAGGCGCGCCTTAAGCGCACTTTTTAAAACTAAGGAAGAAGGTGAGAAGAAGGAAGCCTCGATGTTTTTCTTTCCGTTTTAATTTGAGCAGCTCAATGACTGAAAATCTTGGATGTCGGAAAACTACAAGGAGTTCGCTAATTAACGGAGCAACTAATAGCAGCTCAATGACTAAAAATCTTGAATGACTCATCGTATACCAAGCTGATGAAAGTTTACTAGTCACGAAATTAAGGAACGCAATCGGATGTCAACAGTAATTTAGCAGCAACACATGTATATCACGATGGGCCAGTTTTCTGTCAACAGCCCCTTGCTGCTTGAGAATATACGAATGGAACTAGTAGTCCTGTATAGTGACAACTAACCTGTTCCCTCTCAATGAAACCTTGCTGCTTAAGATCATACAGTTTGAAAGAGACTGCAAGTGAAAGAAGGCACACAATAAGTCGTTGCAATCGGGAAGTCGCATTAGAAAAAAAAAAAGACTTTCCCCAAAAATTTATCGTTATTTTAACTTTGCTGGTCAGGAAACTTTAGTTGTGACAATCAATTTTTCCACGTATAAGTAGGGATATACTGTATGGTAATTACGTTTGATTTATTAACACTAAGTCACTAACTATTAACATACTACCATTTTAAGTTCTATTTTTTAAACCATTTATATGATTTTATTTTATATTAGGAGATATCAATCAACGTTGACGTCATTTGACTATCAAAGTTAAAAGGGGACCACAAAGTTGGAATGGAGGAAAAACCAAGTACAAAACAAGGCCAAATCAATAACTTTAATACACCACCTAGCCCATTAATTTATTGTTTGATCGCTCTACTTGAGGTAGTCCACAAAAAAGACAGCTCTAGTTACTGTTTTTAATGCTGTTTGCGCAGAATCAGACTGTTGTGATAGAAGGGGTATCCGAGTAAACATATCCGTTCAATACGACTTGGGGGCTTACTAGACATCTTTGTATGCAGGTACATTACATTGATTACAGTGCTTGAATCGTCCAGGAGCAGACTCTTCTAAGACAATTAGCTCATGTACAGTTGTACACATACTAGTACTACACTACCACTACCATGACTTCCTTTTTAAGTTGCAACTGAAAGGGAATAAGAAAATAGATTTAGTTAAGAAGGATATGTAGCACCGTACAGTCAATTTTTTGTTCAATGGGAGCTTGCGGATGAAAAACAGAAAGTCCACGAGCAAACTCTTCAAAACCTAGAACTCCATTATGCTTTGTGTCAAACAAGTCAAAGACCTACAATAGCAAAAAAAAAAAAAAAAAAAAAAAGGAAAAGTGACTTTAAGTCAAAACCCATGACGAAAAACTCTAAATCAAACAAATGAATAAATAAATTATAAAGTCTACTGCAGCTGAAAATTCTGAGGACTTACCCTGTCGGCAAATAAACTCTCTCTTCTGTTCGTCCTAAATAGGGCCAACTGAAACTCTTCCTGAAGAAGAGAAAAATAATAAATTAAGATCAAATGCTGCACTACATTTATGTAAAAAGCTTATTGAGACTTCATAATGAGTACATGCCCATCCAACACCAAGCTAGTTAGCATAACTTGCATTCTGATCTAATATATCCCATGATCCCAGGAAAAATGTCAATTTACAAAATAGTTTCGGAAATATAGTCCTCATTCTACCCCTGATTTACACATTATTTTTTATATGACTTCAGAAAAAGGTGAAAAGTTGTATGGGAAATGATATATCGTTATTGTTTAACAATTCGGTTCCATATCTTCTCTATTTTTCTTCTTTCAAAATTTAACATTACTCACCCCCAGCTACTTTCTACTCGATTAAAACAATCTAATAGGCCATAATGCTTTCAAACACACTGTGCAACTAAACAATAAGCAATAACCATAGCATATAATCCAGGATAACAATCAAGGTTTTATATAAACGTTCATTAACCTTCTGGATGAGACCATCATCGATCACGGCACTGCTTATTCTTTTGAATAGCTCATAAAGTGCCTCAATTTCGCTTACACTAACTGCATCACAAAACCATAAAGAAAGATCAATGAAATCAGATCACAACCCAGCAGGTTCCCAAAGTTTCTAAAATTCTTATTGTATATGCAAGTTGCTGTTAATTTTATATATGGTTTTCCGCGTATATTTGTAAAGGAAAAGAACCACGTGGTATGATACAATATAGACAGTGGTGGAGCCAATATTTGTCGTTAGGGGGGCAAAAAAATTCACCACTGATAATAGAGTAGTTAAGTTCGAACATTTAATCAACCACAGGACAATTATCTGTTTTTAGCTCATTGCTAGGAACTATTAATATAATATAAACTGACACAAGAGTCATGTGAGGTGGCAGTTCTAGTCTTTACGTAGCCTTGGATAAGACAACTCTGTGTGAACCCTAATATGAAAATCCGACTTCAATTTGAACCATATCACTAGTTTTAAATTTACTAAAACATTAACAAAAAAAAAAACTCAAAGTTCACCAGAATTTTGAATCAAACACAGACTAGCGAAATCTCCATCGCTTATTACTAGGATTGTAATTGAGAAAGTAACTAAAAAAACTACTTACAGACAGTCTCCCTTGCAAGGCGCTCAGGATCTTCAAGGCCTCGTGGTGCCTTAGAAATTTCAAAGTCGCAGCATTGTACAAGGGAAAGAAATAAATGCTGAATTCCGTCTATGCACTGCACCATGATATATCCCACAGATCAGATATCCCCATACCTGTTCAAAATTTAGGCAAAAGCGAACCATTTCAGTATCAACAGTCTTCAAACAAAAAAAAAAAAGTCAAGGCATGCTAGGCTAGATAGTGTGACAAACCTGTTAACCATTGCCTAAATTTGTGGGGGTTTTCAGTGGTTTATAAGATGCGCGATAAAGTGCCCAACCTTTCTGTTCCAGACATCAAAAAAATATTATCAACTCACTGTCGACTAATAAGCAAAAAGGTGCACTTCAACTGATGCAACTTAACATTTTTTACAGCCTCAATGGTATTAAAGAAAAGCCACATCAGGAAGACAATCATCAATAAGATGGACAAAAAAAAATCTCCAACTGAGTATAGCCCTGGAGGTAATAGTCATGGTATTAAATCTGGGTCACAACAAAAGATTATGACGGGTTATGAAGGTTTCTGAGTCTGCATTGGCTGCGCTTCAAGGCATTATCTGTCCTATTAATGGTGCAATGTTCGAAATCAAGTCGCGACAACCGATCCTTAAATAAAGACTCGAACATGAACTGATAATTGATACCATGTGAAACTTTTCTTTTAAGCAGCAAACTTCTTTATAATCTAAAACAGTCCCAACATCCATTTCCCAGACAGACCTACTATAATCACTCATTCACTCCATATCTTTCACAAGACCCCTTCCTTACTCTTGTCAATAATAAAAAGGTTCCAATTATTGAATTTTGAGGAGGTATTGAATCCTAAACCTACATAGGTTAACTTCTTGAATACTCATCTTCGTCAAGTTCTAAAACGATTGCTTGCCCCAACCTCAGCCCTTCACCAATATCCACTGGAATTCATATTCCAATCCACACTTATGCTTCCTATAAAACCCAAAAAAATGCAGACAAACATCATAACAGTCCTCCACCAAAGCATTGCATAATTTGTCTCGGCAATCGCATCCTATAAACAACTAACCCCCCACCTCAGCCAGACGCCCATCTGTCTCCGTTACACAACCCAATGGTCAGTACAACAACATTACCCCAGTACCTAACAAAAAATCTTTTAGTAACCATGACAAAATCCCTCGTGTTTTCCATTGAAAGGGATGTCCACATTCAATACTTCAATCCCAGCACTAATCTAAACAATCTTTATACGCCAATTATACATTTATACAGACTCGACTCGACGTGATCACCTTGTAGTATAACCTAAGAACCACAAACCCCTGTTCAACCTGAAAACTTTCAACACTCGTGTCTCAATCAAACCGCAATTTGCGGTGGTCATTGAGGCATTGGGGTAATGTTGTCGTTGTTGTTGTCTCAATCAAACCATAAATCATGAACCACATACAACATTCATACACCAATCAAAAATCCAACAAAAACCCACTTTCAAAAACTACAAAATCACACAAAAATCCACAAATCTACCCTCAAAAATCACCAAACACCCAAAATTCCTATATGGGTAATTGAGTATACTAACTATCAAAGATCCAATTTTGATAAATTACACAAATACCCAACTGCACACCTGATCAACACAGATAAAAAAACAACTCAAAAAATCACACAAAACACAAAAACATTATAAAATTTCACAAAAAGATCGAAACTTTACAACAAATTGATCGGACAATGATCCCAGAAATTTAATCAATCAATACATAATCACCATTAAAATAAACAATTAATTTAAAAAGGGTAAGAATTATTATAATTATTATTGAGAAAGATGGCTTGCCTTTAGAAGAACAAACAAGGTAGGAGAGATAAAAGAGGAAGAAGCTGAAAGATGAAGAGACAGCGAGGTAGAGAGAGTGATGATGGGGAAGAGAGAGGAAAACAAATACAAGAGGGTTGATTTAATTTAATTTTATTTATTTATTTTTGCTTTTTTGGTAACGGATTTGTATTTGTGGTCAAATGATCAGAATAAAAAATTAAGAATTAAGAATGTAATTAATTAATGTATTTATAAAGTGGAAAGGAATTAATAATAAGTGTTTTGGTGTAATACTAATTGCTTTGATTTTTTTGGGTTGGCATAATAATCATAGTCGGACTCATGTAGGAATATACCAATACATGATTTGTTGACATAGATTTATGTGTTTTTTCGTATCACGGGTTATTATTATTTGTTGACATAAAATAACATTATTTATTTTCGTATTATGATTTTTTATTTATAACGTACATAATTATCTACACAAAATTTTCATTTGATACTCTTAAGGGTTATTTGGTTGACAATGGGAATATGGAGTTCTCATGAAATAAAAATTATGTGAATTGCAAAAATGTTGTTTATTTGGGATATGCGAACTCAATATGTTGTTTGCTTGGGATATGCGAACTCAGTTCACGTGGAAAGTCTCACTTACCAAGGGGACTAGGTAAGTGACCAGTGAGGATCCTCTATTCCACTTTTGTGTCTCATTGTGTGCGCCACACCACTTGGCTTTTAACACATTACTTGTGGCAAGATAAAATATTGTAGAAAATATATTAATTTGTTGATGTGTTAGAATGTGAGTGGTGTGACACATACAATGGACACCAAATGGGACAGAGAATCCCCATTGGGTAAGTGACTGCCTAGATTATGGAGGAATTGGAGTTCCATGGGAACTTCAACTTCCAATGAATAATCGGGAACCAAACAAGAACTCGTTTTTTCACTCCCAGGTAATTTCCAGTTCATATGAATTTGGAAGACAACCAAACACTCCCTTAGACTAAAAACAATAAGACAACCAATTTCTCTACTTATAGATAGAAATTTAAATATATAAAATGAATTTAATTCATTAGTTGTATTTCATTGACCAGTGTGATAATTTTTATCAATAATTTGGGCGATGTTATTTGGGTTATTGAAGGTTGAGGGTAGTGGTTGGAAGTGGCTCTTTGCCACAAGGCCTCACAACAATAAGGGTGAGTAAAAAGTTGACACTTTTAACGAGAGGTTGTGGCTGAGAGGGGTCAAGGACGGTAGGGATAGAGGTGGTGGATGATGCAGGCATGCAAGATGGTCCGGTGGAGGGGATGTAAAATGGGAGGTGGTAGATTAGAGGTGTATTGTACAACATATTTTTCTCTAAAATTTGACGAGTGATTAAGAAGGAAAAGAGAAATAAAAATGAAAGGGATAAAATAGTTAACAATGAATTATAATTATAATAAGTAAAAATGTTTATTGTGAAATTGACATCCTTTGTTCTATCCGTGTGCTTGTGTTTGGTAGTTTACTCGTGATAATTAGGGGGATAATTGTCATCTAAGTGGATATTATTTTGTATTAAGGATTAAAACTTTTTAAATTAATTATCTTCAATTAAAGGGATATAAGTATTGTTTTTTTTTGTTTGTGGAACTTTAATATTGTAATAAACTGTTGAATCTGAATATCACATAAGGCTAAAAATTTCACATAAATTTATTGGTAGGTAGAAGTGTAGAACATGACCAAAAAAATTTTCGAGCCTAATCGGCCAAGGTCGAATCATCACGAGTTCGGATCATATTTAAGTTTGTTATTATCAAGTTGTTTAGGAGAAACCGTTAGTTTTCAACATTACAAAATTAGGTCAATTCAAAGTCAGGTTAAATCCAAGTCCTCAATTTGGCCTCGGTATTTAAAAGCCCAACCCGAAATCTTGTAGCATTCAGGATCCTAAAACGATTCAACCACAAAAACTGAAGTGATTTAGTTCAAAGCAGCAATTTATTTATACGGAGTAACTAACAAAAGCGGGTTTTCGTTTTATTCAGACCGCCAAATTTTCGCCCCCAATTTCATAGAAAACCTAATTTAGGGCAACTA
>JAOWBH010000032.1:19670-36325 GCA_028566215.1 Silene coronaria
TCACCTATTTCCGGGGTGGCCTGTGTTGATCCATATGATATTTCCGATCATATGGGGAGCAGTTGACTTTCAGGTTTATGTGATGCATTCGGGACGGGGCCGCACTACGAGGATGGAGTCGAGTAGTAGTTTGTGATAGAGGTCGTAACAATATGAGTTGTATTTATTTCATTGAGTCTTGTTATTGTATCGACTAAACTTGTATTTATAATAAATGTTCTTGGAATTGGAGTTTTGTAATCACTACCTCGGGCAACTGAGAGGGTGACACCTTCAATTATCTTGGCCGGATAATTGGAGGTGTTACAAAAGCTTTCTTTTAAAAATCTTAGAGTACCAATCACTGCAGGGATATTGACAAAGAAGGATTGTATTGTACTCATATACAAAATTGTTGAAAGAATATGAAATTTGGGAGCTAAACATTTATCTTATGCTAATAGACTGGTTTTGGTCAAGTTTGTTCTTTCCACCTTATATAACTATAGGGCAGCAATGTTTGTTTTACCTAAAGGGGTGATGGACAGAGTTGATGCTATTTGTAGGAACTTCTTATGGGAAGGGAGTACAGAACATAACAAAGCTTCCCTTATTGCTTGGACCAAAGTTTGTGTCCCTAAGAATGAGGGAGGTTTAGGGCTCAAACAGAGTCAAAAGTGGAATATTACATTGATAGGAAAGTTGGGTTGGTGGATAGCAACAAAGCAAGACAAACTCTAGGTGCAGTGGGTTCATCATGTTTATTTAAAGGGTACTCAGTGGCTGTCTTATACTCCTTCTTCTGATACTAGTTGGTATTGGAGGAGAATTTGCAAGGTTATAGAACATACTACGGATGGTTTTATTGATAATGTTTGAAGTATAAGTGATGGAGAGTACACTGTTAGAAGCTGCTACAATTTGATTAGAGACAAGCATTCTGAAGTCAATTGGAGTAAGGTTATATGGAGTAACTTGGCAATCCCTAAACATTCCTTTATAGCCTGGCTTAAAGTGCATAATGCTTTGATGATGAAGGACAGGGAACTACAGTATGGAGGATAGTTTGTAAAAGATGGGGGCAAAATAAGGAAAGCAGTGTGTACTGCTACGATTTTGGCAACCTGGTATTTCATTTGGATGCAAATGAATGAAGCTAGAGTCCATAATCGAGTAGTGAGGCCTCATATTGCAGTGAAAAACATACAGCAGGTCATTAGAAATCGTTTGTTGCATTATAATTTCAGCATTATCTCTAGAAAAGATCATGCTTTGTTTATGAAGGTGCAATAAGTTTCACATTAGCACTAAAATTGTAAGTCATGAAAAGTGTATGATGTAATTGCTGATTTTTAATGAAAAGCTTGCCTTTTAGCAAAAAAAATAATACAAACTCCTTTTTATTAAGTACAATATTTGCAATAGCAGAGCCTGAATTTTTCGCTAGAAACATAAATTTTCGGAAGTGAACTAATAATGGAATAAGCTACTTTTTAAAAAAGAACTAAAAAAATAAAAGAGAACTACTTTAGGTAAATGTTGAAAAAAAGTTACTCCATATTATTTAAGATGGGCTAACAACGGTGCTATTTTGCTAACCCCCTAAATCCTCCCTAGAATCCTCTCAATTTCTTCTATTCCTTATTAGTAGGTCTTCCTTAAAATAAATATATCCGTCTTAAGAATAAAATGGATTGAATAATACCTTAATTGTATAGATGAGACAAATCTTTTGCTAGTCTCATTGCATTATGTTTTTATCTTATGTGATATATCCATACTCATATATATACCCATCTTAAATAAATTTGTGTAACTAAATATTGTTCAATTAGAAAAAATGAAAGAAAATAGAGAGAATTTATACTCATATATCACAAATTCTCATTTGTGACGGGTTGCCCGTCGCAAACGACAGGTCAAGTACTATCCATGTGAGGGAGATAAAACAAAAGCAGAGTGCCTAGGAAATATCTATCGATCTGTTTCGTTTTATCTACCCAAATAAATATTTGATCTATTGTAAATTTGTGACAGATATTCTCGTTATAAGGGGTACTTGTTGCTAATATAGTCGTATTATGTGGGTAATAGTTAACATATCGCCAACTTATAACGAATATGTCCGTCACAACTTGTTGTATATCACAAATATCCACCCTCGAAACTCGAATTAATTCGTACTTGGTTGCTTATAATTTTATAGTAGTTTATTGTGATATTTATGGGAATTGGCATGATGGTATGGATACGATGGTCATCAAAATGAAATGAGTACTATAACCTTATAAAAAGATGTGATTATAATAAGCTTTCAAGTACGAAGCATGCATGTCGAAAAGACATTCACCAAATCATTAATTATGACTAGTTTTTATACCTAATTTAACCCCGAACTAGCTTTCCACAGTTAAGCTTGTTCTTCTTAAAGTAGTGGTTGGGAATTATTGGAGTCCCTTCTTCGCTTTCTTTCTCACTTTTCGCCAACTTAGTAGTATATCTATCTATGTACCTTGTTACGTACGTTAAGCCTTGGGTGTTTTTAAAATGGCATTATAGATTCAAATTTTTTGCAACTACGACAAGGTTAATAACATCACAAATTTATAACATATCCTTATACGTTTTGAAACCGTTGTACAGGGTATTATTATTTTTATTAGGGAATTGCTTTAGTTTGGCGATTTAGGTTAACTGTGATCATCCTACAATCACTTGTCTAAGTGCTTATTAAAGATGCATGTGAGTATGTGACCATACGAAATACTCCGTACTCTGTAGTTATTAAGAAGTTTTAAAGGTTATCTGAATATAATAAAATAGGTTGTGTGACAATAATGATATGTCTTGTCGTACGAGTAGCATTGTTGATACACGACCGTTCTTAGAGCAATAGCAATTGTAGTTTTTTTGCATTGGGTTTGTTGCCAAGAACTTTATTTTAAAGTTTATCTATTGTATTTAAAAGTTTGTTCTTATTTTTAAGAACTAAGTTCTAAAATAAGAACCAAGTTTGTAAATATTAAAAAATGTACAACCAATAAATATAACATTGTAAAATGTGAGGAACCATTTAAATTTGTTCATTTTCAAGTGTTGTCTATTTAAAAACTTTATATAAAGTTCATCCATTGTGAAAAAAAGTTCTTAAATGCTGGGTTTAGTGTAATATGACATGGAATAGAAAGAACTTTATATAAAGTTCTTCTATTGCTATTGCTTATCAAACCAAGTTATTAATGATACTCTGAAAGTATTTCCTCATATTTTATGTTATGTTCTTTACTCAATTAGCTCAGGTGATTAGAACTTCGTATTGATAACGTGTTATGAAATGAAGGTAGATGAGGAGAAGTTTTGTTATTGATATTGTGTGTATTTCTAAATGAGACAAGTTTAGTAAGTTACCCCGTAGTATTTATAGGTACTTTTGAAGAGTAACCTATACAACATATACCTGTATAATGTTTATGATAAATGTGATAGCGGACAATCATAAACACTACGAGTATACATTATAACAGAAAAGTTATTTTTACCCATGAATGTTTGCTCTTTTTCACTCTGGAAAACGAATATTGAAAATGAATTTTTATTTCTTTATTCACACTATGTGGAGGTGAGCTAGTCTAAAGTAACTAAATAAATTTTCATTTCACCATGTGAAATAATCTTGAACTCGCAATAATTCTCCTTAAATTTGTTTAGATATGTTAATTAGGTCAATCGGGTCGCGTATGAGTCGGGTGATTTTTGGTTGTCATACGTTTCAGATTGGGCCGGGTTGGTTCATTTCGGGTTTAATGTCAATTTTGGGTGACTTGTGTCGGGCTACTTCAGATCAGGTCACTTTTGGGTATCAGTATTTTGTGTCGGGCCGCTTTCGTGTTAAAGGATAAAAAACTTTAGTTAGTACTATTTTGAGTAGTACTATTTTACAAATTTAACTATTTATTAGGGATGGTTGTAACCAAGAACTTATTGATCTATCATTTCGTAGCTCAATATGAAATTTTAATTTGTTGTGTATAACTTTTATACGACTTACTAATTGTCGTTTCTGGTCAATTTAAGCAAATCAGGTCAATTATGGATCGAGTCTTTTCGGGTCGAGTCATCTTAGGTCCAGTCACTCTGGGTCAATCAAGGTTTGGGTCGGGTCTTGGTTGGGTTTCAAGTCACTTTTAGGTCTTAGGTGAGCCTTATTTAACCGGGTCAGTTTTATCAGGTTTAGTTATCGACTCAGTCCAAACTCCAAAGTATATTATATACACGAAACGACCCGATCCGAGACCGACGCATACTAGACCAACTGACCCGGTGCCAAAACCTTGTTGTGATTCAAAGCCACAAGATGACAAGACCCACAGCCCACAGGCGACAACTTGAACAGCAAAACCCACAAAATGAAGCAAGTCACCTACATTTCTTCCCTTTCCTAATTGCAATTCCTCCGTCAAATTACACTACTACTTTTTGACTAATTACCATCCATCTAATTCAACAAAATTTCCTCAATTAGGGTCTTACTTAACAACATTTCATATGATAGATTATCTACTTCAAAATATCCCAATTCAAATTCAATTGCAAGTGTATATGGTAAGGTTTTAATTTCAGTAGAATTGCTCGGAAATTGATGCAATTTGAAGAGAACAGTTGGAGTTTGTAAGTGGGTATCTGTTACATTTCAGTAATTCAACCATTTTAATTGATTATATTCGGTTTTACTGCATAATTCAAAGTTTTGATAGTAGAATAATATTGGTATGGAGCTGTTCATTGATTCTACAGCAGCTTTTAGTTGCACTAGAGTTAGCATTAATGGTGTTCACAATACTTCAAAATCTTTGCTTTTGACTGGTTGTAGTAACAATAATAGAATCTCAGTCAATGTTGCTCAAAGAAGAGCACAAGTGAGATATATTGGTAGAGCCCTTTTTCCGACTCGGGTTCGTGTTGATAATAGTTGTTTCAAGTGTTTGAGTACTAGGAATGTTAGGGGGTTGATTGATGATGGCTCCAATGTTGAGGAAAGGAAGGGTAATTTAGGGTTTGTTAAGGTTTTGTCAAAGAAGGGAATGTTGTTGGCTGCAGTTGTTTTTGGGGTTTTTGTGGTTGAATGTAAGCGGGTGATGGCCACAGAAGGGGTGGTTAATGCAGGGTATGGTATTATTGGGCAGTGCATATTGTTGTTGAGGAATGCGTGGCCGAAAACGTCACAGGTTCTTATGGTGTTTAAGGAGCAAGGGTTGATACTTGCTGCCCTTTTAAGTCTTTCGGCTTTTTTCTCTATGGCTGAAACTTCAATTACCACTCTATGGCCCTGGAAGGTATATTTTCCATGCTCTCAATTTTTGTTGTTTAAGGTAACTGTGATCATGGAGTTTAGTGATGTTGGTGTAAGCTTCACTTTTAAAGCATACAACAATGTACTGGTGCTTTTATGTAAATTTTGGCAGGTTTCAAGGTTTGCCAAACAGTTTATTTACATTGTTACTAAGAGGAACCATGTGCTGCCTTTTGGTGAACACGAGTAAAGCTTAATAATTGTGTAATTTCCATTTGAACTTCTATAAATAATGAGAAGGTTTAAATTTAATTCATTACACCCACAATTAAAGAATGCTAGATACAGGTGCTATGGACGTAAGGTTCATAAATAGAATCTAAAGGCTTGTCCTCCCCAATCATATAACAGTACAAAAGAAAAAACACATAGAAATAGCTCGCTTCGAAGCTTACATGCATTCATTAAATCATCTATGACTGGCTACCTTATGGGAAAAATTTATCCTGAAATTAGGATGAAGGTGCTGCATACTTACATTTCATTACAATTCTATTATTCCCAGATGAAACTGTCTTATGACTTATGAGTTATGATAGCTTATTGTAAGGGGTCTTTTTAATTTTGCATTTTAATTTTATGATAGTGATTGTGGTTGCACTTTAAACTCAAATGTAAGCTATTTTTTACCGTTATATATCGAGTTGTGTGGTGCCTTTATTCCTCAAGTATTAGCAGTAAGTTGATGATTATTGTGGCAGTTGTAAGTTTGACTTTGGAGAAAGTTAGCCATAAGAAATTTAGTACGTGGGTGTGACCTGTGCCATAGTATCAGGTGTAGAATTTGGACAGCATGGCTGGTTGTGGACTTGATTAAAGTCAACTTGAAACAATGGATTCATGCATAGAAGTTATGAGCGGAGCTTTGGCTCTTTGATTTTTTTCTTTTTTCTTTTTTTCTCATGACCTGGTTTGGTTTGACGCTTGTTTTTTTTAATCTTATATAACGTCTTCCAGAAAACAATGGTTTGGATTTATTATACTTTCTCAAAAGGCCAGTTTTACCAGACTAGTTACGCCATAGTTGAGCAAAGAGGGGAAGATGGCTCTGGAAGTAATCCCCTTGATTTGATGTGTTTAAATAGAGTACATGGTGTCACCTGAGGAACTAATTTGGGATAGGCTGTATGTTTAACTTCATTTTTCTAGGTTAGGGTATGGGATCCCAATTAGCATTCTTTATTGCATTTATTTTAATACAATTGTTGTGTTTATCACTAATAATATTGTACTTATGGTAAGTGATGTTGTGATTGTTGAGATTTCATTCTCCTCATCCTCTGCTATGCCTGGGGATTTCATGTAAGCAAGAGTAAATTTTGCAATTAGATTTATTAATGACTAGGAAAGGAATTTTTCTGCTTCAGGTTCGTGAGTTAGCTGAGAAAGAGCCTGATAATGGTGTATTCAGAATGCTTAGAAGTGATGTCACCCGATTCCTGACTACTATTCTCATTGGCACAACGTATTTTTCTGTATTTCTCTTTCTTTATTGGCGTCAGTTGCAAAGTGTCCATAAAAAAATCCTTATAAATATATCCTGTGCTTTTGTGTATTTAGTGTTGTAAATATTGGGGCAACAGCTCTAGTCACTGATGCTGCAACTGCAATATTTGGAGCAGGAGGAGTCAGTGCAGCTACTGGTGTGATGACAGTATGCCTTTTGTCCACTGCACCTCTTTCCTATGTTCTTTCTGTTTCATGCTTTTGGTAATACTTTACTTATCTGTTTGCCATTAGGTTGCCATTTTACTTCTTACAGAGATCACTCCCAAGAGTATCGCTGTACACCATGCTACAGAGGTTGCTAGAGTGGTGGTGAGATGTCTTCTTTTATTTAATTATTTTTCCAGCAAAATGATTCATCACATTTTCATTTTATTTTTGCTTAATGTGATTGTGCAATTCCTATATAAAGTAAGCTCCTCATAGTTTTTTTTTTCTTGATATATCTAAATAAAGGGAGAACCCCAGAAGATTCAAATGAGCATATCATGAATGTTCAGTTGCATGGCAGGCATTGCTCCTTGTTCTCTCAACAATGAGCATTCATTTAGTAACCACTATTAAAATAATGAGTAGTCTAATAGTTTCTCAAGGTCAATTGTTCATTTGGAAATGTATTAAGATATTGGGTAGTCTTATAGTTTCCCAAGGTCAATTGTTCATTTGGACTCTTTCAGTTGCTACATTTGTATTTTTATGTGCTTATTTCTTGTCTTTAGGTCAGACCTGTAGCGTGGCTTTCCTTGGTATTATATCCTGTTGGAAGAGTCGTCACTTACCTGTCAATGGGCATGCTGAAAATGCTTGGATTAAAAGGGAGAAGGTTTGTTGCAATGGCTTCTAATTTTTTTCCTGTTTCTCCCCTCCAAATATCATGTGCTGACTTAGTTGTGGTTGCTTCTATTGTTGCTGCCACTAGCTCACCTCCAGAACTTGATATTCATGCTAGCACTTAGTTTGTTTTTGCTTTTCATGACCTTTTAAGTACATATTTCTTAAAGTCTCCATATGCTCATGTCCCGCGTCATACTTGGAAAGATAAATCAATTAATGCCATTGAACCTTTCATGTGCTTGCTAGCGTCTGATTTGAACTTTTAGTATGGTTTGACAGAAAAAAATACCTAGTAATTCACAAGAGACAGTGTTGAAGATGCAACTATTGATACACCATTGGAAGACATCATTAATGTTTCTGTGATTTAATCGACACTACCGGCTACTTTTTGTAAAAAACTTTAGCAAGCGTTTGCTTAAGCATTTGTTGAAAAAAAAAAAACCAGATGCCATTTTAGAGAGTCAGAGGACAGTCACTGGCTCACTGTGCGCTGGGCCACTGGCAGAGTCTGGGCTCGTTTAATTGTTTATCTATAAAGTAATTGGAGATATGATTTTCAGACTCACACATCCTCCTGTTTCCTTCAGAGTCAAAGTTGATATTATTAATATTGTCCTGTATGTCATGATTGGTTTCATCATTTCAGCATATTCTATGCCTAGTCTTCGTTCCTGCTCAAATGTTTAAATTTGAGTGAACAACGCCATTGAGGGGTATAAAATTCAAGAGCTGTTTATCTTAGTGCTTGATTTGAGCCATTTACAAATTCCTTTCACTTGTCTAATTGCGTGTATTAGTGAGCCATATGTTACTGAAGATGAGCTGAAGTTAATGCTGCGGGGAGCAGAGCTGAGTGGAGCGATTGAGGAGGAAGAACAGGTATGGTTTCTTTTTATGTTAGCAAATTACTCATATCTTCTTGCCATGAACGCTTGGCTTTTTTTTTTTTGTAGTTTTAGTTGATTGCGGCGGGGGTCTGGATATGTTTAGTGTGTCAATAAATCTATATGTCAAAATAGAATTCATTACGCTTTATATGTTAATGTTGTCGCCAGTCTCATTAGTTTGGAGGGGAAAGGAAGCGAGGGAAAGAGGGGAAAATCAAACTCTATGTTTGCTTGGCAAAATTGAGTTGGAGCCTTGGAGGGGCATGCTGTTAGTGCGTGGATGTGGGGAAAGGGAGGGGGGTGGGGGCGAAAATGGGTTCCTTTGTTTCCCTCCTACAAAGACAATCAAAATCCTTTCAACATGGAAAAGATTTGAAAAGAAAATGATAGTATTCCATTCTCGTAGGATCTCATAGTTTTATAAATATAATGAGTTTGTGAGTCAAACCAAGTTGGGATTATTGAAACATTCAACGTATGCCTGCACCAGGACTTTTTTGAGCTCCAAAAAAGAATCAAGTTCGTCATGCCCCAACGGTGGAATTATTAGTGCATAACCATAAACTGGTAGGTGATGATTTTGCAAATGTATAGCTTTGTCTAGAAAGTTAATAGAGAGGCCGCCCTAGTTAGACCTCTTAAATTGCCCAAAGTAGTGACTAGTGACCACCAGCAACATTATCCAGTATGTGTTCCTTGGAAGACTTCCCAAAGCTATTCTTATACCACCCCTTCCATTTTTAGTGGCTTAATTTCCTTTTTGTTTTGTCCCTATTTTTGGGTTTTCTTCTAATATTAAGATGATATTTACATGATTACTCACTTAATTAATGACCTCCTAGCCCAAAATTACTCATTACAACAACTCCATCTTATCATACTCTGTGTTGAAGGATTGGTTACTTAGTTTTCTCAAATATGACCCTAGTTAAATTAGTATTTGAAAAAAAAAAAGTTTCTCAATGAATGCAACTTGAAAATATCCAGTTGGAGATTTGAGATACGAGGGTTAGATAGAGACACTGTTCGGTTAACTGATGCACAACCCACATACCCACCCCCACTCCTTTTGTTTACAATGATGTTAAGCTTGTGAAAGAAGAGAATGTGCCAGATATATAAGGCCAATGTATTGCTGAAGTTGGTAATAAGGACATCTTTACAATAATGCGAGGTTAGAAGTCATATGACTTTTTTTTATTCCTTGGAAAGGGCTGAGTATCCCTTCATGTAGGAATAAAGAAACTGAAAATGGAGAGCCGTTTTCAGATTGTGCTGAGTATTCTCACCTCTGTTTGATGTTGCTGATGAATATTAATTATTTAGGCAGCCCTGTTTTTGAAATGCTCTGAGGGGATGTTTGGTTGGCAGAGTTGGGAATGGGGATGGAATGGAATATATTTGATCCATGATAGTGTTTGGTTGGGCCATTTTTTAATGGCGTTAGAAACTTGGTGGATTCTAATCCACCTCAACCAACCCTTTGGCATCTGATACCCCCCCGCCCCCTTAAGTTTCAAATTCGCCCCCCTCCCTCCATACAACTTTAGAGTGAACCAAACATACATTAATATGTATGGGGTTCTTAATTCATTCTCCTATGGTATCTTATTTCATCCCAATCCACTGTGACCTTTTGAACGCACCCTGAGTTACTAAGTACAAAAATTGATAGGATTGACTTACATCGAGTAAATTTAGTCACTTAGATATATGCTCCTTTTATCATCCTGTAAGTAAGATAAGCGTTCTTACTAAATTCCAATTTGATAAATTCTCTTCAGGACATGATTGAGAATGTGTTGGAGATCAAAGATACACATGTGAGAGAGGTTATGACACCTCTTGTTGATGTTGTAGCCATTGACGCAAGTGCGTCATTAGTTGATTTCCATGATTTATGGGTTACGCATCAGTACTCAAGGTATTTGACATTTGCTTACAGTATATATTGTATCAATTCTGGTTCATAGTTTGACATTGTATATTCCTTTGTCATTTAGGGTGCCTGTTTTTGAGCAGCGTGTTGATAATATAGTTGGTATTGCATATGCAATGGACATGCTGGATTATGTTCAGAAGGTCTGCTAGTTTTTTATGAATATTCTATTTTGGTAGTTGCTGGTTCTTCCTATTGATTATATGCGTAAATCTCATAGTTTGCAGAATTATCATATGTTTGGTTTTGAAGGGGGAGCTATTAGAAAGTTCTAGTGTCGGAGATATGGCGCACAAGCCAGCTTACTTTGTTCCAGGTGATTCTTGATATCCGCTTCCTAATTACATTAATTAGGTCTTCTGGCGCCATGTGCTATTTGCTAGGGTATATGCTTGATGTTGCTTGCTATGGTTATAGGTGATATGGGTTGTGACTTGTGATTAAACACTTTTGTCCTTCAAAAAAATTCAATGGGTTGGTTCTTGCTCCAGCAAGGAAGGGATTGGTCCAATGTAGATTGGGCTCGTTAATGGATGCAACTTGAAACATTTTTCGGTGAATTTTAGAAACATTTTTGACTTCACATGAGGTCTAAGAAAAGCAATGGCAATTGTGATAAGTAGTTTCCCTTGTTTTTTCCTAATTTGATCAATTTGCAATGCTCTGAATAAGATGGCTTATTAGTTAACACTTCTTATTGATAGAAGACTCCTGGCCACTGCATTTTAGGTTTTTCGGAAGAACCGAACGTATCATTTTCGTCTATTACTAGTCGTGCCTGAGAATGGGTCCTTGTTGGCCCATGGTAAGGAAGGAGGAAAATCTATTCAACAGGGTAGGTCAACAGGCTGAAATCAGTGAGAATTGAATTCTATGTCTCAATTATATACTCGAGATATCAAAACTAATTGTACGACGTTGGCTTGAGATTCAAGTATTACGAACCCACAACTATCTCTTGTGGTGCTAACTTGATGCAAATGTCTCCTACTAAATCAGTGAGAATTGAATTCTAATGTCTCAAGTATATACTCGAGATATCAAAACTAATTGTAACGACGTTGGCTTGAGATTCAAGTATTAAGAACCCACAACTATCTCTTGTGGTGCTAACTTGATGCAAATGTTTCCTACTAAATCATGAATACAAGCCCATGTATGTCAACTATTATTTGTACAAAGCTATATGCTTAGAACTAAAATTAGGTATTGACTTGTGATCCATTTCTCACTCAAGGGTGTGATCTAAGACAATGTGTGTGCATAGCTGATGCATAGAACAATTAGGTTCATTTTCCAACACCAAAGTGCGAGTGGGGACAAGTTAGAAGGAAGAATGGAAAAAAAATGAGTGACAATTTTTTGCAAGTTATAGTGATAAAAGATTAAAGGGTATGCAAGTGCTCATAATTCGGTGATCTCTTGTGAATGTTATGTTCTCATTAGGATATAATTATCCAAAAGCTTATTTTGAAATGAATAAAGCAAAGTGTGAGACAGCTTAAAAAAGAAAGTCTGAAACTTATTTGAGATAGCATGAGCCCTTAAAGGCAGGAAATTTTGTCTGTCCCGCTGGCAGAGTATTTGCGACAAAAGACTGGTGAATTAGGTCTGTGATTCAAGATTCCCAAGAATTTGGTTACTTATATTGTCCCGTATTCTAATTCTGTCTCCCCTATTTATTTTATTAACCAGGGAATTTGTACTCTTCCAGCCACCTTTTTCAATAGGGGCTGAAACAACGAAATCCCTTGGTCACCTTTCTTCTCAGTTCGCATATTAGTTTAGTATCTTCTTCATAAGTTGCTGGGTAAAGCTTTACTTTTTGGTGTATTGAGGGAATAGGGGAGTGAACACGTGCAAGTTTCATATATCCAATTTCCACTGCCTTTCTATTGGTCGATTTTGCTGGTCTTTGAGTTTGTTTCTATAGAAAAGTAAATAAAGCTAAATATGGGACATCTCTTCTTGACGTGTACCTTTTGGTTGTGGAGTTTGATGGTTTGATTGGATGCTAGGTTCAACCGTCGTCATCATTTTGGAACACAATTATATCCAGGATTTTTGAACGGTTAGATGGATCATTGTAAATTTGTAATGTTAAGGTTCCATATATCTAACCCCGCCATTTGCGAGAGCCCTTGAGACACTAGAGCAATGTTGTAATTATGGTGCTGTTTTTTACTTCTATATTTTATTCTTATTGTTGTATCCACGTGACCATTTCAAATGACGATTAATGTTAGCCGACTCGAACCCCAAATCATTCTGGACCAAAGGCTTGCTTTGTATTGACTGAGGATGTTCGCCAATGCCCCTATGTTGTGTGGGAACGTTTTAGATGTGGGTTCAAAATCTTCTAGGTGCCTCTACGATTTACATATATGTAGTATCATCTAGAGAATTTCAATGAGTTCAAGGCTTGCAGGTTTTCAAGTTGAGCGAAGGGAGCGGAGTGAGTTAGAGATTCCATTCAAACCTTTGTGCTTTCTTCATTTCAACCTCAACCCCAAACACTTGCCAACCAAGAGACTAAATGAACTGTGCATAGCAAGATTATGTACTATTAGCTCATGACTCGTAGTGCAGACTGAGATTGGTTCTTAGGCAAAGGTATCAAGCACTGTGTTCGTTGAAAAGTTTAGGACCATCGCACATCAAAGGCACGAGGTTAAGCAAAATTCAACAAACAAAGAAATGTTATTAAATGACGTGGTGTGAGTAGTTTTTTGCTTGTTACGAGGAGTCACTCTTTCTCAGTTCACTATCTAGTTTTGGGCAGTAATTTGTCAATAATGTTCTGATTGCAGTTTTTTGTATTCAAATTTTGTCAATGATGGTATTTTATCATCTTGATTATGCCAGATTCAATGTCTGTTTGGAATCTTCTACGGGAGTTTCGGATTAGAAAAGTGCACATGGCCATTGTCCTTAACGAATATGGAGGAACTGTGGGGGTAAGTGATTTTTCTTGCTGCACTTGCAGTTTAGAATAATGAAGAATATATCCACTTGTCTATTGTGATCTGAGTAAATAGCATGACTTTGAAGACATGAATTATCTGCATCTGTTGTGCACATGTCTTTCATGCACTGTGAAGTAGATCTCTTACTTGCAGCTTAGTCTCTTTTCTTTGAGTAGTGTCATGTTCCTCTATTAATGGTGTTTCTGTGTTTTGTTAATTTGACCACGTATTGTCCATGAAACAGTTAGTCACCCTGGAAGATGTTGTCGAGGAAATTGTTGGTGAAATCTTTGATGAAAATGATTCAAAGGTAAGGCGTGTATCCAGTACAAATTGCCCTGTTTCGGTTTTCTGAAAATTGTAGAGGTGTTTTATTCATTTTTGTGTTGTTCATAATGATGCACGTCTGCATTTCTTTCAGGCACTAGTTATTTGAAAGACAGCTTATAGAGGAACAAATAAATAATTTGCTGATAGTGAACAATAGTACTATTATTGGCATAGTGTTAGTGTGCACCGTGCATACATTTTTGGAGCCAGTGGGCTCTTTATTAGTTTACCATGTGCTTCTGATATTTGCTTTTGTAAAATGTTGTCACATTTTACCTATTGACTAACTTTGGCGTAAGCCACAGGCTTCAGTCGTTGGCATTACAATTTACAATCTTTAGCCAAATGATTCAGTGTGGAGATAGAAGAGTGGCCAGATTACATGCTTATATGAGAACACGTATGGGAAGATTTTGTGCTACTTTATACTAAAAGAATCTGTTAGGAGACTGTGACTTAATGTGCATGTTTTCACCAGCTAATTAAAGAGGCAGCATACCTGTATGTAGATTTGTCAAAAGTTCAATTTTTGGACTTTTGTGCAAGTGTTAGTTGACAGTTACATTCTAAGTCATAGAAGCCTAGTTGGTTTGGCTCTCCAGAAGGCTGAAAGCTGTATTTCTATTTCTTTTCTTGTTGATTTTGGACATTCTTAGGGCATCTAAAATAGTAGGAGCTCGTTCGCAACTCCTATCAGTGCCACATCCCTCCAACTGACTAACTAGAAAACTATCTTATTAAAAACCTATATTCAATAATGGAAAAATCTATAAAGGTCTAATGCTAAAAAAACAACCATTGTCGAACTGCTTAAGCTTTCTACTGATTTGAAATGCAAAAGGTTGATTTGGTTGGACGGAAACTTTGTTGTTCATGCCAGCTAAAACCTTTTCCCTTTGCTATAGGCTGTACTTATATTATTAACTGTTTTATCATCATTCTAATAGCATGTTTATGTCTACAAATTTAATGAATGATTTTAAAAATGTTTCTGATCTACCCTATGAAGGAGGAAATTCAGAAGAAAACAGGCTACATTGTGATGCGAGGAGAGGGAATTTATGATGTTGATGCGAATACGTCAATCGATCAACTTTCAGAAGAGTTGAACATCAAGATGCCCGAGGTATGAAGCTCTTGCGCATTGAGCCTTTCATGTTTCACTCGGCTGCTTTAACTTCTTTAGAACTGGCTACTGTATTTGTCCATTTTGTAGTGTATCTTCTACGGAGTATTTTTTTTTTCTCTTTTGGGGTTGGGTTGGTGGGGTCAGTAATTTAAAAGCTTATTTATCAATCATCCCTTATATTCACATCCTTGTTGTAATTTCATACTTAATTTTTCTTTTTGGTTGACGTTGATTTTTTTCTGTGGCAGGATCATCAATATGAGACAGTTTCGGGTTTTATTTGTGAAGCCTTTGGTTATATACCAAAAACAGGCGAGAGCATGAAGGTGGTAGTTGAAAGAGATACCCAAGAAGAAGATGATGAATACACAGAAGTTGAATCTGAGCGCCGAGAACACAAGGAAAAAGTTCAAATTTTTAAACTAGAGGTATGGTAGTATTTAAATAATTAAATGTGGTGTTTAACTTGTGGTTCAGGGGCCAACATCATGCTTCTGTGGCTACTTTGCTATATAAACCTCTTGTTAGGATACCAAACCTTGTCGTGTATGCTGTGCAGATATTGGCTGGGAACGCAAGGAAGGTGAGTGCTGTTCGATTTGAAAGAATGGAACATGATGACAAGTTATTGGAGACAAAAGAGGTCGCTCCCTTTTTTCCTAAAATCATGAAAAGAAATCGGCCCAGAGATGATGACATTGATCGAAGTTTTGATAACGAGAACCGGTTTCAGGAGACAATAAATGACAATGGTTTCGATCGATCTCTTGACCATAATATTCGAACTGAGGGGGAAAACGAAGAGGGTGGTACCTCTGATGGTGGCGTTTTGGATCACGTGGATGGATTCCGGCGATAGTACTTCTGCCTTTTTTTTTTCCTCTCACAAAAGCTCACTGTCAACTTGCGAAAAAGGAAATGAAAAGTTTTTGCTCTTTTTTTTTTGTTTGTCGGCCCTCCTTTTTGGAGTAAATAAAAAAAACAAGTGAAAATCAGAAACTGTAGCTAATGCTGCTTGTATCCTGTTCTACAGCAAGCTCCATCGTGTATGGCAAATATTGTAGCTGGTGAAGATTAAATATAGAAAATCTTCTACAATCATTTTACATGTGAAATTGTTAAGTATTGGATGGCCCTCAGTTACTACTGTAATGTCAAGATCTCCCTAATTATGTTTGAACAGTTTTTCTAAAGTCTGTCCATTTGACATAATTTTTTATTTTTTTTATTCATTCACACATTTAACATCTTCACATATTCCTCTGCCTGAAAATCAAACATTCAAACTCATCATCAAAAGCCTAACGCCCTGTTAATCCGATCACAAATTGTTCATCTTAAACAAAACGAGTAAAGTAAATAGATAGATGAACATAATGCCTAGTGAAATGCAAACTCTAGTTTCATCAATCTATATGAGATAGCGTTAAGGAAAGCAAATTATGCGAGGTTTATTTTCTTGTATCACTACCTATAATATACTTTACTCCAAATATATAATAAATGTTTTTAAACCTTATAAAAAGGTTTCAATGTACAACTTTAGCCAACCTTTTCGTAATATCTTAGTTACAAATTTGCCCCTATATTTCCTAAGCTTGGTTTTTAAACGGGATATGGCTAAATTTCTTCAACTAGGATTCTCTCCATTCCACCAGATTTTATTTGACAAGTAATATATTGGAAAATAGCAAGGGGGAATATATTGTACTATGTGTTTGGCCTAGTTTTT
>JAOWBH010000032.1:39543-49836 GCA_028566215.1 Silene coronaria
CACCATCTCTGTGGATCGACCTCCTTACCCTACTACATTCATTAGTTTGGTATTGAGCTTTATAAATTTTGTTTGATTGGGGGACCGCGACATCCCCCGTATCAATGTTGACGTGTCTTCAAGTTGTGTTTGCATTAAGGAACCAATTTTAGGATTTTCGAGTGTAAATAATACAACTGGACAAGGACTTTTTGATGTTTTATTGAATGATTAAAATCTCTTGATATTAATGTGAATGATGTGAGTGGACAAAGTTATGATAATGAAGCAAATATGAAAGGCAAAAATCAAGGGGTAAAAAAAAGACTTTTAGATGAGAATCCTCGAGCATTTTTTACTCCTTGTGCTTCTCATAGTCTTAATTTAACATTGTGTGATATGACAAATAGTTGTGGTAAAGTTAAAGACTTTTTTGGAGTAATACAACAAATATATACTATTTTTGCAAATTATAATAAAAGATGGGAGATATTGAAGAATAATGTAACAAAATTTACATTAAAGCAATTTTCATCTACTCGTTGGGAAAGTTGTCTTGATTGTGTTAAAGCAATTAGATTTCAAATTGGAAAGGTATGTGATGCTTTGCTTCAAGAAGGAGAAACGGATAATGCTGGTAAAATTAGAAGTGAAGCTAAATCCTTGGCCTTGAATGAACTTGGTGACTTTGAGTTTTTGGTATCATTTGTTACTTGGTATGAAATATTGTAGAGAATTAATTTTGTTAGTAAACAGTTGCAATCAAAGAATATGATTCTTGATGTGCAATTGATGATATTAAAAAGTTGGTTTCATTTTTTGAAGATTATAGAGAATCTGGATTTAGTGATGTTGTTAATATTGTTAGGGAAATTGCAATTGAATTAAATGTTGATCTCGTGTTTCCCCAAAAGCGTGTTATTCGAAGGAAAAAACAGTTTGATGAGAATCAAAATGACACATCTGAAGTAGTTTCTCAAACTAATGAAGAATCTTTTAAAGTGAACTATTCTTATTTGTTGTTGATCAAGCTATTGGTTCATTTAAAAAGAGATTAGAGCAATATGAAGGATTTCAAAATGTTTTTGGCTATTTGTTCTCTTGTAGTAAGTTGCACTCATTAGATGATGCTAAATTAAAGCTTTGTTGTGACACTCTCCAAATAACACTTACAAGTGGTGAACAATGTAATATTGATGGGCATGAATTGTAAATGGAGTTAAAGTTGCTTAAAGACATATTGCCTATTGAAGAGATGGAGGCTATTGGTATTTTGAAATTTTTGAAACGTAAATCGTATTTTCCTAGTGCATTGATTGTGTATCGAATTCTATTGACTATTCCTGTGACAGTTGCATCTGCGGAGAGAAGCTTTTCCAAGTTAAAGCTGCTGAAATCTTACATGCGGTCTACAATGTTGCAAGAGAGGCTTAACGGATTAGCAATAATTGCCATAGAAGATGATTTGTTGGAGAAAGTCGATTATAATTGTTTGATAGAGGAATTCGCTTCAAGAAAAACTACGCGAAAGAATCGATTTTCGAATAATTTGTAGTTTGCATTTATATTTTAAATAAACGTTTTTTGTTTTTGTAAGTTTGAGGCCTCAAATTTTTTTTCGCACCAGGTCTCCATTTTGCTTGAGACGGCCCTGTTTGTGACGGAAGGTATCCGTACCCAACAAGGGTAAGTGGAGAAGCACATGAGGGGTCTTACCCTTGTCCCCTCTACCATTTTCTCTCATAAATGATCCGTTTCAAGATCCGACCCGTCACAAGGGAGACGCTTTGCGACTAATTATCCCTCAATTAACCCTCATTTATTAAACCCTACCTATATAGAGAAAATCACCTTATTATAAAATTCTAATTAAATTGATCTAAAAAAAAAGTAAGTCATAAATATAGATTTATTTTGCTCGATATGAGGATTAAGATGCATATGTGATGAATTTCGAAAGAATTTAATTAATTTTATAGGATGAGAAAAAAATGAAAACATGTTTTTTTTTTTTTTCAGTCTAAGGGAAAGAATTGGGTTTTGTGCCAAAAAACTGATGAGGGTAAAAACGTAAAATTTGTATGTGAAAGAGCAATTCTTGTATGTGAAAGAGTAAGACCCAAGAACCAAGGGGGTGTTTGTTTGGGACTTATTTAAACCAAACGACCCGTAAGTAATATCTAAGATGGATAATATGCGTAATAAAATGACATATACAATATTTGCTTGTGGTCTAAGTACTACATAACATTCTAACAAACGATAATTATATTCCATGATTCATGCCTTATTTCTTGAAACAGTAAGCTTATGACGGATATATACCGTTACAAACGAGAATTTGTGTTATTAAAACTCATGACCCAAATCTATGATCCACAAATTACCTAAAAATTACAGCCTTTTGAAATCAATCTATCAACATCAAATTACCTACAAAACCTTTACATGAAAAGGTAGATTCTAAATGATAAAAAACTACAAAGACGGTGGGTTGGTCGGTCCCCTCAACATTCATAAATGCCAAAATTAGCCAAGTAAAGATAAAATAACAAGAGTCACAAGGTAAAGGCCATGTTGTCAATCTCACATTTTGTGGCATGACTGGCATCCATGCATTATTTTATGTATTCACAATCACATTTGTATGGGTGTCCATCTTTACGTGTGAGCCTCACATCACAATTCACAATTCACATTTCACACCCTCCAAATCCTATTTTTGTCAACATTTGCTATAACAGAATCAAAATATTATTAAGTATTATAGTCATATTAGTATTATATAAGTTCGTTTTACACTTTATTTTTACGGTTTAAACTTGTTTATATTTAGTCCGTTTTAGACTTCTATCCAACCAAATAACACAATTAGAAACCTATTGAATATTTATTCAAACCTTTGTTCTTTCTAGGGTTTAAAGTTTAAACCCGTTTTATAGTAGACTTGTACTTGTGTAAGTATTCTTTTTGCGTTTAAAATTGTGTATATTCCGTCCGTTTTGTATCCAATTATATAACATAAATATTATAGAACCCGTTTGTATTATGTAGTATACTTATTATATAAGTCTGTTTTACACTTTTTTCTACCGTTTTACACTTATGTAAGTCCTTTTAGACCTTTGTCCAACTAAATATTGGAATTAAAAAATTAAATATAAAATATTGAATTTTTTTTTCCCTGCTGTTTATATTACAAATGTAAATAAGTTTTTTGTATGGTTTAAACATGGTACCATTTTATGCTTTCATCCAACTTCCTGTTTAATTTATGGATAACGAGATAACATCGTCAAATTATCAAAATTGAGAAAATTCTCATCTGTGACGGTATTATTCCGTCACAAGCTTGTGACCGTTATAAGTAAGACGGATGGTTAAACAAAAAACAATTGTTTCTGGATGCCACATGAACATATGAGAAAATGATATCGAAATTCCATATTACTTGATAGGGCTGTCCTTAATTTATTACATCTGTCTGTCGATCTGTTAAAATTTTTCATTTAAAAACAACAACAACAAAAAAAATCAAGAATTTCATGACCCTTTGCTCATCACCTAAGCATTACCCCATATCTCATATATATATTTTTATTCCTTTTTTAAATCCAAATATTCATTTCTGAAAATAAACCTATGTTTCTGTTATTCAAGGAAATATAAAGTTTATTTGAAGAAAAGAGTCAAACTTTGTAGCCAAGAATTTGTTTTGTGGGACTTTAATTCCGGAAAAACGTAAGAATTCTTCATTTTTATTGTATTTTAGCATTACCCATTTAATTTTTTCATGATTTTATGATTGAAAATGTTGTTATATATTATCAGGAATAATGTGTAATGATTTAAATGTTAAATGATTGTTGAATTAATGTAACAGGTAATTTTTTGTAATGGGTAGTTTAAAATTTTTGATGGCATGTTTTATATTGAATGTTATGTTTGAATAAATCTTTGAAATGTTTGAAAATGATTTGGTATTTATGTTAGAATAATGTTTGAAAATTTGAATGTTATGATTTATGACAGCAATAATATAATACTCGTTCCGCCTCAGTCATTTGTTTACGTTTTGTATTCTTTGTGAGGCGTAGTTTAATCAAAGGTAAACAAATGATTGTGTGACGGAGAGAATTTGGTACATGTTGATATTCTGGTGAGATTTAATTGTGTTATTTTGATCAGATTTCGAGTAATTGGGTGTGATTATTGAAGATAAAAGAAGTAGAAAGATGTCTGGTTATGCGGGTGTTGTTGTTTCTGATCCCTTGCTTCATAGCCAGTTTACTCAAGTTGAACTTCGGAGCCTCAATTCTAAAGTAACTATCTTTATACCCCTCTTTATTGATTTTATATTCTTTTTATGTTATTGCATTGTTGGAATTTGTGAGTTCGGGCCGGTTTGTGGGTCAAAACTCTTATAGGATTGCCCTTCTCATGTATTGTGGCGAGAGTCGAGACGTGTGTCACTCTATGGTAACACTCCATCTGGTAAGGCAGTGGAACGCCCCTGTTTTAAAATAGCAAATATAAATACAGAAGGGGTGTACAAACCGTACCATTCGGTAGAGTAAGTACGGGTGCAGAAGTGAGTCGATTTTTCACTTCGTAGAGATCAAATTTCTCAACAGGTTGCTCTCGCTAGTCTTCCTAATTACCACTTTCAGTGGTGTTGGCTTCTTCTGCTTCTTCCTCCTCCTCCACCTCAATATCTGAACCACCCTCTTCCTCAAGATGATCATTATCCTTATTATTATCCGCTTCATTACCCTCATCGTCGCTCACATGTTCATCCTCGTCATTGTGAGATACATAAATTACTCTCAGTTGTGGGATACCACGAGTCATAGAATGCTCCTCTATGTAAATACTTGGAATGGTTTGGAATTCTATTTACCACCAAATCATCATATCTATACTTGAAAATTTTCCATGGCGGAGTATTTGGTAGGGTTTTTATGAGACAATAATTTGTCCCCCCGGTATCATATGAGTGAACCATTTAAGGCCGATTGTCTCATAAAAACCCTACCAAATATTCCTCCATGGAAAATTTTCAAGGATAGATATGATGATTTTGTGGTAAATAGAATTCCGAACCATTCCAAGTATTTACATAGAGGAGCATTCTATGACTCGTATCCCTCCTTTGAGGGAACTGATCACCGTTGAAATGGAGAGAGTAATTTAAGTATCTCACAATGATGAGGATGAACATGTGAATGAGCGATAATGAGGGTAATGAAGCGGATAATAATATGGATAACGATCATCTTGAGGAAGAGGGTGGTTCAAATATTGAGGTGGAGGAAGAAGCCAACACCACTGAAAGTGGTGATTAGGAAGACTAGTGAGAGCAACCTGTTGAGAAATGTTGAGAAAAATGTTGAGAAATGTGATCTCTGGGAAGTGAAAAATAGACTCACTTCTGCACCTGTACTTACTCTACCAAATGGTACTGTTTGTACACCCCTTTTGTATTTATATTTGCTATTTTAAAATCGGGGCGTTACTGATCGGTATCACAGCCTAAGATAAAATTGATTTAAAATCAACCGAGAGATGGGAAGATGTTAAAAGGATATTATTATTACTGTGTCTAGTTTATATATATGGTATTTTAGTGTTATATGTTTTTAGAAGGCAAAATGGTACTCTCTTTGTGCACCCCTTTTATATTTATATTTGCTATTTAAAATCGGGGCGTTACAGGCAGGTACTCGGTGTGTATTGCCTATGTACGAGAGACGGGTGTGTGTCCAAGCACTAGACTTTGTTAGTGTAAAAAACTCAAGTTTGTGAATGAAGTGCACAAGAACGCCATACCTGGTTTGTAATGCACTAATGCCTATGTTACTTGGACATGGCTAGGAGTATGAGACATGTTTGTGTGTTCAAGCACTGGACTTTGTTATTTTATGTAAAAACTCAAGTTTGTGGCTTGAAATGAAGTTCACAAGTGCCATACCTTAAGCTTGCCCTAGCATGGTATGCGGGGCAATATGAAGTGTTGGAGTAACATAGCTTGTCGTAGAATTTGCTCTCTTGAGTTTCGAATCCCTAATGCCTGTGAATCTGTGATTAGTGTATGCTTGTATGTAAAATTGGATTGTTTTCGTTGTGTGTTTTAGTATGCTTCACTGAAGAAACAGAATGGTAAAGTCACCTTGGAAGATTTGCCACCACTAATGGTCAAGCTAAAGACTTTCAATAAAGTTTTTAAAGAGGAAGAGATTAAGGGGATTTTGAGTGAATCGGCTCCAGATATGAATCAAGAGATCGATTTTGAGGGTTTCCTTAAGGTACTGTCTCAAGCTTAAATGTTTTTTGACGTGCTCTTGATCGACACTTTATATATGATTGAACATCAATGTAGTAGATATATCGATGTTTCCTATTCAATTTTAAATTAACTACCCAGGAGTTACAATCTTGTAGAAGTTACATGTTCATTAATTACAACATTGGAGGCTAGATGTATGCTGTGCTATTCTATTGTAGGTGACATAATAGGTTGTTGGCAATGGCAGGTTCATCTAAGCTTCCAAGCTCGAGTTGCAGCACAACAAGGGGGTTCTAAGACCTCCACTGCGTTTTTGAAGGCAGCAACAACTACTCTTCTTCATACAATTAGTCAATCCGAGAAGGGATGCTATGTTCATCACATAAACAGTTACCTTGACGATGACCCTTTTCTTAAGCAGTTTCTTCCTCTCGATCCTAACAGTGATGATCTTTTTAATCTTGCAAAAGACGGAGTTCTTCTATGGTAAGAGCGTGGTGACTTTTGAGACCATAGTTCTTTTGCTAAAATGTTGGTTACTGAGTAATGCTTTGCGAGGGATCCTTATGAAGTGCATTATGTTGATGCAGTAAGCTTATAAATGTTGCTGTTCCGGGCACAATAGATGAAAGAGCGATAAATACTAAAAAGGTTCTTAATCCATGGGAGAGGAATGAAAACCACACTCTCTGCCTCAATTCTGCAAAAGCTATTGGATGCACTGTGGTTAACATTGGCCCCCATGACTTGGTTGAAGGCAGGGTATGTCTTATCTAGCTAGTCGCCCACTACTTAAAATCTGCCTAATTAGTCTTTCTGATCTTCAACTTCTCATTGTTTGTTGCAGCCACATCTGCTTTTGGGATTAATTTCTCAAATTATAAAGGTATGGTAGAATGAATAGGGCTTTCTTAGTATTGTACTTCTAATTTTCCTCGTTTTGTTCTATGAAACTGAGGACTAATGGGCGCTGATAACTTTTACCAACTTCTCAATGTTGCAGATCCAACTGCTAGCAGATCTAAACTTCAGGAAAACGCCACAGCTAGTAGAATTGGCTGATGATGCAGATGTAATACTTTCTTCTGTATTTTTTTTGCTCAATTGTGCTTTTCGCCCCCACCCCCAACACGATTGCATGTTTATTAGATTTCAGTTTGAGACTTGATTGTAGGGTAGTTGATCGCGGCCTGATGTCTGCTTTATTCCATTAATCCGGCCGATTCTGTCTCAATAGTCAAGACATGGTAGCTGTAATCTTTATAGTTTTGCTAAACCGTTGCGATTAGGTGTTGTGGTTGAGGTCTAATACCATGAACATTTGAGAGATAATCATGCTTTCTATCTAGAAGCTGGATTGACCCTGACTGTATGGTATTGTACGGCCTTTTTCAGGACATTGAGGAGCTTATGGGTTTATCCCCGGAGAAAGTCTTGCTTAAGTGGATGAATTTTCATCTTCAAAGAGCCGGCTACAAAAAAATCGTTTCAAACTTCTCATCAGATTTAAAGGTAGTTTGTTAGTTACCTGTATGAGTGAATATCTTTTGCGTGGCCACTCGCCTTGTATTGGTGCTTTAGTATGAGGCATGGAATCATGTGCTCGTATGAAGAAATTGGTACTTACCCTCAATTCCAAGCTGGTGGACCTGAGTTCACTGTTAACAACAGCATGTAAATTTTGTGATTCGTGGAGTGAATTAGTGAAGTCTAGAACTAAAATTGTGGCATTCATTGAAAATGTTTCGCTAAATTGAACCATAATTTTTGATAGTTGGAATAATTAAGATAGGAATGTATAAGGTCATGCTTTTTAAGCCTCCTCAGATTTTAGATGATCAATGGCTGACATTGGATGGGAGAAGGTTGCTTGGTGTTTCACGGCACTCCAGCAGAAGGATATCATCTTTCAGCTTATAATGCTTTTGTGTGTGGTGTCTTTGTAGGATGCGGAAGCTTACACATATTTGCTTAACGTTCTTGCACCGGAACATTGCGATCCAGCCTCATTAACATCGGATGAAAAAGATCCTATAGAGAGGGCAAATCGGGTACTTGACCATGCAGTAAGAATGGGTTGTAAAAGATATTTAGATGCCATGGACATTGTTGAAGGCTCGTCGAATCTGAATCTTGCGTTTACCGCTCAAATATTTAAACTGAGGTTAGAAACGTGAATCTAAAGACCTCACAACTTGTAATTGGTGTTGAGGGGCAACTAATTATAATTATGTGGTTTCTTCATTCGAATTGTTTTGAGTATTATACATGGGTAGTAGTGTCCATTTAACATTCTCAATTATCTTTTTAGGAATGGTTTGTCAATGGATGGCAAAAAGGTCTCCTTTGCAGAGATGATGGAGGATGATGTGCAGACATCTAGGGAAGGGAGGTGCTTCAGGTTTTGGATTAATAGTCTCGGTATTGCCACCTATGTCAACAACGTGTTCGAGGATGTCAGAAATGGGTTAGTGGTTTATATCCTTAGATCCAGAATATGAAAACATTTGCTGCTTTGGTTTGAGATTCACAAGGTGAGCTGTTGGCCAAATTTTTTTGAACAAAATTTGCGTACTAATGTGTTGCAGATGGGTACTTCTTGAAGTTCTAGACAAAATATCTCCAGGATCAGTCAATTGGAAGCACGCAACAAAGCCTCCTATAAAAATGCCTTTCAGGAAAGTGGAGAATTGCAATCAAGTCATAAAGATCGGGAAACAATTGAAGTTTTCCCTTGTAAATGTGGCTGGGAATGATATTGTACAAGGAAATAAGAAGCTAATTCTTGGTATGTATGCATTGTGATTTCATTCTAATCTGATAATCTCTATTGAGTTTTTGATCTCGTGTAACGGTGTAAGTGTCTTGAATTATCCCTCAGCTAATGCGTATCTTGCTTATGTACTCTAATAATGTATTGCTAGTGCTATCATGTTTTGGGCTGCTTATGTATTACTACCTCCATCTCAATTTATTGTCCCCATAATCAACTTTAATCACTAATTTCTCCGAGTATACATAAAACTAAAACTCAATATTTCCCATGTTTATTTGTGTTTTTTATCGAAACTAACTATTTCCATTTTATCATTTCTGACAAGTTGTAACTACTTATGTATAGTGTGTGCATTGTCATTTCGTTTGATCAAGTCATATATGTAAATAGAAATGGGTTGAGGCCTTGAGGGAGTATGATTCTAGAATTTGTCCTACCAGTACTGAACAATGATTGCTGGTTTTTTCTGGCTGGTCGACATCATGCCCATTCTAGTTGCTCACATTAATTTGATCGTATAATGTTTCTTGTGCTTTCAGCGTTTTTGTGGCAATTGATGAGATGCAACATGCTGCAACTTCTAAAGAACCTCAGATTTTACTCAAACGCAAAGGAGATAACTGATGCTGACATCTTAAATTGGGCAAATCTAAAGGTGAAAAGCTGCGGAAGAAGGTCTCGAATAGAGAGCTTTAGGGTACGGTTTGAGAATTGATCCAACTTTTGTCTTTTGTGTCGCTTTTGCTTGGAAGGGCGTTAAATTGGTGTCTATGATGTTGATCTCAGGATAAAAGTCTTTCTAATGGGTTCTTCTTCCTTGAGCTTTTGAGTGCTGTGGAACCCAGGGTGGTCAACTGGAACCTTGTCACGAGAGGCGAAAAAGGTATTTTCGTCTATCCCTTTGCATAGTTATGGAATAGTATAAATTTCCAAGCTTTTTGTCTCTTCCGTATCTGTGCTGAAACCAACTTTGTCCTTTGTTCTTGTGCTTGTAGACGATGAGAAGAGGTTAAATGCTACATACATCATCAGTGTTGCAAGAAAGCTTGGATGTTCCGTCTTTTTATTACCTGAGGATATTATGGAGGTAATCCTGCAAACGATTATTCTTTGAAGTGTAATACTCCCTCCACATATTCTTAATCACACTTTATTTTGACAGTCAAACAATTACTTGGTATAAGTTTGACCCATATTTTCTCACAATTTTAAACTAGTCCCAACTTTTTACAAATAATACGGAGTATAATAC
>JAOWBH010000032.1:49936-62471 GCA_028566215.1 Silene coronaria
TCCGTCAGTAGTTTCATTTTACTGACGGATTTGAGTTTCCGTCAGTAAATTCCGTCAGTACAGCATATTTACTGACGGAAATTAAATCCGTCAGTAGTTTCCGTCAGGTTTCCGCCTTTTTTTTGTAGTGTTGGTGTTGGTGGTGGTGGTAATAATGCTGTTAATCGTATGATTGGTAGTGGTTTGCAGGTATAATTTCTTCGTTTTCCCCAATTTTTAATTTAATTTTGTAGTAATTTGTTTCAAAAGTTTTGAGCTTTCTGATTTAGTTAATAATGCCCATTTTGTTTTGATTAAAATTCGATAAGGGTGTTTCCAAGTGTCAAAATGTGCATATTTGAGCTTTCTGATTTAGTTAATTATACCCAAGTGTTGAGGGTCGGACACGGGTACGTGGAGGAATAAGAAGAGTTGGAGCGACATAGGTTTTTTGGCACCTGCTTGAGGTGCATTATAGGGTTTTGTTTCTATTTGAAGAGGGGTGGAGGGTATGATGCAATGTTGTGGCTTTCATTTGAATGTGGGTACTGCCTCCGTCTCAGGGGTATTTTAATCGAAGGTAAACAAATGATTGGAACGTAGGGAGTATTTTTCTTTGACACAAATGGTGGTGTTCTTGATTGGATTCATAATGGGTATATGATTTCGGATTTTAGCTGAATTGGGTTGGTCTCGTGATATATTGTTCAGCTTACTAATTGTTTCAAGGAAGCTCTCAAAGATGATACATTCTCTTGAATTAGAATTTTCATTTGTGTATGGAATAGTAAGATTGATATCATATGGGTATGTTCATTTGTAACTGAGAACTGACCATAACAGTTGAAACTAAAGTTGTCAAATCGTAAAATCAGATGTATATCTATGCATTTGAAGCTGGTGGTGTTTTGGAGTCAGTATAGATGTGAATGTTCTGACTGTATAGGTTGAATAGTTGAGCCAAAAAAATGTCAAGCTGTGCAAACTTTCCATGCATATATGTGATATTACCCGTCTAGCGGTTTTAGTAATTAGAAAATGATAAGTAGGAGTAGTTGCTACCTAGGTGTTTGAAATTGTAAGCTAGCGTGGAATTATGGAGACGATTACCTACTTGTAGCTTCTTTTAACTTATTTGAACTACTTGACTGTATCATGTTGTTGATGCTTGTTAGATTATGTCTAAATATGGCATTGCCTTTTAGAGATCTAACCAATCTCAGTTCCCATCTTATCTTACTATATAAGTCTCACAGGCTGTCTTCTACTTAATTTGACGGTTGGTTGTCGGTCACAATTAATTACATCAATTTTTTTCAAATGGAATGTCTTCTTCATTTCAACTTTTTGTTCCATACCATTGATTATCTTGGCCAGCTTCCAAGAAAAGGATAAATCTGCTTTAGTCTTGCTAAACTGATTCTAAAGAAGTTTAAATTTTTTTGATAATGCAAACATGATAATGCCTATTTTAATCTTACATGTATGACTCTGGCAGGGTGTTGATTTTTATGCCATAAACATAGATGCTCAAGCATTGTTGCATTCAGCCGCCGAGAACCCAATTCAAATTGGAGAGCTTTTGACCCGTGGATTAGGTCTGGCTCTGTTTTAGCAGTTAAAATTGCATGTGCATTTTTCTTTCGTAAGTATATGGTTGGGATGTAAAGTTTCCATTTCCTTTGGAACAAGTGACTATTCATTGGTTTTGAACATGATGGGAATAAAGCAAAATGACTGGTAAACATATTGCTCTTATTATTGCAAGGTAGCAGTTGTATAATGTAAATTTGTCACAATTTTCATTATGGGTTATCCGAAAACAGTCTATTTGCGTTTTAAACGTAGAAGTCAGGCTATGTACACCGGCGGGGGTCCTTAAGGCACTAGGGTAATGTTTTGTGTTGTACTTGGTTTGGATGTAAAAACATGTTGAGTCCTGTGTGGATGTTCATGCTGTAAATATCTATATATAAGTGTTAATTATTGTGAACTGATGCCTAATGATTTTAAAATCGCATCATCTTTTTCGCTTTTGATGGAATTGACTTCATAGTGATGCAGGTGCTGGTGGGAATCCGTCATTGGGTGCGCAGGCTGCTGAAGAGTCCAAAGAAGCTATCGCAAATGCTCTCAAAGGATCCGACCTTGTTTTCATAACAGCAGGTATGGGTGGGGGCACAGGATCAGGTGCTGCTCCAGTCATCGCTCAAATATCCAAGGATGCCGGTTATCTCACTGTAGGTGTGGTCACCTATCCCTTCGGCTTTGAGGGGCGCAAGAGAACTTTGCAGGCAGGTGCCTTTTTTATTTTTTTGGATTAGACGCTTAGTACTTCAGCAGTATTCCTGTTTGAATTGAAACAGTTGCTTGCTTAAACAAGTTATTCAAACCGTCTTTCTACTCCCTCTATCCACAAATGAACTTTCTAGTTTGTTTTGCGCAGAAAATAAGGAACATAGTTAGATGTACATGTAAAAGTAATCTGATGAAAGATGTGAGTCAACAAACCAAGGACCAAGGTTATTTCTGAAATTTTCTTTTTGCTCTCTTCAGGCGCTGGAAGCAATAGAAAAGTTGCAGAATAATGTCGATACTCTAATTGTGATACCTAATGACCGTCTTCTGGACATTGCTGATGAGAATATGCCTCTTCAGGATGCTTTTCAGCTCGCTGATGATGTTCTCCGTCAGGGAGTTCAAGGCATTTCAGACATAATCACAGTAAGTGCCTTGACTGAACACTGAAGTAAATGTTCCCTAAGTATTGTTCTACTAAGTTAGTTCTTGAGTTGTCTGGCATCAAGATAATTGTCTAGCAGGAGATCTAGAAACCGCCATTTTGGACATTTTTGATATGATCTTTGAACAAATAAATTATTGCTCTATAAAATTTGAGATGTTTTGGACTTCTTTGATAGTATTTCTTAACCTAAGACCTAGGTAGCGTGGAAAAGCCACAGAACCGACAATCTCTCAGTTGTAGGAATAGTGGTCGTGTTTGATTACTTCACTGATAATTTAGATATGAATGTGGTGCATATATGGGCAATTACCTCTGTTGGTATATGTGAACTTTGAATGTTTTCTTATATTTCCAGATACCTGGACTTGTAAATGTAGACTTTGCGGATGTCAAAGCAGTAATGAAAGACTCTGGAACGGCAATGCTTGGAGTAGGTGTTTCTTCAAGTAAGAATCGGGCAGAAGAAGCAGCTGAGCAAGCTACTTTGGCACCTCTTATTGGATCGTCTATACAATCTGCTACAGGCGTTGTATACAACATAACTGGAGGAAAAGACATAACATTGCAAGAAGTTAACCGAGTTTCACAGGTAATGTTATTAAGTTATTGTCTCATAATATCTCTTAATGAGCTTTACTTTGGTCATTCTTACAATGTTACCCAGTCTTACAACCATATCAATTGCCTCATTTGCCGAAATATTGGAACTGTACACGTGGTGTGTCCGGAATTTCTTCTACAAGAAATTGTCCAAATTTTCACCAACTTCAGTTTTTTAGGTTTACTTCTTACAAAAACTATACTAAAATGAGATGATTCTATACCTGAGGTCAACTCATTAATCCTCATTAAATTCATTAACCTTATGAATATGGAATATACTACTAGTCTACTAGTACAAGGACTTGTGTTGGTCGCACATGTGTGACCGTTGTATACAATGCTCGACCTGTGCCAAAAGATGTTCCACAATTTTTACCCTTCTCTTCTCGCAGTTTCCTTGACTTTTGTTTCTCTTTCCATTTTTTCATTGTTTTGCCTTGCATTGTTAGTGGCATGATGATTCATGTCCGCTAATTGCTAATCATTCAGTAACTAAAGCTTTTGACATGATCAGATTGTAACAAGCTTGGCGGATCCATCAGCCAACATAATATTCGGTGCTGTCGTTGACGAACGGTACAATGGGGAGATCCATGTGACAATCATTGCAACAGGATTCTCACAGTCATTCCAAAAATCAATACTGTCAGATCCCAAATCTGCAAGACTCGTCGAGAAAGTCGCTTCTCAGGAACTCAAAGGATCTGCTATGCCTCTCAAATCTCCTTCTCCCAACTCATTACCACCTCGACAGCCTTCAAGAAAGCTTTTCTTCTAACTCAACTCGAAACTTATTCCATCTTTGTAACCCCTAAGGTTATATGCTTTGTAATGATTTTGATTCCTATCGATGTTACCTTCCCTGTTTCTTCATTTCCTCCCTCCGAGTCTTTTATGCTCCTTTTGCCTGGTTGTAAATTGCTTCCCTAAATTGTGGGAAATTTTCATGATTAGTTATTTGTTTTTCTAAGGCTTACTTCAATGATTTCCTATGGAAGGGAAAGCTATAACAATCAAAATACAGTCGATTTAGAGTCGGCGTAAATTTTTATTTGGTTTAAAGGAAGTCCCAAGGATTAACAAGCATAAGGATTTAAGGAGTTATCTTGCACTGCCAATGCCTGTGAATTCTTGAGGACCGTGAGTCTGTGTGACTGTGTCCCAGCTTTACCCGTTTTTTAAACCGAGTAATGCAAACCAATAATATGAGTAGAGTCGTAAACTTGATAAACAAATAAGGTTGGTGTCCGACTATCAGGTCCGGGTTAGTGTCCTTGTCACCATAAACTCGACTTGGTTATAGAAAATTAGAAATGGATAAATTATCTCGACTTGCCTTATCCATTAAGCTTTTCTACAACACAAAATGACTTAAATCTATCATTTATCAGTTAGTCTTGCTTCAGACGGGTTTTATTAGTTTAAAATAATAAAACGGGATTTAACACTGCCATAAAATTGTCACATATGGCCTTAAAAATAAAATGAAAAGTGTCCATCTAAAACAAGAATTTGTGATCATTTATCTTTAGCGGGTCATTTTCAACCCGCCTAACTCATACTATAACCTAGCAAGTGGCAACACACAAACCTAACTTCCATAACTTAAACCAAACTTATGTCTTATTTTTGAACTAGTTGGGTGGATTATCGACTCAACTCATCCAATTCTAACCACTTAGATATTATGATTTACCATGTCGGAAGAATTCAACCCTAACCCTAGCCCAATTGAATTTCGTGTTATGTCACATCGGGTTCTCATCGTATTTTCGGATCATATCAATGATTGGTCACCTCTAAGTAGACCATAAAATGGATGTCAGCTAGACTCGAACCCACTCACATGACCACATGAACCTCCTTCTCACGGTCCAACAAAATCTGTCCACACATATCTTCCCATACAAAAACACCCCCAAATTGCCCAAATATTAAATTAAAAAAATCGCAATAAAATAAACCAGTGAGTTAACTCGCTCTCAAGCTAACTCACTCAGTCACTCGTTCCTCTCGTCACTCTCAGGAGGAGAGAGAAAACTAGAGTGAACCAAAAGCCTGCAAAAAAAGGGGTTTAAAAATGTCAGATTTAGATAAGCAAATAGAACAATTAAAAAGATGTGAACCCTTAAAAGAATCAGAAGTGAAATCACTTTGTCTTAAAGCTATGGAGATTTTAGTTGAAGAAAGTAATGTTCAAAGGGTTGATGCTCCTGTTACTGTTAGTAATTCTTCTTCTTCTTCTTTTTTGTTATTTTTCTTGGGTTTTTTGAGTGATTTTGGTGTTTGTTTTTTTGTGGGTGTTCGCTTGTTTTGTTAATCTTTGGTTTAATTTTAGTGGGTATTTTGTTGATTTTGATTCTGTTGTGTTGTTTGGTGGGGTTCGGTTTTCTTGGGTTATTCGGAAACGGTCTCGATTTTTTATGTTGCTAAAATAGTTCTGCTGGGTAATTTGCGGAAGTGATTGAGGCATTGGGGTAATGTTGTTGTCGTTGTTTGGTGACGGAGATTTGGTGTTGTTTTTTGCAGTAGTTGGATTTGATGAGTATGTTATGCTGATGCTTCATTAGGTTTGTTGTATTTAAGGAGGAAAGGAAGAAATAGTGAAATTATTTCTTTGAATCTGATTAGGGTTCTTGAAGAGAATGAAATTGTGGAGTTGATATTGTGACTGATACGTACTTAGGTATGTTTTTGGACTTTGATCGATAGCCTCGCAATATATGATGAATATGATAATTTGAAAGTAGCTGTAATAGATAAATCGATATGGGAAAATTTGAACTCTTATCTCTAAGTACATTTGGAGAAATTAATGGGGACGATAAACTTAGGATTGAGGGATTATCAATTGTTTGAATGCTATCACTCTATCAGGCTGTTTTAAGCTCCTATATGCTGACTGTTTGTCCAGCTTTAGAAGTGTGGATTACGAATAGATGTAATGTTTATTTGCTATTGTTCTCAGATATGTGGTGATATACACGGGCAGTTTTATGATGTAAAAGAGCTATTCAAAGTCGGTGGTGATTGTCCGAAGACAAACTACTTGTTTCTTGGAGATTTTGTGGATAGAGGGTTTTACTCTGTTGAGACCTTCCTCCTACTTCTTGCCCTTAAGGTATTTTCATGCTTCTCACCTCTATGGGATGGGACTCTGTTGAACTGAGCTGATAGATGCGCACTTTAGTTTAGTTAATTTCTGCTAGTTTAGTACATTGGTTTATCTGACGTAAATGTGTGATGAATACGTCTAAAATTAGTGAATGTTCATGTGATGGATTCTCATTGAGGATTTTTAGCAACTGACAAAAAAATCATTTATTGCTGTTTCGACAACTGCTTTAGTGTGAATCTGTTTTCACTAAGTTTCAGTGTGATATTCAGGGGACGATGGTCATTATCTGTAGTATTTATTGTCATTGTCTGTTGTGATACAAGATAGGTAAAGACGTAAAGTATGTTGATGTCTTGGGTGGTGTTAAGGACTTAGGGTTCAAGGTTTAAAACAATATAGAGTAGATAAAGGCTATAAGTTCTTTACATTGCATCACTTGCTTAAGTATGCCATGTGTGTTGTACGCATTTCCAACTCTTAAATTCATGTCTTCTTTCTGGAGATATAGATGTGTCACTGGTATAATTGGTTTTGATAGTGTGAAAGCCTGGGAAACAAATGAATCACTCAGAGAATTACAAGCATAAAAAGGTTATAAGAAGTTTAGACGATGCATTTATGCTAGTTTAGAGGTTCTAAGAAAATAATCTTTTTAATTGATAAAATGGAGGAAGTCCTAATTACTGTGGGATGCTACCGATGAGTAGTTCTTGCATATTCCTGTATCATCAGCCTTAGGATAAGCCAATAAACCCCTTGAAAAGGACTGACCAAACTCGATGGCCTTCAAAAAAAAAAAATTACCTTAGTGCCTGGAAGCTTAGAAGTGAGCCTTTTCCTCTGGAATGATATCAAAGGAGATGCTGCTAGATCAGTCTCTATGTCTTGGACTTCTAGATGTCAATGAGCTCAACTCTATCCGTGCTGAATAAAACGCAGCATGAGACCAATTCTGACATATTAATCTTGGTGTATCTGTGAAACTTGGAAGTACCTCTTCAAGATTTTAGTGTTGAAACTGGCTGTAAAACAGGGAAAAAAGAAAGTTTGAATACTGGGGCATGGAGCTTGACTAAACTCAGTCTCTGAAAGAGCCTCCAAATGACGAAGCGCTTTAGTCAGGTCGGAGGATTGGAGGTCCTTGCAGATCTTGACTCACTCGCTTCAAGAAAACCATGAATAAGAGTAACATAAGCATGAGATTATTTGGCGAGCGAAGTCAGTTCCCCTCCTCAAAACGGCATGAGAACCAATACAAGAGCAGCCTATCATCTTTGCATTTGGGAACTTATATGATGATAGGTTATCATCTAGTCAAACCATAAGTTAAGAGGGAAAAAGGATTTAAGAACTTGTCATCATCAACAAACATAGTTCAAGAAATTCCTTCTTTGATGATGGCAAGTTCCTAGGGATAAAAGTTCCCTCTCGACACAAGACAACCAAGATAATAGCAACGAGATTCAAGACAGATATTAGAAAAAGGGAAACATTCTCAAAAGTTAACATACATAAGATAAAAAGGAGAATGTTTAAACCATCTGTTTTCAGAACGCATATTAGAAAATCATAGTCATGGTCTAAATCAAGTAGCTACTAAGCGAAATCTATCCCTAGTCTTTCCCCCTCTTGACATCATCTAAAGGAGTAGGAGGGTCAAGAGAGTCAACGCATCAATCCAAAATTACACAACCAAAGATGCAGCTACCGGACAGAGTCAATAAATATCATCATAATAAGTACGAGACGATCACCAACTTCCCCTAGAGACATGTGTCGTAGTACCCATCCCGCAATTCATCATTCATAGACACCCCGAAACCCTTATCAGTGAGAAGACCAAATTCCTGATATATATATAAGAGAGCCACATTCCATACGGAAGTTCTTGAACCTCCGTACCAGGCTTTTAAACAACATTAGCAATCGAACGAATGTGGTTAAACATAATGGACGGGAGATTTATAGGAAGTTGTTCAAAAGCCTGGAACGGAGGTTCAAGAACTTCCGTATGGAATGTGGCTCTCTTATATATTTCAAGAATTGGGTCTTCTCAATGATAAGAGTTTTGGGGTGTCTATGAATGATGAGTTGCGGGATGGGTTACTACGGTAGATGTCTCTACAGGAAGTAAGTTGATGATCGTCTTGTGCTTATTGGCGGTCACCCTACTGATGTCGAGGTGCCTAGTGCTGAAGGGGAATTGAGGTTTTGAGCTCTCGGTTTGATGTTATGACGGAAGCTGTAGCTAGTTACTCGGAGAAAGTTGACAATGGTATGGCTAAGTTGGAGGCTGCGATGGCGTCCGTTCATGCCAAGCTTGACCAAATTCTTGCCCATTTACCCAAATAGCCTTAACCTTTCCTTGTCTTACCTGTTATTTTGCCATTCCTCTTGCTGGTTATGTTATCTAATCATACTCTTTTAGATAGTCTCATACTTATTATGATGATGTTTATTGACTGTATACGATAGCTGCATCTTTGGTTCTGTAATTTTGGATTGATGCGTTGACTCTCTTGACCTTCCTACTCCTTTTAATGATGTCAAGAGGGGGAAAGACTAGGGACGGATTGCGCTTAGTTGCTACTTGGATTTAACGTAGACCTTTCGAGAGTAGGTCGAACCACTTCAAAATTTCGGTGTTCTTGTTTTTATTTTTCATTTTGCCATTTACTTCGATTATTACTCACGTTGGCATTCAAATCAGTACAGCAGATTATCACCGATTGAACAGTCATCAAAACTGTTCAAATTGCTTGTGTACTGATTACATAATCGCTATCAACGTGCTTAGTTGTTCAAAGTTTTAAAAGAGTACTTAATTCACCCCCTCCCCCTCTTAAGTACCGGATCCATAAACTCCACAATTATTTTGTCAACCCATCTCCCAATCAGTCTTTTACTCTCCTATATACTCAGAGGACACATTAACACAGTTCATGTTATGTCCCTCCCCTCTATTGTAAATGTCAAGAGGACACAATTTTTGCCTTTGCTCATATATTTTCTCTCGCTTGACTAAATGAATGAGTCTAATCTAGTTTAGTACATTTAGGTCAGATATCCAGATCGGATAACGCTAATCAGAGGGAACCATGAGAGCCGTCAAATTACTCAGGTAACTCAGTGTCCTATCTGTTTTTTATGCTTCCTTTCAGATTTTGCTTTTGGAAGTGTGCGATATATTTTTTTTCTCCTCAGGTATATGGATTTTATGATGAATGCCTCCGCAAGTATGGCTCTGTAAATGTTTGGAGATATTGCACTGATATATTTGATTATTTAAGGTTTGCTCATCTTTAAAGATAACTTTTGAAATTTTTGTTTGTTGTGACCTTGTAAAATTGGATGATTATATAACTACCGAGTTTGAGGCAAATACTTGGTCAATTAGTCTCCCATAGTCCGAACAACCTTGTGACTGCGCTATACTTCCAATGCAATTAAAAACTTTTAAGTACATAGCAATCATAGTTTCTTGCCATCATCACATACACGAAGCTGATTTCCGGAATGGCTAAGATGGCTGGAGAGAGTACTTGAAAAAGTTGCTGAATGGAAAATTTATTATTAGCTGAAGGGATTTGGTTCAATTTTTTCTGTCTGCTCCCTCCGTTGCTTGGTTAGGGGCTTGGTCGTCAGATCTCCAAATCAAGTCCTTCGTACTAGGATGGAACTCATTTACGAACTAGGTTGTTAATGACTTGAAAGTTATTTATACTTGGACCAAGTTCTGGATAGGTAGCGTCTGAACTGAAACTCGTTGCTTGAACCAAATTGAACCCTGAATCATGTTTCGCTGCTTCTACCTCTATTGGCTAAGAAGGCGATGTTTAGGAGTTCAGTTACAGCATTGTATGATGGTTATCAATATTGATTGATGGCAACCTGTAGGTCTTACTGGACAAGGATGTGAAAATAGTGTGAAAATGCTCTGGTGTCATACATTAGGGTCTTTCTCGATTTCTCGGTAATCCCAATTTTGTCAACAATTTTATCTCGTCCAGAGTCTAATGAATTAAGAAGGTAGACTGCTCTGTCATTTAAGTATCCTGCTACTGTGGTTAGTATATGACTTCGGTAATTTCTTAGCTTAATAAAGCACGCCTTGGGGACTCTTACAACCAAGGGCCTTTGAGGCACTAGCCATACGCTTCAGTGCGCTTTATAGATAAAGCTCACCTCGCAAGGTGCATTACTATGCAATTACCATTTTTTTGTATTCTAGTTCTATTATTATCTATATTATGTCGTTCCCTTTGCCACGTTACCCCTAAATTGTACTCGTACTTCTTCATATTGGCCCCCTTCAAAATCCAAGAAAGGGCATTGTTGCACAAAATTATATATTGAAAATGCAAGTTTGTTTGCAAAAAAAAGTGTGCTCCATGTCTAAGAGGTGTACGCCTTTGCCTCGGGCATTGCGCTTTGTCGCCATGGTGTGCTTCAGGCCTTTTAAAACTAATGTTCAATTTAAAAGTCTAACTTCACCTTTTCTTTAATGATACCTGAATTTTGCTTATGCCTTCATGACAGTCTATCAGCTCTGATAGAGAATAAGGTATTTGGTGTTCATGGTGGTCTTTCTCCCTCCATGACAACTTTAGACCAGGTAAAGTCTAGTAATCTAAAATTGCTCTTGGTAGACATTGGTTTTCTTGCTCTAATTAGGAAATACAAGTTGGAATTAAAGTAATCTGTTTTCCAGATACGAGCAATTGACAGAAAGCAAGAAGTACCACATGATGGTGCAATGTGTGATCTCTTATGGTCAGACCCGGACGATGCAGTTGATGGCTGGGGAATGAGTCCTCGTGGAGCTGGCTACCTTTTTGGCGCTACTATTGTCTCTCAATTTAACCATGCAAACAGCGTCGATTATATATGTCGTGCACATCAGCTGGTAATGGAAGGTTTTAAGTGGATGTTCAATGAGCAAATTGTTACAGTGTGGTCAGCTCCTAATTACTGTTACAGGTAATTTTTGTTCTGACCAATACATAATTTGTATGGAGTATATATCTCGTGTAAACAGCCAATAGTTACACAAGCTGTACTCTAACTTAGTTCTCATGCAATTCTAGATGCGGTAATGTCGCTGCAATACTTGAGCTTGATGAGAATCTAAATAAGAAGTTCCGTGTTTTTCACGCAGCTCCACAGGTTTGTACCGCTAACTTGCCTTTCATTGTTGAATAATTATACAGTGTAACCATTTTCTACTGGCTAAGACTCCCATTTTCATTTTTCTTGGCTGTGCTTGGTTTTAGACTTTTAGCCCTAAAAGAGCCCTAGAAGAACATACTATTAAGCTACTTGTGGGAGCATTTATGGAAATCTGAAAGTACCTCTGAGAAGCTAGCTTATGAAATCTGAAAGTAGCGAACATGTGACCAAAAAGTTGCATTTTTGGGGTCTAAAATAAGTAGGCGCCGATCCATGTCTTACCAAATCGTACGACTTTTTTTTTTCTGCATTTTGCCGAAATTTGGTGTCCAGATTTTTTGGATTCTACAATCTTGTACAAGAATGACAATTTAGTTTTAGTGGGACGCTCTAGTCTAGGGGGCCTGCCACTTGACGTGTTGAAGTGTCGTGTTGGGTGTTGGATATGCAATGCGTTGTAAAAGTGAAGTGTTTGGTATAGGTGGTGAGTGACTTAATAGCTCTCTTACTGAGACTGTTACAGTTTCAGACACTTCTGCACATGATCTCAGAAGTCAGAACTACTCCTTAGGGCTTGGACAGTAAAATTACATCGTCAGTTAAAATTATTGAATTTGAGGGTCTGACCTTTAGCCTGACACTGATATTCAGTTTCTGTGCGCTCCTGCTAACAACATGGTGGTTTGACACTATATGTTAATTTTAATACCCCTAATATTATAATTAGGCCTTTTCTTTAGCTTGGAGAAGAATGTTATCTGTGCTTGAAGTGTTTTTTATCAGTTGATGAAATTGTGTGGTTTCGACTTTTATCCAATTCAGGAAGCAAGAGGAGCTCCAGCGAAAAGGCCTGCACCTGATTACTTTCTCTGAAGATGGTTTTGTTCACCATTCACACTAAAATGAATCGAATTGACGAT
>JAOWBH010000032.1:62571-73860 GCA_028566215.1 Silene coronaria
TCATACTCTCAAGTCTCAAGTTCTCAGACAAATTCTCATTTCAGACAAGTCTTTTCCGGCTGAAATTAAGACGGAAAAATGTGACAATTTTATAATAAAAAGTGACCACATAAATATTTATTGACAAAATATCTGTTAAAGTTACGGTTAAAATCCTTTATATTTTATTAAAAAATAAAAATTATTCTAATAATTTTTTATCAAAAATTGATCACATTTTAACGTAAATGAGTCGTATTTTCGAATTTTCCCATCTTCATTTTAGACAAAAAAGCCCCCTACTCAAGGTAACTTGTTGAAAAAGACAACATAAAATTCACCTTCCATGTATGAAAATATTTACCCTAGGGTTTCTCCCTTGACCAAAACAAACAATTAATTATTAATTAATTAATTTTCTCTAAAAAAAACAACAAAAAAGCCCAAAAACAACACACTATATATAACTCCACCTCCATTTTCATAATTACCTTTCACATTTCTTTTCTTTTTTTCCGTCGAAAAAATAAAAGTCGTCATGATAGCGGCTAAATCATCATCATCAACATCTCCTCTACTACGAGCGGCACGACACCGTTTCGTCTCAACACTTTCTTCTCCTTCCATTACATCATCTCAACCGTCCATCAAATCTCCATCTATCTCAGCCGTCAGATCTAATAATCCGGTTACCGGTCACCGTAATATAAGCTATTCTTCGGTATTAAGATCTACGCGGTGTTCTTTTCCCCGGTGGAGTCACGGTGTTGACTGGCGATCTCCGGTTACTCTTCGTTCTCAGTTAACTGCTTCTTCTCCTTCTCTTGTTGAACGTTTTCAACGCAAGATCGCTACTATGGGTATATATACACTTTTCCTCGATTTTTCATTTTTTTTAATAATTTATTGAATTAATTGATTTTTATTGCTACGAATTTTGCGATTTTATCAAATTTCTTCAGAATTGTTTGATTAGCTGATTTTTGATTTTGATTTTGTGTGTTTTTAGGTTTAATTGCAATTTTTTTGAGATGAATTCAATAATTGTCGAAAATGACGATTAAAATATACGGAGTATAATTTAGTTAATTGTTAATTTTTTTTTAAAATAATTGTTGAATGAATTTGTGATTTTATGAATAATTGAATGTTTGTGGATTTAATTTGTGATTTTTGTAGGTTTAGTTGCAATTTTTTTGAGATGAATTATATTTGTCGAAAATGACGATTAAAGTATACGGAGTATAATTTAATTAATTGTTATTTTTTTTGAAATAATTGAATTTAATTTTTGAATGAATTTGTGATTTTTTGTATAATCGACAGTGTGGATTTAATTTGTGAATTTTGTAGGTTTAATTGCAATTTTCTGAGATGAATTCTATTGTTGATGTTTAATTGTTGTCGAAAATGACGATTAAAATATACGAGTATAGTTTAGTTAATTGTTATTTTTTTTTTGAAATAATTGATTTTAATCGTTGAATGAATTTGTGATTTTATGTATAATTGATTGTTTGTGGATTTAATTTGTGATTTGTATAGGTTTAATTTGCATTTTATTGAGATAAATTATATGATTAGCGATTTAATGGTATATTATCGTTGAGATTTAATATATTCTGGAGTGATTTTGATTATTGAATAAATTATGTGATTTTGATCGGATTTTGTAGTAGGTTTTCTTTTTTAATGTTTGTTATACACAAATTCTCACTTAAGACGGCAAGTATAGTAACACTTGTATCAGGACAAATATATTGTTTTTCTCCTGTGCATTCTTATATGCATACGTGGTAGTGCCGTCTTAAGGGAGACTTACGGTTGATTACCAGGATTGTTAGTTTTGTATGCTGGAGGGTGACAATGTGGTTTGACTTTTTGAAGTGAGAGAATATATCAAGTTGATGGTTAAATATATGGAATATGATTTAGAGCTTGCCTGAAAATTTATAAGTAAACAATTGACTTTATATGCATCGTTGCGTGGTGATGAAATCTAGTGTAGTGGCTTTGTACCGTTTATTCCGATTCTCTAAGAAAATGTTCTTTAGGAGGAATAACTTTGTTGAGTAGGTTCTCTGAGGATCGCTCAAAGGGTTGTTTTTGTTTGTCTTCATTTTAAAATTGTAAGGCTAATTGTGGTCATATACTAGCAATCTTCTGAAAGTTGATTTAACATGTATGGATTCAAGTTCAGAAATTATGTTTCGACCTTTTTTGTGTAGAATTTGCTTTTGTTTTGTCATTGTGAACTTGTTTTGGAATTTGATTATGTAATGCTTATATATTGTGAAAAGAGAATTGCTGAATATGGTTAAGCATTTCTTCTGTAAACTGGAATATAGGGCATTATTCTTTGGGTTTTTGACTTGTTAGAATAGTTTATTGCCACTTTTGTCTAACAAAATAAAAGTAATTCTTTCACTAATTGTTGTAACTTTATGGGTGTATGTCTTTTCAGCTTCTGAGAATCCGTTCAAGGGCATCTTTACCAGTCTACCCAAGCCTGGTGGCGGTGAATTCGGAAAATTTTACAGTCTAACAGCTCTTAATGATCCCAGGATTGGTATGTTCGGCTTATAACTCACTATTTTATCTACTATTGGCTATTCTATTTAGTTCATATACAGTGAATTTCATAGGCAACTCGTGAAATTTGTAGTTTCTTATAACTGTTCTATTTTTCTCAGACAAGCTGCCTTACTCTATCCGGATCTTGCTGGAGTCTGCTATACGCAATTGTGACGGCTTCCAAGTCACAAAGGAGGATGTCGAGAAAATCATTGATTGGGAAAACTCTGCACCAAAGCTTGTTGAAATTCCCTTTAAGCCTGCTCGTGTTCTGTTACAGGTTCGCTACTGGTCTGCTCCCTATTGAAAGGATAGATTTTTTATTTATGCTATCTTTAACTTAACGCTTGAAACTTCTTTCACTACCAGGATTTCACTGGCGTACCGGCTGTGGTTGATTTGGCTGCAATGAGGGATGCTATGAACAGCCTTAATAACGATGCTAACAAGATCAATCCATTGGTTCCAGTGGACCTTGTCATTGACCACTCTGTACAAGTAGATGTTGCTAGAACTGCAAATGCAGTTCAAGCAAACATGGACCTTGAGTTTCAGAGAAATAAAGAGAGATTTGGTTTCCTTAAATGGGGGTCAACTGCTTTCCGTAACATGCTTGTCGTTCCTCCTGGTTCTGGCATTGTCCACCAGGTAATTCAAAACTCCATAGTTAAGCCTTTTTTCTTGATAAAAATACCCTAATGAAAAAGAAATGTGGAGCATTTCACCTGTGTTATTCTTCGTTTGAAATAAACCGAAGCTTCTAGTAATGTTTTTAACTGCAACCTATATAATTTTGTCTTTGCGTGGCTGTATAGTTTGTACAAGTTTGTGTAGCTTATTCACTCGTTAATGTTTGTTTCTTGTAATGACAGGTAAATCTTGAGTATCTTGGACGTGTTGTCTTCAACACTGACGGACTGCTGTATCCTGACAGTGTAGTTGGTACTGATTCTCACACAACCATGATTGATGGTCTTGGGGTTGCTGGTTGGGGAGTCGGAGGAATTGAAGCCGAGGCAGCAATGCTTGGACAGGTGTGTTTTAATGAAGTTAATTTGTCCCCCTTCTGTTTTAAAATCGCTTTTGTGCTGAAATTTCAATTTAGGATAAAAAAGATGCTTCTTGCAAGTGGCCTTGCATAAAATGCAAAATAGTGTACAATAATCTAGCATGATGAAAATGGCCTTTTTGTTGTGAACTGACCGCTGTATCATACTAACTGGTCAACGACGCTAGTTTATACCTGTTTTAGTATAAATTTTACTACTCCCCAATGCATTCTCAAACTATCATATTCGAGGTCATTTAGTTAGTGTGATGCCAGTCATCATTTTACGTTCTGCTATTTCTCCCTTGTTTTGGTTTAGACATGCGACTCCAATTCAGGTTGTGAAAACATACAAGACATTGATCATTTTGTTTGTAGTCATGTCTTTATGTACATCTGTTTTGAATAGATTTCAGGTAATGGGCCTTACCAATTTAAATTCTGTATTCAAAAGTTGCATTAATTTCCATGCCCTTTTCCATGTAATTTTATTAAGAGTCATCCGAAGATAGCCTTTATGTTGTTAAGTTGGCCATAAGGGTGGTTGCACTCGACTTTTCCTTGCACCGGAATTTACGAGATTTTGGAAGCCCTTGTGGGACTGGGATATTGTTGTTTGAGGTTAACTACAGTACTATACGTGCCATTTGCTTTATACATTTTGATTTTAGATATGTAATTTATCTTCCAGTTTGATCCTGTATTTTCTTGTAACTGTGAATTTGCCGTGGCAGCCCATGAGCATGGTTTTACCGGGTGTTGTTGGATTCAAGATGAGTGGGAAATTGCCTGATGGCGTGACAGCAACAGACTTGGTCCTGACAGTGACACAGATGCTGAGGAAACATGGGGTGGTTGGCAAATTTGTTGAGTTTTACGGTAAGTTTAGGGTAGTCATATGTTTACCACCTTCCCTCCTAACTCCTCAATAAGAGTCATTGTGGATGAAAGTTTGTGCTGTTTTTTATGCTTACAGGTCAGGGCATGAGTCAGCTCTCACTTGCTGATAGGGCCACAATTGCAAACATGTCACCTGAATATGGAGCAACCATGGGATTCTTCCCTGTTGACAATGTGACACTGGATTATCTGAAATTGACTGGAAGAAGCGACGAGACTGTGAGTTATTTTGCACTTGACCTCGCTTCCCTTTCCCTCCAACATGTTTTTTTACTTTTTTGTTGTCTTTCTTTACCTGTCTTCCTTGTCAATCTTGGTAAATCCTACTAAATAGATCTGGACCTCAAAGATGCAGTTGTTTAATTACAGGTTCAAATGATTGAGCAATACCTGCGGGCAAACAACATGTTCGTTGACTACAATGAGGTAGAAATTTATTATTGAGCAACAACTCAGGCATTCTGTTGTGGTGCTTGTCGCCTGGTTTAATGATTAAGTGCTTTTCTTCCAGCCTCAACAAGAACGAGTGTATTCTTCCTATCTTGAGTTGGACCTATCAGAGGTTGTACCTTGTATATCAGGACCCAAACGGTATGCTTATGCTACGTTAATCTGATGTGCTTTTATTCCTTTAATCTTCATTTTCTACTGATCCTGACTCTAAGGCTCGATATAACTTGTGCACATTCAGGCCACATGATCGGGTTGCTTTGAAGGAAATGAAGTCCGACTGGCATGGATGTCTTGACAATAAAGTTGGTTTTAAGGTAAATACAGTGTTTCAGTTTAGTGAAACTTATTATTTTATTCTCTTCTGCATTTGGTGACATTTTTTTTTATGCAGGGTTTTGCCATTCCAAAAGAAGATCAAAGCAAGGTTGCTAAATTTTCATTCAAGGGGCAGCCTGCTGAATTGAAGCATGGAAGCGTTGTCATAGCTGCGATTACTAGTTGCACTAACACATCAAACCCTAGTGTCATGTTGGGTGCTGCTTTGGTTGCCAAGAAAGCATGCGAGTTGGGCTTGGAGGTTAGTATTTTATGTTCATTTTGTAGGTTCAGTCTTGTCCTTGTCTTGTTGAGTTACCTGTGAGGAATCCCAATTTTTATCCCACAGAACTGTTTTGTGAAATCGGGATTGTTGTAGAAATTTTATGATCTGCCTTACTCGTCAAGATGCCACCTGTACAAAAGTTAGGTGCTCCTTTGGATTGTTGCCAGGGTATTTGAATGTGAGCAACTACTGAAGGAATATGTCTTTCAGGTAGTTCAGTTGAACTATTAGTAACATAGTCTAATAGTGGACTAGTAATTAGGTAAAACGTTAACCAGTAACAGAAAGTCGGAAAATGCTGCTTTGGCTGAAAACTATTATTGGACATTTGAAATGTCAGAGACAAGGCAGTTTCCTCTAAGACAACTTGGGATGTTGAAACTGATGAAAGTCATCGTGTATTTTGATGTGTTCAATTGTTGCCATATTTTAATCACTTTCTTTACTGGTATCGTTATTTTTATACAGATGTTTTCTGGTTCAATGAATAAACTTTCTTCTGCAATTTGTTGTAGACTGAGCTGTTTTTTTTGTTATTTGAAACTGAGTTGTCTTTATTGTTCTTCAGGTCAAACCCTGGGTTAAAACCAGCCTGGCTCCTGGTTCTGGAGTTGTCACAAAATATCTGGAAAAGAGGTATTTATTTCCCTCCTATAATGTATAGAAGCATACAAGACTAATTGTAGTATATTACTTTAGCAGTAATAGTGTATAGAACACAAATAATAATTATTGCTAGAATTTTACTGTATATGAAATGTCTTTTAAACTCACGCCTGAATCAAGTATCTGATTTTTTGGTTACTTGCTAACAGTGGCCTGCAGAAGTACTTGGATCAACAAGGATTCCACCATGTTGGTTATGGCTGCACAACATGCATTGGAAACTCTGGTGATCTCGATGAATCAGTATCTGCTGCTATTACGGAAAATGGTATGTCTCTGTCAAGCTTATGTGCCAGCTTGTTATGCTGGTGTTTATCTTTATTGCATGAAGTCCTTAAGTACTTTAAACTCTTTTTGCTCTTTTCTCAATTGTAAGCAGTACCCACCTCTGCTTGGTCGTGTGGACTCGTGTCTGAGACATTGTCTGATTTTTTGTTGTGTGGCTGTAGTTTATTGTATTTACTTTAAATGGTTGTCATTTTGTTGATTGTATTGAATGTCATTTTGCAAAATCTCTAATAAATACCTTCTCGTTAGAGAATAGTTGTCTAAAGCGATGGAGTAAGGATGTCAAAAGATGACGCATGTTATGAAACAGAACCACTAGAAGGGTTGGGCCATATGCATCTTTGCCCTTTGTGCGTGTCACACTTGACTTTTAACGGTAGCTCTTCTGTATCCTTATGCTTCGGCTGTTTTTATCTGTAGACATAGTTGCTGCCGCTGTGCTCTCTGGTAACCGTAATTTTGAAGGGCGTGTTCACGCACTGACACGAGCCAACTATCTTGCATCCCCTCCGTTGGTGGTTGCCTATGCCCTTGCTGGAACTGTAAGTATTCAGTGCAAATATTTTTCTTTTATGGGTGGAATATAGGTGGTGATTACATGGTTTTATTTTTTAAGTATTGTTGCAAATACGTAGATTATACTTTAGCTTAGAGGATTTATAGGATGTAAAGGTTTCTTAAATCTCAAAAGTAAAAAGTTCGCATAAATTGTATTGATTCAGTTGTCCTTTGTATAAGCCAAGAATACCTAATTGAACATTACTATCCTTATGCTAAAATACTGTCAAGGAATATTTTCACCTGGTTTGAGTTACTTGATAAGATTTTTCAAATCTCAATTGTTTGGGATATTTCCCACTTCTTCAGTGAAGACTGAAGTGTAATAAAAACCAAAAAATCGTCCAAATAGTAAATACTGTATGATTAAATATTATAGTACTCTTTCTTCTTCTTCTTTTGGCATAATTATGTGAAGGTTCATCTTAAAGTTTATTTTAATGTTGATTTCCACATTTCTTTTCACTGACATTTATATTCAACGACTTCAATTTTTTATGGCTTTGTTGTCTGTATACAAGCACATCTCATTTAAGTGTTTTGTATCTTGGTTTTTTCCTTCTTTTTTTTCCCGCTCAAGATGAATGTTATTTGAAGGAGTTTTATCTTGGTACTTCATTTGACCACAATTATGGCACATGTAGGTTGACATCGACTTTGAGACGGAGCCTATTGGCACAGGAAAGGATGGCAAGAGTGTGTACTTCAGAGATATCTGGCCTAGTAATGAAGAGATTGCTCAGGTAAGTAGCTTGAGTTATATCTAATTATCTATGCCTTTCTTTTCAACCCTGAATTTTCAAATAATAATACCTTGCCTTTCTAGGTTGTTCAATCGAGTGTACTACCAGACATGTTCAAGAGTACGTACCAAGCTATCACCAAGGGTAACCCCATGTGGAACTCCCTTCAAGTTCCTGAAGGCACTCTTTACCAATGGGATCCAAAATCAACGTATATTCATGATCCCCCATATTTCAAGAACATGAGCTTGGACCCACCTGGTCCTCATGGAGTCAAGGATGCCTACTGTCTTCTCAACTTTGGCGACAGTATCACTACTGACCACATTTCTCCCGCTGGAAGCATCCAAAAGGATAGTCCGGCTGCCAAATATCTCATGGAACGTGGGGTTGATCGCAAAGATTTCAACTCGTATGGTAGCCGTAGGGGTAACGATGAGATCATGGCTAGGGGCACCTTTGCAAATATCCGTATCGTTAACAAGCTACTGAACGGAGAAGTGGGACCAAAAACCCTCCACATTCCCACCGGGGAGAAGCTTTATGTGTTTGATGCGGCTATGGTAAGCTAAAATATTCTTGATTTGCTGTATTTTGCACGAAATCTCATGTTTGGTGAGCGAAGGGGGAATTATCTATGTAGAAAGTCTGATTTCTTACCACTTTCCTTCTGTATTTATATCCTCTTTTCTTTTGGGCTTACTGAAAAAACAACAATGATGACTTTGGGAATTTGTGACATGGGAGGGGAGAGTGATTTTTGAATATCCTCGCTTAGGCAAAAGACTTTGAATTTCCTACTTCTTGCCTTAAGTGATTATGTTTGTAATAAATGCACAGAGGTACAAGGAGGCTGGCAATGACACAATTATCATTGCCGGGGCAGAGTACGGAAGTGGAAGCTCTCGTGATTGGGCTGCCAAGGGTCCAATGTTGCAGGTAACTGATTACTTCCTTCCCTGTGTTTTTTCTGAAACTCGTGGTTTGACTTGATTTGCACAGGAAACATCTAACCCAATCCTATATTCACAGGGTGTAAAAGCTGTGATAGCAAAAAGCTTTGAGAGAATCCACCGTAGCAACCTTGTTGGTATGGGTGTTATTCCTCTTTGTTTCAAGGCTGGTGAGGATGCGGACACACTTGGCTTGACTGGTCACGAGCGATACACCATTGATCTGCCATCCAAAGTAAGCGAACTCAGACCTGGTCAAGATGTCACCGTCACAACTGACTCTGGAAAGTCCTTCACCTGTACTGTGCGCTTTGACACCGAGGTACTATTCGACTCTCATCATTCATTCATTTAAATTCCGAGTCTTATACACACGTGAGTGTGAGAGCTGAGACCAACCTGAATCCTTTAGTTATTCCTCATCTAATTAGACAGTAATTTTCTGAGGTCTTAGGAGTCATCTTATGAACAAAGTGGCAAACAATAAAATTGTTAGATGTGACTGTCGCATACAAGAATCTGAGTTCATTGTCGGGAGTCTGTCCGCCTCTCACATGTGATACGATCTTCCTATAGTTTTTTTTTTCTGTTCCTTTGAAATGTTTTGCTTCTTTTGATCGGGTCCACTCAATTATGCTACGATGTTATGTGTTAATAGGTGGAACTTGCTTACTTCGACCATGGTGGTATTCTTCCGTACGTCATTCGCCAGCTTATGAAGCAGTGAACTCTTGGATCCTTTTCTCCATAGATTGTTAATTTCAGGATTATTTACAGCCTGTGGCTTCACACATTTGGCGGTTTCAAAATTTTCTGGGTGTCCTATAATGTGGACGGACTACATGTTCCTTGGTGTAAGGTCTGAACAAAGAGAGCTTTGTAATAAAAAGTTCGGAAGTATAAAACAGTTTTGCATACCTTTGGAAGGGGTTCAAACGCCCGTTTCATTCTGCCTTCTTTTGTTAATAATTGTTGATTATAGGAAGAGCATATTTTTTTAGGTTCTAATTCGTGTCCGAATTCATATTGACAAAAACTTTACATTAGTATGAAGAGGATCAAGTTTATGATGATGCTGTTTTAATATTCTTTAGTGATATTCCAACTGTGTACAACTATTGATCTACACAAGTTCCTACAACAGTGCAGAGTACGCATATGATAATTAATAACCAGTGGCTGTCTTTTATAATGATTAAACAAACGTGTAGAGCTCGACTATGAATGTTAAATTGTCAGCATTATAGTATATTAATGTGTTGAGATGTTAACACAATGCAATGATGTTTTTTTAGTCAATATGATATGATATGATTCCGTCTCTTGATCTTATCCCGACTCTGAATCCAGCTGAATCTGACAATTTTGGTTATAACGGGTTGAATTTAATCTACGAAAACAGTTGTTAATCCCTGGATAATTTTGAACCTTTTACGGCTTGACGGGTTGGGGTGGCAATGCGTAGAATTTAAGCATTAGTCCTTGACGGAATGTTCCAAGTATTGTTCAGTCCCACAATGCACTTGTTTGTTGATGACTTGACGCATTTGTTTGTCCCCACCACTTGAGTGGATTTTGATCAATTTTGGTTGAATTCAGATTCCATTTGGTGACATATTGGCATACAACCTATAACTCACTTTCAATATTTTCTTACACAAATTCTCACTTGTGACGGGAGGTAAGTGACGGATACCGTTTTCCCTCACAAAATACTCATTTAAGGTGAGAATTTATGCACATGGGGGTCCCTCTCTTGTCCCCTCTACCCATTTCCTCTCACAAACTACCCGTCACAAAATCCGACCCGTCACAAGCAAGACTAATTGTTTTTCTTAATCATTACATAGTTCGTAGTACTTTCACTCTTTCAGTATTTTAGTACTACAACACTATTATACTCTTTGATTCACACGAATGGTAACATGGATTCATTTTTTGTGAGGAGAAAAGTGAGTCCATGTTATTATTGGTGTGGATCGGAGGGATTAGGGAGTAATAATCAGTGAAGTTACGGGAGGGCCAACAGGGAGGACGCGCCCTTACTAGAGACTGAAAACAATTAATATTTATTGAAGTGCGTTAAATTTACGCATTATAGAAAAACATTCCTTTCATTCACCCCACATATATATTTGAAAAATTTTAGTTGCCAAATTTGATAGCACAAAGTATATTCTATTTCTATATAATAAATAAATAATAAATAAATCACAATTAACAAAAATAATGACGTAATTATTCGAATACGGAGTCATCACGACCCACGTCAACGTGTTACAGCTCAATCTTAACCGTCCAATACAAATACATCTCATACCGTCAATAACTTAGCTGGCATATCACGTTTTCTCGTATCCAATCAAAAACTAACCATGATTAGAATCTACAACTAACCATGGTTAAATCTATTTTGTGGACTAAAATATTCTGTAAACCGACTTATTTACTCCCAATTTCTCTATATATAACATCTTTAACCTTGAACGTTACTCCATTCTTCATATTAACGTAAATTTGCTCAAA
>JAOWBH010000032.1:73960-87346 GCA_028566215.1 Silene coronaria
TCACAGGGTAGAAAAGTCATGAACTCAACTACCACCAAATTTTGTTCCATCCTATATAAATCAACCAGACTCCGTTTTCTCCACACGCCTTCTCTCTCCTCGTCATCATCGCCATCCAAATCTCCCTCCACGTCACCCTCTCAACTATTCTCCGCCGCCCGATCTTATCCGGTTTCTGGTCACCGTCATCCGAGCTACTCGCCTGCTTTACGATCCGTACAGCGCTCTTTCTTCCGGTGGAGTTACGGTGCTAACTGGCGATCACCGGTCACTCTCCGCTCTCGTTTCGATTCTGCTGATCTTTCGTTTGTCGAACGGTTTCATCGCAAGATCGCTTCCATGGGTATAAATTTCGCTTATTTTCGTTGTTTTAGTTGTTCGTGGATATACTCGATTCGCGAATATCTTTTCGTGTCGAATCGAGTATATCCGCAACAAAAATGAATGATTAGACTCGAATATATAAATCGCACTATAATTAAATCGTTCACGTATCGAAACACGGAATATACAACTTAAATGATTAGTATATTCGACTCTAGTCATTCATTTTCGCTGTGGATATACTTAATTAATGACGAAACTCGAGTACATAAATCACACTACTACTTAAATGTTGACATGGACGTAACGATTTGAGTGATCGAAGTAGTAGTGTGATTAGTATATTCGAGTCTAGTCATTCATTTTTGTTGTGGATATAGTTGATTGACAAATATTGTTCCGTAATTGATACATAAGCAATTTAATAAGTAGTTTGATTAGTTTAATCGAGTAGATTTTATATTCGTTGTTGCTTGAGCAAAAAAAAAGAAAGAGCTGATCAAGTATAGTTAAATGATTAAGTCAAATCAAATTTTGCTTGAAATTGTCGTAAAAATGCGAAAGTGAAAGGTGTTTATAATTGGAGTATCGATGAATTTGATGTTGTGATCGGAGATTACATCGTTTGACTTTTGGAAAATGATTACAGTCGGAATATTCTATAGTACTTTTTTCTGGTCTGCTATTTATTTGATAAGAATCGGAGAATATATATAGGTTTAAGTACATTTTCACGATAGCGAGTTTGAGAGAAACGAGAAACGAAACAGTTTTGTTGATTTTGTTTTAAGGATTGATAGTTTAGTATGATGGATAATGATATGGTTGACATTTGAAGTATTGGAAAAGGACAAGTCGATGTCATTTTAAGGCATGTTGTGTACTCGACTACTCATGTGTCAATGTTTGTTTATGAGATTCAGGGCTTAATATCTTATTTTAGTTCAGCTAGTTGACTTTTATGATGGATTGCTTGATCTTTACTACTGTTGATATCTAGTTTAGTACAGAGTATTGACAAAGCTTTGTTTATTTATTCACTTTCTCAATGGGAAACGTAGTTTTTGAATAATAATATTTTTGACGATTAATTCTTGGAGAATCAGTAGAAGGCTATACATAAGATTATCGTATTCATGATTTGGTTTGACATTATAGTCTTGAAGACTTATAGTTGAATGAGAAATGTGGATCCTGATAAAAGAGATGATTAAATTGGCTTTGATTTTCATTCCGAATGTTGGGAATGGGTGAATGCAATTGATCTGTTATTGCTTTGTAGTTTTCATGTTAGGAAATGATTTTGCAGTGTTTTACGTCTATGAGGATTTTGGTGTGTCAGTGTAGATCATTATTGAAAGTGGCTAAGGAAATAAACTAATATCTGTTTATGGGTTGATATATGTTCAGCTGCTGATCATCCTTTCAATGGAATATTTACTAGTCTACCCAAGCCTGGAGGCGGTGAATTTGGAAAATTTTATAGCTTACCTGCTTTGAATGATCCAAGAGTTGGTATGTTAGGCTCATCCCTTAAATCATTGTATAGCTGGTTGTTCCTGTTCCATCCGTTCGTACATCGTGAATGATGCCAACAACTCCTGACATTTTTTATTTTCTTCCAACTCTCTTCTTAATCCAGTCAAGCTGCCTTACTCCATTCGAATTTTGCTGGAGTCTGCTATTCGTAATTGTGATGGCTTCCAAGTCACGAAAGACGATGTTGAGAAAATCATTGACTGGGAAAACTCTGCCCCAAAGCTCACTGAGATACCCTTCAAGCCGGCCCGTGTCCTTCTACAGGTTTGTTTCTTGACTATAGTGCTGGATAAGTTTTTAATTATTCTATCTTTATACCAATGTCTAATGCTGATTATTCTCACTTACAGGATTTCACCGGAGTACCAGCTGTGGTTGATTTGGCTGCAATGCGGGATGCTATGAAAAACCTCAATAGTGATGCCAACAAGATCAACCCTTTGGTATGTCACCCTTTCCTTGTTTTGCATGACCTTCTTCTGATCTGTTAGTGAAAATCCTTTTTTTAGTAATTTTTAGACAATCGTAAGTGGCTTTATTATTGAGTAATCTTATATGAAGAAATCATAGACATGATATATTGGCATCGGATGTGTACTTCCTCCGTCTCGATCATTTGTTTACCTTTTTTATTTTTATTTTTTGGGAGGAGTATTTTAGTCAAAGGTAAAGAAATGATTGGGAAAAAAGGAATAACTGTCTATGTAACCCAAGTGCCTTAAAGGGGGCTAGGGATGTACACACCCTCTGCCATGTATAACTGCGTAAGTGACACAAAGAGGTGCATTTTAGTCAATCTTTTATGAGAATTTTGTTGTAAATTCTGTCAAGTGAATACTACCACCTGTTTTATAAGGGTAATTTAGACTTTAGAGCCATTTTGATTTATGCCATCATACTTCAAAGCCAAAGAAGAATGATTTTCTCTTACATTGGAAATGAAAATGTAACCATCACTTGCATATGGATTTTTATTTTTTAGTATTGTAGCAGCTAAGAGGTACTAAACTGTTGCGAGCGACATAATTGGTTTATAAATAATTTATAGAATGTTTTTTCCAATAATTTTTGTGTTATTTGTCAGGTTCCAGTCGACCTTGTCATTGATCACTCAGTACAAGTTGATGTAGCAAGATCTGAGAATGCAGTCCAAGCAAACATGGAACTTGAGTTTCAGAGGAATCAAGAGAGATTTGGTTTCCTTAAGTGGGGGTCAACTGCTTTCCGTAACATGCTTGTTGTTCCTCCAGGTTCTGGTATTGTCCACCAGGTAACCGATATTGCATTCCTATATTCCTTGCAACTTCCAAGGGAAAAACTTGTGGGTATCCCTTGTTTTGAAGTTTTCTGTCGATCAGACAACCAGTTAACCCTAATAAAAGTAAAATATGTTTTACCTGTCGTTTCTAAGTAAATTGAATATTACTAGTTATTGATTAAAAAAAGATTCCAACTTTGACTTGTATCGTTCTCTTTTTTTGAGTGGACCGTGTATTTGGTACTTTTTGCTGTGTTCATCAAGTATGTATTAGTATTAAAATGCAATATCGGTCACAGATGCAGTAATTGCTGCAGAATATCGGTATTGGATGTAGGATCATGGCCAATGCGGCCAAAATTTTGAAAATATTTATCAAATGCTTAACATTTCCTGTTCTTCTCAAAATATGATTTATGAGTTGATTCCCAAGCGGCCATGCTTATAGTCGACATTCCACCACAGTACCACTTATACTTTTTTTTCCAGAAGTATGTATACCAGCACAGATACACGTTTCCCTACATTATTTCCCACAAAATAACGGATAGTATAGAATAAGTCACATAAGAACCAGTAAAAAAATATAAAATAATGGCTATATTATTGAAATATCAGATAATGCAAACAATATATTGGCAGTTTTCTATGGGTTGCTGTATGACAGGAAATACCTAATAGTGGCATGAAATTCCTCTAGGTGCTGGGGTTACGGAACTTAAGAACATATTGGCTGCATTTTAGACTTTTAGTACTACGTTATGACCCACTCATCTATGCACATTTCACTGAATGACAGGTAAATCTGGAATATCTTGGACGCGTGGTATTCAACACTGATGGACTTCTGTATCCTGATAGTGTTGTTGGTACTGATTCCCATACAACAATGATTGATGGGCTCGGTGTTGCTGGTTGGGGTGTTGGAGGAATTGAAGCGGAGGCAACTATGCTTGGTCAGGTGTGTTTCGTAAAGTTATTTCACCGTTTATCCCGAAGTAGATTTTGTGTGAACCAAATTTAAATATTGAAGAAACTAGATGCTTATTTTAATTTTGAACATTGCCTTGTTGAAACTGCACTGTGTTTCTGAAATTGCATCTAGATCAGGTAACAATATTAGTTTTACTTATGTATGTAGTGCCTTTTTGTTAGGTTATTTAAATGAGGTTTAGAAAATCAAATCCAGTTGTCAAGAGTTGTGTAAATTTTCTATATCATAGGTGACTTCGTGCTTTGTTGTTTTTCCATACCCGGTATATATTCCAATCTTACTATAGGAGGCCTTATATAGTCTGACTATGAATTTTAATTGTGTGGTTTTGATTTGGCAGCCCATGAGCATGGTTTTACCTGGAGTGGTGGGATTCAAGATGACCGGGAAATTGTGTGACGGTGTTACAGCGACAGACTTGGTGCTGACAGTGACGCAAATGCTCAGGAAACATGGTGTCGTTGGCAAATTTGTTGAATTTTACGGTAAGTTTTAGTCTTTGACTCCCTAGTGGAGTTTAATCCCCTGTCAATCATTATGGGCAAAATTTTTTCTTGGTTTTTGTTGCTTTAAGCTTTTTTACTGTTTATATGCATACAGGCCAGGGTATGAGTCAGCTGTCACTTGCTGATCGAGCCACCATTGCAAACATGTCTCCCGAATATGGAGCAACCATGGGTTTCTTCCCTGTTGATCATGTTACTTTGGACTACCTGAAATTGACTGGAAGAAGTGATGATACTGTGAGTGTTTTTGCATACTACTCCCTTGTATTCTCTTTCCTTCCTATATACATTTCTCATGGTGTTTCTTTATCACTAATTTGTTAGGCAGTATGAATTTGGAACTTAAGTTGTATCTATTGAACTGCAGGTATCAATGATTGAACATTACTTGCGTGCAAACAAGATGTTTGTTGACTACAATGAGGTAGAATTATAAACCTATTCGTGGTGTAACTGAACTGGTTTTCTGTGTGGTAATTAATTTGGTGATTTTTGTTTGATCCAGCCTCAACTCGAAAGAGTATACTCTTCTTATCTAGAGTTGGACCTGGCAGAGGTTGAACCTTGTATGTCAGGACCAAAAAGGTATTCTCCATAACTTTTATTAGATGCCCTAATTCCTGAAATTTTCCTTTTGTTGGGCCCTGACAAGTGACATGGTTAACAAAATAACCCTGTGTGTATCCAGGCCACATGATCGAGTTCCTTTGAAAGATATGAAGAGTGACTGGCATGGATGTCTTGACAATAAAGTTGGTTTCAAGGTGAGTACCTGTGGACAAAACTATATTTTGAATTTGATTTTGTTCTATTCCCATTTGACATGAGTTTTGACTTATTATTTGTGTTTTTACAGGGTTTTGCTATTCCAAAGGATGATCAAAGCAAGGTGGTAAAGTTTTCATTCCATGGTCAGCCTGCTGAATTGAAACATGGAAGTGTTGTCATAGCTGCAATTACTAGCTGTACAAACACGTCAAACCCTAGTGTGATGCTGGGTGCTGCTTTGGTAGCGAAGAAAGCCTGTGAGCTGGGCTTGGAGGTTAGTTTTTAATGTTGACTCTGTATTAAGTCAATTTTCTACTGCTTACGGTTTGAAGATATTCCTGGAGTATTTTGGCACCTTTTCACCTAGATAATTGGGTGTACCTTCTCCAGTTCTCCTTGTTAAATGGAGGTTATTTCAGAAGTATTAGTATTCTGTGCCCCAACTCCCTTGTGCATTTTATTAATGTTATTTCATCTTTGTTTCCTTTTAGCTTGTTGCCCCCCAACTATCGTTAAAACTTCTACTTCCAATTCACATCAAGCTCGCATGACCCACTAATATGTGATGGAATTTTAAATTATGGGAACTTTGGTGTGGATTGGCGAGAGTATGAAATATGAGGTAGAAAGATGGGTTGAATAATGTATCAGTAGCCTACTCGTTCTGCTCCGAATCATACAACAATTGGTTAGCAGGTTTTGCCATTTCATAACTGTGTTTTTAGCTGTAAAGTCTTTTTGGACTTAAAAATGTTGAAACTAGGAAGTTCCCTTATGAAATGTTGAAAGCTAGGTCGTCACTTTTTACTGGTTTGTTCTGAATTTTTTAGCGCTTGTTTTTCTAGGGTGAAGAAGACTACAACATGTTTTAGCCATTTACGTTACCTTGTCAATCATTCTCTAGATTCTTCCTTTAAAAAAACGATGTCGTAACCGTAATTTGTTCATCAGGTCAAACCCTGGGTGAAGACCAGCTTGGCTCCTGGGTCTGGAGTTGTCACGAAGTACCTCCAGAAGAGGTATTTATTTTTCTTCTATCCACCTGTAATATAATTGTGGCTGTAGTAATTATAATGCAAAATCGCTCCCTGAATGCTGGCACTCATTATATTGTAAACTAGCAGCTGGTCGATGTTTGGAACCCAGGGATCATATTGTCATTTGCTAACATCCGACTCCCCTTACCCAGTCATATGTGGGAGCCTTTGAGGCATTGGGGTGGTATTGTAGTTATAGTAGTAGTTACTCCCTCCTAGTTACTCATTTCTTCCCCCTCTCACTTTGCACAAGAAATAAGAAATTGATTTTGGACCACACAAAACACTCTACTCCACATGCAATTAAATTTGGACCACTGCAATTAAATTTGGATCACATATAACATTCCAAAAAAGGAAAGAGGGAAGAGGGAAGAAAATCGGACTAGCTTCGAAAAGGAAAGAGGAAAGAAATGATTGACTAGGAGGGAGTATTATAAAACAAGCAATCATGAAAATAGGGATAGCATTAGTTATTTATACGACACATATAAACTTGGATTTGATGCTCATGAGTAATGACACCTCATTTATTTGTCGAGTATCAACAATCTGATTTTTTTTTAATACAGTGGCCTGCAGAAGTACTTGGATCAACAGGGGTTTCAACATGTTGGTTATGGCTGCACAACATGCATTGGGAACTCTGGTGATCTCGATGAGTCAGTTTCTGCTGCTATTTCAGAAAATGGTATATTACTTTGTATACTATGTTCAGCCTGTTATCTCGATGCTTAACAGCAATCTTTGTAGCAAATACTCTTTTAATAGAAAGTCAGCTAGTGTATGTGCTTAAAGCTTTGTGTAGTAGTTTCTCAATTGTAGTAGGATAGCATACTGAACTCGGATCAAATAATATTAAAGCCCTTAACGAATTTGCAATGATAAGAAAGCTTGCTCATAGACCATATGTGCTTTGACCTTTTTCGTTTTTTTTTTTAAATTTTTTTTGAGAGCAATTTTACCTGTAAGTGTTGTAACCTTTGTATGTTGTGGCTTTTATTTATCTGCAGACATCGTTGCTGCGGCTGTGCTTTCTGGTAACCGTAATTTTGAAGGGCGTGTCCACCCATTGACACGGGCTAACTATCTTGCTTCCCCTCCATTGGTGGTTGCCTATGCACTTGCTGGAACGGTAAGTATTGAGCATAATGCTTTTATCATGTATGGCAAAAGTTTAATTTACGTAGGCATAGATTGCACAACTTAATACTTTTTTTTTTGTATCTAACATAACTCTTGTACCGGTTCTGTATTTTATATTTTGGATATGATTGTTCTCAATTGGGAAATAGTCGTGATACTTTAGTTAACCTCAACAATACTGTATGTAGGTTGACATAGATTTCGAGAACGAGCCTATTGGCACAGGAAAGGATGGCAAAAGTGTGTACTTCAGAGATATCTGGCCTAGCAATGACGAGATAGCTCAGGTTCGTGGCGTAAACTGTATTCTAGTACGAGTATTTCTTTTCAACGAATTTTCAAATGATAAATCCCTGTGCCTTTTCTAGGTTGTTCAATCAAGTGTACTTCCAGATATGTTCAAGAGTACATATGAGGCTATCACCAAAGGAAACCCCATGTGGAACTCCCTTCAAGTTCCCGAAGGCACTCTTTACCAGTGGGATCCAAAATCGACGTACATTCACGATCCACCATATTTCAAGAATATGAGCTTGGATCCACCCGGTCCTCATGGAGTCAAGGATGCCTACTGCCTTCTCAATTTTGGTGACAGTATCACCACTGACCACGTCTCCCCAGCAGGAAGCATCCACAGGGATAGTCCTGCTGCCAAGTATCTTATGGAACGTGGAGTTGACCGCAAAGATTTTAACTCATATGGTAGCCGTAGGGGTAATGATGAGGTGATGGCTAGGGGTACCTTTGCCAATATTCGCATCGTTAACAAGCTGTTGAATGGAGAAGTGGGACCCAAAACTATTCACATTCCCACTGGCGAGAAACTCTATGTCTTTGATGCGGCTACGGTAAGTGCTATGTCTTGAGTTGGTTCATTTTGTTCCATATCTCTTCTTGGGTGGAAGTATACCTGACAAAACTGATTGACTCAATCTGGCCTGACATGAACCCTACCAAACTCGAAAGAGCAGATCTAATTGTGAAGTGATTTGATACAAAATAGTTCTACTGGTATATGGCCGGTAAAGTGTGATTTGAATCAAAAACCTTAATAGGCAATAACTAATTTGAAAATGAGCCAGCCGAAACTTACAGGCCAGTCTTTGTGATGAGTCTGATGACCCAATAATAGCTAAACTTGAATGTATGACTATATCTAGGTGGATGGATAGTCTGCTTTTTGTATGGTGCTATATAATACACATTCATGGTTGAATTGATTGTTCTTGCCAAATGCAGAGATACAAGGAAGCCGGACATGAGACAATTATCATAGCTGGGGCCGAGTATGGAAGTGGAAGTTCTCGTGACTGGGCAGCCAAGGGCCCAATGTTGCAGGTAAACGTTCATTCTGATCATTTGTGAATCTTTTGTATTTGATTCAACTCCCATGAAGTCCTGCGCAATAATACATTGTTCTATATATATTCAGGGCGTAAAAGCAGTGATTGCAAAGAGTTTTGAGAGAATCCATCGAAGCAACCTCGTTGGTATGGGTGTCATCCCTCTGTGTTTCAAGGCTGGTGAGGATGCCGACACACTTGGGCTCACTGGTCATGAACGCTACACTATCGACCTTCCTTCCAAAGTGAGTGAGCTCCGACCTGGTCAAGATGTCACAGTTGTTACAGACTCTGGAAAGTCCTTTACTTGTACTGCTCGCTTTGACACTGAGGTTGAGCTTGCTTACTTTGATCATGGTGGCATTCTTCCATATGTTATCCGCCAGCTCATGAGGCAGTAAACTTTTCCGTCTCCTTCTACACAAATCACCTCTATTAGAGGCACTGGTATTCTTTGAACGGCGTAGAGTATGATTTTGGACCACAAATTGGGTAAGAAAACTGTGCAATAAAAGCCGGGGTCTTTTAACATACTCTCAGTTCCTTGAATGTTCCAATACCATTTGGTTGTCTTCTCATGATAAATTATTCTACAGTATGATAGGAAATGAGCAACTTCAAGGTTTATTTTCTTTTGTATTTGGATAATAAGTAGGTAAGTCTGTTACCTCACCAATTCGAACAGTCGACTGAATCGTTTATAAGAGTTTGATCCAATTGAAATTTTGGTTCTCCAATTTGTTTTTGCGCACGCCAAGTCAAGACCAACTGATGGTCTCATACAAGTAACTTTTCTCATTCCGTCTGTATCTCGCGTACTACTTTCTTTCTTTTTTTTTTCTTTTTTTTTTGGTCAGAAAGAAAAGATTACCAAACTTTGACTATAGCATGTGCTATATCGTGGGCAATTCGATTAAGCTTCCTTGGACAGTGGCTAAGAGAAAAACAATGGCATGAAGAGGCCATTGAAATGATAGAACTTAGAATAGGTGCCGCATCTTGATTAATTATCCCATATCCATTTACCTGAAGGACCAAATTTAGGCAATCATAGGTTGCGTCAATATGTTTGAATTCGAAAGAAACAGCATCAAGGCAAGCAAACTTCAATGCCATTGCTTCTGCCTGGAAAGCAGATTTAGCCCAGAAAATTTTGTACCCTTTATGAAATATATCCCCTCTATTGTCTTGGAGTAGCCATCCAGCGGTTGCTTTGAAATTCGTCTTTCAAGAAGCATCACATTTAATACGAATATAATCAGAGCAAATGCTACCTCCGATCAACATCGCGTACTACTTTCATTCCACTCATTTGTTCACATTTTATTGCTTGTGAGGGAGTTTTTTTTTTTATCAAAGGTAACAAATGAGCGGGATGGAGGGAGTATTTTCTTATTTTGGACTATTTCATTTAAGACGACGGTTTTGGTAATTTTATCAATGCTCGTTTACTTGACACTTTCTTAAAGGATTTGCTAGTTATGTGTGCAGAAGCAGTGGGAATAATTCAGTGAAGTACTGTATAACATAAGACCAATAAGTTGAACTAAAATCTTCACTCGTATACTAGAGATGTCGATGGAAGGGATCAAATTCAACATATGTTCCCTTATTCTTGTCTTGAATAAATCAGTTTTGTAAGACTTGTTCGATTCATTATGAGAAGGTCTAGTTCCAATGAAAATTAAATCCATACGAATAAATTCATGTTTCAGATGAAAATTTCATTCACACAAATTAATTCATGTAAATTGTAGAAACACGGTTTGATTTGACACGAGAACTATTTATATCGAAAACCAACGATGGCTAGGCAAGTGAGTCCATGAAGGCACGAGGAGTTCCACTCTTCTAGTATTAGGCAAATCGAATAAATCCCCATTTTATCAATACCTAAAACTCTTTAGTCCTCATATATTTGAAAGACGCTCAAACAATCCCATCGTACTCGATACTTATACAGTTGTATACATTCTAAAACCATATTCGCCTCCTTTATCCCAAAAAATTGGTACTTTCAAATTCTGAATGCAAATAAACTAACATATTTTTAATGCGCCACAATTGTACACCAAAGTGGCTGTAGTTTAGTGGTTAGAATTCCACGTTGTGGCCGTGGAGACCTGGGCTCGAATCCCAGCAGCCACACTTTTTCCCTTTTTTTTCTGATTTCTTTTATGACTAATAAATCCTGGTTACTTATTCGCCTTGCATTTTTAATGGGCGACAACGAAAAGTAGCCGAGAATAGAACTCGAATTTTTGTATGATTCAATTTGGGCACACAAAACAATGACATGTACATCTAAGCAGCGTATATCGGAGCTACAGTAATCTCGTAAGAACATTGCAAGAATGAAACTGATCAACATGCTTCTAGCACTAATTAAGTTCATGAACTCATCATTAATCGAGTATACGAGTTGTTATAGGACAGATTCGTGCTTACAGCCATCTCAAATAAGAATTTGAAATTGAGCTAGGGAAGTCTCGCCAGTAAAACTAACGAATATCCGTGCCCATTCCTCGTGTAATAGATTTAATGAAGACGAGATACTCATAATCGTAACTTTTTGTAACTGTAGCTGAACACAGGAACAAACTCGATAACAAGAAAATGAAGAGTAACAATGCATGATAATTTTGAAGAAGTCAGATCTCAGACAAGATTAAGGGCCACGGCGACATTTGAACTTTTAGACATTAATATCACTAAAAAGCCTCCAAATTCAAGTACTTGTCAATCCCATTAAATAATTCTATGACAATAGTTGCTCCAAAAGTGCACAAAACGATAGTGCGTAAATAAAAGCTGGGAGGTAGGCTGTAAGCGGATGGGTGCATCATAGCATTTCCTGCGATTTCCTTACACACCGGCTAACCTTTTTTCTAAAACCGTTCCTGTCCTCTCTCCATTCCTTCTGCAATATCAGAAACAAAACTAATTTTAAATCTAATTCACCCATAAACACACATGGTACGAAAAATTAGAACAAAAGCAACCAATAGAAGCCACACGCGTAAGCGAACACATGAAAAACCTGTAAATGCACACAAACACATAACCTGGATGTGAGTCTCTGTTTATGACTTCAACACCCCCTTGTAAATAAGTCGAGGAAGTAACAAGGGTAGTACTTCCAAATTATCTTATAAATTATCTTATAATTTATCGCTTCAGTACCTCAAACGATCCTAGGTCCAGCTAATAATGGTGTAAGCAGTTGGATGCACATAAGTTTAACCGAGCAATCTACTTTTCTAAGAGGATCAAATACACATGCTCAGTCAGCACTTATTTATCCTGCACAATCCAAAATCAAGTAGAATCCCAAGCTCACTTAATCGCCGTCTGTCTTTCTAAGGGGTGCCATATACCTTAAACTACGCTCATGATTAGCCTCAACACCTCAAACTAAGCATACATCACTTTTATTAACTCAATTATATTCTATTATACACATGGAAGTGTTTGGATATAATCTATTAGGAGGAAAAAAGAAGAAGAGGAGGAGGAGGGAGGGACAGGGACCCTACAAACCAATTTAAAACCCAAATAACAGAAATCGATCCCATTCCATCATTCTCATCCCTTACCCTCTAATATCATACAACGAGGGGTTAGGGACTTAGGGCCATAAATCCAATTAGGCAAAACAATGAAGACAAAAAACTAATTATGTTGTACTTTGCAGCTAGTTCAAAACTGACCAAGCTGTTTCCCTTATTAGGTTGCGTGCGCGGTGCACCTATGGTAAAAACATAACTTCCAGCATGATAAACAACTTATTTACATGATTAAGCAGACATAACTGTCTGCTGTCTATTTTTCCTTGGGGTCAGTACGCCTACACTCATGCATAGCCTGACTTTAACGGATTACTTAATTAAACTAATTATATATAGGTAAGAAATTAAGAAAATCTACAAACAAAAGCACAAGGTAAAAAGATATAAATTTGAAAATTCTAGATCTCAATAACAATGGAAGCCAAAAAAAAAAAACTAGAACTTACCGCAGCTTCGACATTTGCCGGTGATTCATCATTAGGACCGGAGAGCATCGAAATAATACTAAGCACTATACTTTCCACCTGACACAATAAGGAGGAATTTAGATCATAAAATATTTTGTCCTTTCAGATACATCAAATGTAAAAGGAGGAAAAAGAACAATCAATGGTCTTAGACTCTTAGTCGATGTTTTTTTTCTCTGTTTTGGGGAGGAGGGCGAACTGAGAAAGGGGGGAAGGGGTTGAGGGAGTATGAATTGTGCTTTTAAAAGAAATCTGCTAGTTCCACCTACCTCAAAATCAGGAACATGGGGCAGTGATGGAGATAGTTAGGTAAATGTCTAAAGAGAAGGAAAAAATTCTCGACTTGTTTCACCAACAATGCAAGACACTTACATGATCGACTATACCATCACCTTAAAACAATACTCCAAAAATTTATGAACAGGAGATTAATAT
>JAOWBH010000032.1:92399-107847 GCA_028566215.1 Silene coronaria
TATTTATGTAGCTTTCCAGCCCTTTCTTGTGAATTTGCTTCTGTGGATGTGAGCGATGCCTTGGGAACGGTAATTACCATCTTCCTATCACTTCATGTACTTTATATGCCTCCTCTGTGCAATTTTGTGAATGCTAAGAGGACAATTTTTAGTTTCAAGTTGCACTCTAGAAGTAATTCATCTGGGCTCTTCGTTCCATTTATTGGTATTAATATTCTTTGCTTTTGGGTCATGGAAGTGCTGTTGTGTGGAAACCTTTAGATTTCTTCTCTGGAGCAAAGCATATCTGTGTTACTTTGTCTAGTTATATATTTTTTTTTAATCTTTTCATTGTTTGGGGTAATTTTCCCGTTGTCCCAAGTCACAAGGGGAGTGTCTCTGTCATTGACTTGCAAAAAAGGATTCTTCTATCAAACCTCCATGGTTGTACTCAGGCTACTGCTTATCTCTGTCATCAGAGACCATTTTCTCTGATAATGAAGTAGTCTGTGAATCTCTTGCTGGTTGTGACTGTACCCTGGGCTGTAATGAATTAATGATAGTGAGAAGCATCTTGAGGCTTTACGAGTACAATTGACTAAACTTTATATTGGATGTTTTCTACAAGACTACAAATAAAACATATCTTATGGAGAAATAAAGAGAAAGACTAGGACACAAAGGAGATGAGAATAAGTACTCCCCAATTTCATATTCTCAAATTCTTCAATCGTTTTTTCTTCCCAGAATAGGTCTATGTAGTAGCCCGTCTTAATATCTTCCTGATCTACAAATTTAGCTTAATTTTGTCGAGGATATTTGAGGCCCTATCATGTTGCTCATTTGTCTCAATCCAAATGGTATTATATAGCTGAACAGAGACGCTAGGAGTAGGGAATATTCCATCCCTATTGGTAGCATTCACCTGGTAGCATATGAAGGAATATGAGTAGTGGTAGCATCACCTGGTCTTGATATCTCTGCCAGCCCTTTGCGTTGAACCAGACATAATCGCCCTCTTCATCTACATCACTGGTCAAATCAGAAGGTTTTCCTTCAGTCTGCAACGTGGAGAAACTCACTGGACTAGTTACTTCTCGATAGAGTCTAGGAGAGAGGGGGTAGTACTGTAGGAGGGGAGAGATTTAGGACCTTGTAATGCGATAAATTATGTCACGTGAATTTTTTTAATTTATTTTTATCTTCGGACTCCAGAGTAAAGTTGGATGTTTGGCTGGTTGCTACACCACCTATATGTTCTAAAGTTTTTACCCTCCTTTTAAGCTCTTATTATTTATTATTAGGGCTGTGTACATTTTCTCCTCACATACGCAGGGCTGCGAGGGTTTGAGCCTTTGAGGCATTGGGACAATGCTGTACTTTTTGCTTTGAAAGCCCTGTTAATTTTCTCAAGTTTTGAATATTTTTTTCAGAACAGGTTGAATATAACAAAGACAATCCGCAAGTTCTCAATAGACTCTCACCTGAGACCAACTGGTCCGGAGTACCTCTCTGGATTGACCACAAATCTTGTTAAGCACGATGATGATGATGGTGAGGAAGACTACGGTGAAGGTTCTCTTGCTCTCAATGGGCAAAATTTTGAGAGGGTTGCACATGAGTAAGTTTCTAGTTCATTATATATTTGTTTAGTTATAGGCTCATGTTTCATTTCTCAACTGCTATTATGAAATTTTTTATTGTATACTGTATCTGTTATTGGTTCTGTAATACAGTATAAACTATATTTTTAGTTGGCTGAGATAATAATGGACATGTCCTGCGGGCATGACATGTCGCTTGCATGCTTAGTTAATTGACATTTGACTTTGCTTTTACAGGCATGATATTTTGGTGGTCAACTTTTACGCGCCTTGGTGTTTCTGGAGCAAAAGACTGGTACGTTCTCTGGAAATTATACTCGTCCAATTTCTAGCATTGTTTTGGTTATGTGATGTGAAGGTTGAAACCAACACAGCTAGAACAGATACAGATGCATTCTCCTCCCTAAGTTTGTGCCGTTGGTGCTTGATGAATGTGCAATTGATACATCCATGACAAATCTGCTAAACGATGCAATATTTTGACATCATTAAGCTGATTAATCACAATTCAAGAATTTTTTTATTGTTATTTTTATTTTTATTTTTATTTTTATTTTTTTTGACGACACTTGGTAAAGTTTTGCTCATCTTGAGAAAATATTCCGCTCTTGTTTGGTTATGTGAAGGAAGACATCACCCCCAAACTTGTACCATATGGTAAATAACTATTCGATGTGTACATGACAAAATATGCCTTTGTCCCTGAATCTCCTTTGCAATTGCAATAACGTGACATGAATGTGCTGTTCATCATAATCCATGAAAATAGGGTTGTTAAGTTGTCTTGATCAATATTACTTGTGTTTACAGATTGATAAGGAACTGTGCATAACCCTAACTCTTTGTCCTTTATTTCCTCTCTCCAAAGTCGACTTTATAGTAGATTTGAATGATAGTATTACATTATCACCTTCTGCCAAAGTAAGCGAAAGAGCTTGTCTTTCTTTTAGCTGCTCCTGTTGAGTACCAACCCACTTATAAGTTTTGAAGCCTTTAATTGTGCATATCTTAAAAATTTCTTGATCAACTAATGGGACTCCATGATGAAGTTCCTATTCTCGTAACATGATAACCGCGCTGAAATTTTTTTCGTCATTGAATTATTTATGTTTAGTTCCATAACAATTTGTTGCTTTAATTGTTATGACCTCATTGATGCGGTTGATGATTGATACCTTAATTGCTATAACACCTGTGTTACTCAGACACGCAGCGTGTTGGACACGTTTATTTTGGGTGAATTTTCCTATTTTGTGGTCTAAATTGAAGTGTTGAAGTGTCGTGTCGTGTCAGACACATGCGACACGGCAGTTAAGTGAAGTGTCGGAGTAACATATCCCTTGCAAATCTCGTGTTGTATCACTGGTATCATATTAACACCTTGAATTTGATTCTTTGCTCAGAAACCTTCATGGGAGAAAGCAGCAAATATTATTAGGGAGAGGTATGCGATTGTCGTTTTGTGCAGCCTTTTCTTCTCTTACATCATGTTGATCTGCTGATAAAGATTCTTTAAAAAGTTTCATAATCACTCTTTCATTTCTACTTCAGACATGACCCCGAAGCAGATGGACGGATTCTTTTGGGTAAAGTTGATTGCACTGAACAAGTTGATTTGTGCAGAAAGTAATTTTCTTCATTAGCTTTTTACAATTTATAAGAGCTCAGGGTAGTAGAATTTGATCTTTGAGGGATTAAGAATTTTGTTTTGTGAATTTACAGGCATCACATACAGGGTTATCCATCTATTAGAGTTTTCAGGAAAGGAACTGACTTGAAGTAAGTTGAATGTAGATATCTATTTATAATGCTCCAACTATGTTATCACAACAAAGTGGTAGATCAAACTGAAGCATTAAATCTGCTTTATAAATTTAGAATCATGTTTTTTGTCTATTGCTGTTTGAGCTCGCTTTCTTCGCCAGTCGCCACTATGGAACTTTATTTGTTTGCCAGTGATACTTGACACTTGGCAGTTCAGAGTATTGAAGTCATTAGGTATAAATGAAGTACTACACATGTTTTGATGTTTTGTAAGGTGGTTTTATCAGTTGTCATGTTCCAATACTTCCCACCATCTAAGTAAAGCAATAGTAATCCCCCATCAACATGTGCCGTTGTTTCCAACATAACCTGCACATATTTTATCCGATATTCCAATCTCTGTGTAATAAGCACTACATGTACTTTCTATAAGTTTCTTGTCGTCATTAAATCATCTCTTTCATTTCCTCTCTCATTTTGTTTTTTTAAACAGGGACAATCATGGGCACCATGAACATGAGTCTTATTATGGAGATCGTGACACCGAGAGTCTTGTTAAGGTAATCGGGTTTGGTTTAAAGATGCTTGAAGCTTTTTCAAGATCCACTCTGCTGCTTACCTACTTAATCAAGTACAGCATGAGTTTTGTAACTATTGGCTTGAATGCTTGATATCATTCTAATTGTCTGGGTACTTAGAATCTTCTCTGCTTTGTAGTTTTTTGAAGATCAACTCACATCAATTCCATTGGAGAAGCAACATCTGGCCATTGAGGATAAGTCTGATAATAAGACTCAGAATGTAAAGAGACCTGCACCGCCTTCAGGTGGCTGTAGAATTGAAGGATTTGTTCGTGTTAAGAAGGCAAGTGAAACTTACTCACATTAGGTTTCATATGCTCAGGAGTGCTTATGTTATTAATTAATAACATGCTAAATTATATGCAGAGTATGATGTAAAATATCTTCGACATATATTTTTTACCTTGCTCTAGTTTGTCGGAGATATTATGCAGCCTGACCTGATATCTGTAGTGTAAATCTGAGTAGCTTCATTATCAATTTCTTCTCTGTTAAGATGTTGATATATTTTTTGACTGTACCTTACAGGTGCCTGGCAACCTTGTCATCTCTGCTCGCTCTGGATCACATTCATTTGATGCATCTAAGATGAACATGTCACATGTCATCACTCACTTTTCATTTGGAAAGACACTCACACCAAGAATAATGAGTGATATGAAGAGAATTATGCCTTATCTTGGTGCCAGCCATGATAGGTTGAAAGGCCAATCTTATATTACAAAAGATGAGGCATCAAATGCAAATGTCACCGTGAGTTCTTAGCTATTTTTTTTCATCTATCACGACTATCAGTTTCTTGGATTACATTCTGACATTCTATTATTTCTGTAGTTTTAAATATATGCTCTTATGCTTATTTCTTATCATAAGTTTACACGTACAGGGAGTACTTTGATTAAGTGATTGTTTTCTGTTGAGTCTTTAATTAAAATAATGTTTAAAAATAAAAAAATTGTCATTTTGGGTCGGAATGAAACTTATTTCTCAAACTAGTGTCCACCTAGGATTGGGAGATACCAAACCTAAACCTTAGCTAGTATTTTGATGACCAAACCTTCTATCCTCTCACCTCACCTAGGCCCCACTATCTTCAACGATCAGTCCACCACCACAGCACCGCCGCACAAGCCGCCGCCATTTATTAACCGCACCCAACACGGCAGCCGACATACTCCGGCGACACGCTCCACGACCTCCCTCTACACCACCACTATTCTCGACATCGCTTAAGTCAACCCCAACTCCGACGACCATCATTCCCAACACAACTCACCATCGCACTCGCCAAGTCCGACGAGTCCAATCTCACCCCCGAGGCCCCGATGAACACCGTCTCCATTCCTCGTGTCATTCAGTACAAATATTTAACAGGTTTCGGGTTCGATGATGTTGCGCCACCCCATTCCCCCACATCATTCTCCGGTGAAGATGGTCGGCATGATTGTCTGGTTTGACTACAATACCAGGTCGACGGGTAGGAGAAAGCAAGGTGGTGACTGGTGACAGGGGAGATGCAGTCATGGGGTCCACTTGAAGAGGCGCCAGGGGTTCGATGCCTATGGCAGTGGTGCGGTGGGGGTGGAGGAATAGGGTGGCGCTTTGGTCGTGGAGGTGGTAGTGCCGTCAGCCTGAGAGAATGGTGGGGTCAGGGATGAGAGTTTGAAAACTCGAGAGGATGGTGTTGAGGGGGTGGGTTGGTCTAATGTTAGGTTTGGGTATTCCAATCCTACATGGACACCGTTTTGATAATTAAGTCTTACTCCGACCCAAAATGACAATTGTTTTATTTTTTAACACCATTTTAAAAAATGATTCTTTTCTGTTTCCATTTGAAGCTCGTTCAGTTGCACATCTGATCTACTGAATAACATTGCAGATCGAGCATTATCTACAAGTTGTGAAAAGCGAAGTGAGGACATCAAATGAGCGTACTTTGGTCGAGGAGCATGAATATACTGCTCACAGTAGCTTGGTTCATAGTCCCAACATCCCGGTTGCAAAATTTCACTTTGAGCTCTCTCCTTTGCAGGTCTTGCAACTTAACTACCTTTGGATGCAAATCATTATTTGAAGTAGATCTCTATATTGTACATCTCACATTTCTAACCCCTTCCTTTCCTGGCCAGGTGCTGATAACCGAAAATCCCAGGTCTTTCTCACATTTCATTACCAGCGTCTGTGCAATTATTGGAGGCGTTTTCACGGTTAGTTTTCTCTTTCCTTTTTCCTTTTATCACAACAAAAGCTAATTTTTCATGTGCCTTTTTAAGCATTTTACTTTTATGCATCACTTCAGGTAGCTGGGATATTGGATTCAATTCTGCACAATACAATGCGGATTGTGAAGAAAGTCGAGTTAGGAAAGAATTTTTGATACAAACGGGATAATTAGGTCTTTTTGTTGGGGACGATCTAGGATTGATGTTAACCAGTTTTCCTCATATTGTGATGTTTGAAGTCATATGTAGGGTTGATAACTTTATAGTGTATATGGACATTGAAACATTTAAATTTTTATTCCCCCCCCAGAAAGTGCAACAATGCTGTGATCACTGTATATTTGGGAATCAATTCGGGATCCCAGCTCCGTGAGTCACTGGCAGCAATGATGAATTGATGATAATAATCCATGCAGTCCTCTGCAGCTCATGTAAGCGATCTTTTTAGCACTCCATCCATAGCTAGCGTTCAATTCGAACCCATGCACATTGATTAAAACAAGCTATAAAATAACTGAGGAAGTTGAATATATTAGTGTAAATAGGCACAATGGGAGCTATAAGATGTGAAACTATTTGAAGTTGAAAATAGTTATCTGGATTCCGTGCGGCCGTTTATTGCTTATGCATGAACCTGTGCCAAACGTTCCAATTACCAGGTTAGCCGACAACCCAACGTCTTTTGTCCTTGATTTGTTGCACGTTATAGGGCCTCTTATTCATCAAAACACCGGCTAAAAAAATTAAACGCCCACCGTGGGGCTCGAACCCACGACCACAAGGTTAAGAGCCTTGCGCTCTACCAACTGAGCTAGACGGGCTTGTTGGCTAATGATGGTAGGTATTAGTAAAAATAAACGCAAAAATTGTACACACTGCAAGAGTATATTTCAAAATCCAAACAAATGACATGTAAGATCATTGTGCATTTGTGCATGTCCATGAATGTAGAGAAAGGTGTATAATTCTAAACACGAAATTTAATTTGACTTGAATGGGTTATATGACCGTCGTGGAGTTTTAGGGGAGGGCTAGTAGGGACACTCGCTCTTGCTGTATGATGAAAATTTCAAAGTTTTTAGTGAAAAATTTGTTACTTTTTGCGAATTTTCCTTGTACCATTACTCATTCGCCGTCACTGAAATCGTTCGCCCTACAGAGTTCTAATCCTAGCTGCCACCATTATACGGATTGATATGGTTAGCCTAACTCTCGAGATTTAAAGTGGCGAATAATATATCTGGATCTTTATTTACATCTTTTTATTTGAAAGTGTTGGTCATTTTCTTACATATTTGTTTTTCAGTTTATACAAGTTATTTCTTCTCATATACAAGAAAATTACAATGCACTTTTCGGAAAAAAACCAAAATTTCGTCATTCCTAAACGAGGCTTGGCAAGAAAAAGTCAAAGCACTTGCAAATTGCAATTCCAAGCTTATCAATTGTTTGACTCCAATATCTGACTAATTTGTCAACTCATCATCCACATGCACAAATTTGTTAACAATTTGTCCTCATTCCTAATATCACAAATTCACCAACTACAAAGATTAGATTAGGCATAAACTTGTCCTCATTCCGAATATTTTTCCACCTTGACGATTAATAATCGGTCAACTTTTCTTAAATTTCTAAATTTTGACCGTGTATATAGAACTCTTTTCCATCTAAGTCTTTTGTTTACTCCATCTTAAAGATACGAGTAAAAAAGAGACGGGAAGTGTATTAAAATCAGTGGATTAACTACCGGTGTCCCACTAAATTATTAAAAATCATAGTATAATTTACATATTATGATATAATCAACCTAAAATTGATCCCAATCTATGATAAATTAAGTACGTTATTATGAATCTATCATCTATGCACCAAATAAGCGTCGCTTTGAATCACCGGTAAGGCGTTAATAATGAAAATGGTCATAAAGAATGCATAAAAACTTGTGATTTGCCAGTGAAAGATTGTATTTCATATTAATTAGTATCGGACTTCTATAAAATAAAATACAATCAGAATTTCACATTTTATTACAGAAAATAAATTTCAACAATAATTTGATAAATATAAATAAAAAACACTAAAGTTTGGGAGAGACGATATTTAAAAACGGGATTAAAGTAGCGGATTGAAAACCGCGTAAATCGAGTCTGAGAGTAATTAGCGACAGCATCACCTCACCAGGTCCGGGAAATAGACAGGCAGACATGAGACAATGGAGAAGCAGTTCAACAACACAACTAATTAGCCTCCTTACCTTAACTGTCCTTTTAACACCATCATTAAATTGATACAAAAACGCCCCCAAAATATAATTAATTAAATACATAAAAATTAAATTAATAGTGTTTATTCCTTGAATTTGTCCCTTCACTCATCTGGGTTCCCTTCCTTTTTTTTGTTTTTTTTGATATTTTTTTCATCTAATTTTCTGGAAATTTGAGTTAATTTTTTGAGTTTTTGTTAGTATTTTGGTGGAAAGTTGTTAACTTTTGTAATTAAAGTGTTGGGTTGAAGATGATGTGGAGGGATCATGGACAATCTGCAGATTCATATTATGAAGTTAAGCCTGGTGTTACTGATGCTCCTAAGACTAAGTTCAGGATCAAGGTTTGTCATTCTTTTTATTCGCTCTGTCGTAATTATTTGTTTACCTTTGATTAAAATACCGCTAACTGATCGGGGACAATGAGAGTCTATGCTTAGTTTGTGTATTCAGTGATCCTTGTAATTGTTGGAATATATGGAAGTTTAGTAAACAAGCAACTGTTTTTGCAGTTAGTCTTGTGTAAGACGGTTTTATGTTAATATTGTGTAGAACGGATCACGATTAGCTAACATATGGATTATGGATGTTAAAGGGTAGTTATCAGAAGGATCCGTTTTAAGGCCACCTTACACAAGTATTTGAGTTATGATAATTGAAATGTTTGGTGGGACTTTGGTTGAAGGAGCCGGGTACAATGTTGATGGATGAAAAGGCTGGCTGCTGTTTTCGATTGATTGGGTTTGGTTAGTTAATGTGTTCTATTGGGGTTCAGAAACTTGGTTTGTCGAGCCTGTGTGATTCCAGGATGGTCAAGATTGGGGAAAGGCTGCAATGTTGCATAACCTGTGACTGTAGACTTCTCAATAGCGGGATTTCAATAGGGTTGTTCTTGTAACCTAATGTTCTTGCTTGATGGGTGTATTGTGCGTTTGGACTCTTGAAACAGGCAATCAATATTTATGTAGTGATAGAATGGCCCGTATACTCGTATTATAGGAGTAATAGGACTGTCCTCAGAGGAGAGTAGCTATATGTTCTAACAATGCAGGATGTTTCCCTTTGTGCTTTTGGACTCTTGAAACAAGCAATCAATATTTATATAGTGATAGAATGTCTCGTATACTCGTATCATAGAAGTAATAGGAACGTCTCAGAGGAGACTTAGGAGAGTAGCTATATGCCTTCATGCTCTAACAATGTAGGATATTTTCCTTCCCCACTTTTGGATGGGGATGTATTTCTTCGGCGTTGCTGTACATTTGGAGGATAGACATTACAATGACTGGTTTTGGTGATGGAAAGTTTGCTGTCTATCTTATACTGGCTCCATTCTCTTCCATTAGTTTGGCATTACAACAAGTGACGTCAGCCATTGTTTGTTCGATATTTGGATCCAAAAGAATTATGTGCGCGCTATGCATCATTCATGGTTGTTTAATAAAAGTAGCTCAGTGACATTAGGATTCCTTTTTTACTTTGTTACTGTTTCAGGCTGGTAGAACCTTAAGTGCAAGGAAATGGCAGGCTGCTTTTTCTCAAGAAGGCCAAGTTGATTTTACCAAAATATTGAGTAGGATACATCGAGGGGTAAGATTCTACTTTATTATCATTATTTATGCGGGGTAACATATAATATAGCTTAATGTTCAACCCTATGTCCCTATAAAACTTATTAGAGTTTACTATTTAGTTTTAATAATATATTGTCGTAAATTTGCAAGCATAAGGTAGTTCATACTCCGTATTTGATAGTCTATTCAAGCTCTCTTTTATTTCCTGCACAAACCGATGGCAGAGACTTAGACAAAAAATGGCTTATCATGGAAGAATCAATCGACCTGCCTGAAAGTTATAATTGAAGCCCATAATCGTGTCATAAACACTTTTGCCGTGCTCATGATCACATTTTCTGCACGGTTTCTTATTTTCTAAATGACTTATTTCTGGAAACAATTGTTGGTACTAAATCATCTAATGTGTATGCTTCTAATAATCAGGGTATCCACCCATCAATTAGAGGAGAGGTCTGGGAATTTTTACTTGGATGTTATGATCCAAATAGCACATTCGATGACCGATTACAAATACAGGAACAAAGGAGGTAGTCTTTTTACCCATGTTCTCGATATCCCTTTGTTTAATATTTTCGAACCTCAAGTCATCAAAGTGGAATTAGTGAAACCACGGGAAACCAAAATGGAATTGGCCCAAACTTTTTGGAGCTAAAGTGAGATTTTTTCTATTACAAATTTTCGCTGTGAGCTAGAAGTTTTATTTGTTTCAGCTTCCAAGTTCCTGGTATATTAAAACTACTCTCTTACCACTTCCGTCTAGAGGTTTTTTTACTTACTATGTGATTCATGTTACTTTTAGATATTGCTAGCAGCCTCGGATTTTTTTTCTCTCATTATACAAGTTGGATCAATCAGTCAAGTGTTTGCACTCGCAGGGTACAGTACGCTTTGTGGAAGGAGGATTGTCGTCAGATGTTTCCCCTGATTGGCAGTGGCAGGTTTATAACAGCTCCCATAATCAATGATAATGGAGAACCCATTTTAGATCCATTGGTACTACTTGAAACAAATATGGGAAATGATACTGGGGGCAGTGGAAATACGACAATAGAGAATCTAAAGAGGGATAATGGTCCTATGTCCCAAAAAGAAATTCAATGGAAGCTTCATCTGCATCAAATAGGTTGGTATTAAGGACTAGATTCTAATCTGTAATTTATAAGTATTCCCTCCATCCCCTTTATGTTGTCTCCGTGTGACTTTGGCGGTCAAATGGTTGAACAAGGTCAACTTTGTTCACTAACTTCTACGTGTCACAATAGCTACAACTTTTTTTTATATAAATCTGTAATATATGTGAATCTGTAAATCTGATGAATTGAATGTGACAAAATTTACATCCTAACTCCATAAATCTAGAGAAATATAAATCGGTTAATGATTGAGGTCAAACAGGGACAATATAAAACGTACTGATTAAAACGGTATAGACTACTGTGGTAAAATTGTGCCCTCACTCTGACCTATGTGCTTTTGTTGATGCCTTGACAAATGTTTATGATAGGTCTTGATGTGAAACGCACTGATCGGGCACTCCTGTTCTTTGAGAAGCAGGAAAATCTTTCTAAACTTTGGGATATATTATCAGTTTATGCCTGGATTGATGGAGACGTCGGTTATTGCCAAGGTCAGTGCTTAGTTGTTCTCTCTTTTGCTTGAAGCCTAGTCAATACAAAACTGAAATAACTTCAATCTTTGTTTGATGTGTAACTGTCACCTGTAAGAGATGTTAGCTCTGACATGTTTGCTAAAAGTGCAGGAATGAGCGATCTATGCTCCCCCATGATAATTCTCCTTGACAATGAAGCAGATGCGTTTTGGTGCTTTGAACGTCTTATGCGAAGATTGGTAATTTTATTTTATCTTTCCCTATTGTTGTTTTGTTTTAATGAACCAGATTAACACAGCCTCCTCCTTGCGTTTTATCGCCTCTTTGCCCCCCTTGAAAAAAAACATCTGGGGGGAGGGGGGAGGGGATGTCTTTTTACTTCAGACATGTAAAACTTTGATTCAATTTCTTACAAAACGATTTTCATTTGGAAATTTAAAGCGAGGAAATTTCCGAGCCACTGGCAGATCTATTGGAGTTGAGGCACAGCTTAGCAATCTATCAGCAATTACACAAGTTGTTGATCCCAAACTTCATCAGCATCTAGGTACGATCAGCATTATTTTGTCCTTTTATTCTCTCTGTAACTAGCCAAATTAATTTGCAGATGAATGATTCATTTTTTTTAGATATAATTTTATTACTACAATATAACCCCAATGCCTTAAAAGGCTGCTGTCCATGCTGAGGTAGGGAAGGGGGTGGTCAGATGTATACGGCCTTACCTCCATAGAGGTTCTATAACAAGTCACTGTGCTTTATTCTATCATATTGCAAAGCTTAAAAAGAACGAGTCTTTGGTTCCATCAAACTGAATATAGGAATCATATATAAATTTCCATAATATCTTAATTTGCTATTCCATGTAACGTGTTAATATTTGAGCTAATCCCCCTCCCCTCCTCCCCGCTTATATTTTACTTCATTCTTTGTGGTGCTGTATATTGTATTTTTGTTGCTTTTTACATGAACTTAGATTTTGATGTAATTGTTTTTAACATTACGTGTCTAATTTTGCCTTTTTATATTGGAAAACAGAGACACTTGGCGGAGGTGACTATCTATTTGCCATTAGAATGCTCATGGTTTTGTTTCGCCGTGAATTTTCCTTTGGCGACTCTCTGTACCTGTGGGAGGTATGATATAGTTACCTGTGACCTCTCACTGCTATGAAATTAGATGTTTGCTTCTGTCTCGAGTATTTTAGCTATGACGCTTTATTGCAGATGATGTGGGCTTTAGAATATGATCCAGACCTTTACTATGTATACCAAGATTCTGATTCTGCTAGTGAAAATACTGACGGATCTAAAAGCAGAACGAAATCAATACGCCATTATGGAAAATTTGAAAGGGAAAATTTAAAAAGCGGACTCAAGGAAGATGCTCCTCTTCCTATTTCCGTCTTCCTTGTTGTCAGTGTTTTGAAAGATAAGAGCCCCAAACTCCTCAAAGAAGCTCGTGGTCTCGATGATGTTGTCAAGGTTCGTCTTTCTTTAAGAATTTACTATGCATCATTTCCATGTATTGCACTGTTGGTTATTTGCTTTAGTTCTGTAGGCAGCCATCTCCACTTCGGCCCTCCTATGAGAACAGCATAGGGTCAGAGTAACCCAAATTCCAACCTGCTGCAGTCTGCAGATGCTGTTGACCTTAACCGCCATGACCCTATCCTGTCCACGCAATGGCCACCTCTAGCATAAAGTACAATTCTTCGTTCTGACGTATCTTTTCTAATATTCTTCAGATTTTGAATGACATTGCTGGAGATTTAGATGCCAAGAAAGCTTGTGTTAATGCAATGAAGCTGCATAAAAAGTATTTAAAACAACAGGTATCTTTCTTTCTTTTTTAAGTACGGTAATGAGGTTGGTTAAGACGTTTAAATAAATACTGCTGCGAAACTTGATTAATAACTTGAAGCACGGGAAAAAAAATTGCAACTAAATACATATTGTATAGACAGAAATTGTGGTACTGAGAGAAGTCTCTGTTTATTTTTTCAGGCAAAGAAAACATAAAGACGGAAACTGTACAATTCTCACGTTGTCTGAGTCGAAAATTACGTATACCACTTGGCATAATCATTTTTCTTGTGAGATTTTTCTTATTAATTGTATTATAGATATCTCATGGAAAAATCACCATACATTCACAAACCTGTGTATTACTGTTGTAAATCATATACAGTACATTCTTTTGTACCAGGCTTACAGAATTTATAACATCTTCACTACTTGTGAAATTTGATTGCTACTAAAATTATTCGTTCGTACATTATACTCTGCAACTACTTAAACCGAACAAGTTTTAGTCTAATGGTTGAAACGTACTAGTAGTTACTATGAATAGTAGTGTTCTCGTTATTTACTATTTCCAAATAAACATTTCGCTAATTTGTACTTCCACCGTCCCATTAATTTGTTTACTTTTAAAGAAATATATTTTAGTTCAAGGTAAACAATGATGGAAAGGAATAACGTCTTGATGACTAATATTTCCCTCCATAACAGCACGAGGAGTCTGTTTCCGTTACTCGGTTACTATCTTTCGTGATTTATCTCCAAAACACGTATTAGACACCGTAGTATTACATTTTGTAACGGATACAATACTTTTCACGGTTATAAAACACCCACAACTCTAAGATAGGAAAACGTAATTCTCTACTTATTTTTATTTCTTTTACAAATAACTCGTCTATTCCTATTTGAATTTTGCCGAAGAGAAACATGAAATTTCTCCGCCATGGCACAAAATCAAGGTAATATAGTGCCTTTTATTTTCTTACAAGCCGTAACTAAATCCGCCTTATGTTATTGAATGGGATACTAATTTCATGAAAGTAGTTTAAAACTAAGTTTAATTTTTCTTCATAACTCTTATATGTTGCATCATATTAAACATGAATTCGATAGATCTAGTTTAACAACTAAGTTTAATCAAATGGGTTTGGTGTAGTGGTTGCTCACTTCATCCCTTAACCATGAGGTCAGGGGATCGATACTGCCCATGAGAATGGAGCAAACTCTTTGGCCAGCCGTTTACCTCTTCGCGAGAGCACCTGCGGCGAGGAGATTATACACTGTTGTCGACGGTGGACACCCCGGTTTACACCAAAAAAAAAAAATCTAGGTCAAAGAAAACAAAGTCCAATAAAACTAAATCTCGGGTATATTGAAATCAATAAAAACATGTTTTTTTTTTTAAAATACATTTACATTTACACCACTTATTTAGATCAATCGGAAAGAATTCCGATCTCTTCTTTTCCGTTCACATTAAGTTCCATTGCTCAGAAAATATGTTGCAATATTGTCAAATTACTCAATTTTAAGTTTTGTAAAAGCCAAATACATGTTCTTAAGAATCAATAAATCTTGCTTCAGACGGTCTGAAATAAAACGGACCAAATACTACCATTTTTTTAATTATAATGTAAAATGTAATTATTTAACGACAAAATGTTATAAATAAAGTTGTCATTTTTACCCTGAAAATATTGGTACCATTTTATTGTAAAATGACTACATTTAACACATCTTATTTCAGACGATAAATAGCCCATCTAAAATAAGAATTTGCGAATAAATTTTACCTTGGGGACATGAATCATGACATATGACACATGAGTCATGAGTGCATGCATAACCATATTTTTGCGTTACCAATCAACAGATTATTACAAGTTGCAATTGAAGGCACATGAAATGTGACTTGCTTCATGTAACTCGTGAATACAAGACACAAAAAACGTTTCAACAACACTATAAAATGCCACTTCTTGGTGCTCACTTTCACAAAAAACTTCACTATTTGAAAAAAAAAAAAAAAAAAAAAACAAAT
>JAOWBH010000032.1:130574-150733 GCA_028566215.1 Silene coronaria
GATATATCATGCTCGAGCAGTCGAGCTTGAGCTCGGTTTAGTTCATATACATCCCTAGTTCGCCTAAATTTATGGCATTTTACTCCAAGGAGAATGGCTCAATATTATCTCCTAACTGAATTGTATTTGTGATCTGCAGAAGAAGTTTGCAGTCTGCTGCTTGAGAAACACCCTGAAATGCTAAAAAAAGTTGACGAATTCGGAATAACTTTGCTCCATGTGTGGGTGAGGATAGGCCATGTTTGGGCATTCCAACTACTCATAGAGCGCCAAGAGCGAGAAGCGACGTCTGCTTGGAGAAAAGATTATATTGACCTTCTATGTGCGCCCGAGGTTGGAGGAAACAACCCTTTACATGTGGCAGCCACCCTATTTAATGATAGAACAGTCGAGGTTGTACAGCTTCTCGTAAAGGCTTATATTAAGGCGTATGAGAAAGAAAAGGGAGAGATTCTTCGGATAAGCCCTTGGAGACGAGAAAATGTTCAGGGAGAAACGCCTCTAATGAAAGCCTTAATCAATCGAAACGAAGAACTTGCACTTTACTTTTTGACATTGGATTTGGAGAGTTTGGTTTTGTATGAATCCAGGAGTGTTCTGTATTGTGCCGTGTCTCATGGATGCGATCGAGCAGTAGAAAAGATGTTAATGTCTATTGATCCTTTAACTTTCAAGCATAAAAACTGGCTTACCAGGAATGATGATGATAATGGCCAGAATGTCCTGCATGCTGCTTCAAACTGTACAGGTAACATTTTACTTCTCTTCTGTTCTTACAACCCGTAATTTACAAGGTACATGAGAAAAGAACAATCATAGAGCGTCATTGGATTGTACAAAACTTCTGTATCACCTAATCACCTTATATGCATTATGTCAACTCCACAGAACCTGCAAATAATTCAGGATAAGAAAAATTACTATTACCAAAACAAGATTATTTTCTGTTTTAGACCGATAAATGACTATTATTAGGGTATAACTTCAAATATTAGAGATGCTAATGTAATCTAATAAAATGGAGTTTATTCTACAGAGAGAACAGGCAATCTGTTAACGGATATACTACCATGGCTGATCAACGAACCTGACGAAAATGGAAAGAGGCCTATTGATACCGCATCAGAGGCTGGAACAGCGTGGCTCATAGAATTGCTGCTGAAAAAGGACCCTTCTTCAATCACTAGTGCGCCATATGCTTGGACCTATGCGTGTAAAAACGGTCATTTGGCAGCCATTGATACCTTCATCAAGCATTGTGCGGACTTCAGGAAGCTTTGCCTTGAATTGAGAGACACTCCATTGCACCACATCAAACTTAGAGCTTACAGAGAGTACAAGGAGTTTATAGCAATTCCGATGATTGAGGAGATGAAAAACGTTGTTGATTTTGAAGGTGCAACACCTTTGCATCGTGCCATAGGCCGCAAGGACATAATCTTCACTGAAGTACTGCTTGCTGCTGACAGGGTGAATAGAAGCATCAGGGATAAAAACGGTAAAACTGCTGTAGATTTGCTAGTAGAGATATGCAACCAAGACCGTGAATGGGTATGTCAATTTCTACCAAACATGTCAGTTCTTATACATGAGAAATCGGATGCACATACATAGTCTTGCACAGCATCATTTTCCGGTTTCATGTAGAGTCAATTACTCAGCTTTGTCTTTTGAATATAATATAACAAATCAAATTGATACACTGAACTCGTCAATCATGGACTTTAGGCTACATGTTAATTTTGCAAGTTAAATTAGGAGTCTTGTAGGAGACGATTTTACATGTAATACCAAGAAAATCTTATATAATTGTCATTTATGTAAAAGGGTTTATAAGTTACTCATACATCAACCTGTCTTATATATGTTTCGTAAAAATTACTGCAGGATGCAATGTGCAAACGCGTTGGTATAAACCCTCGGTTAAGGACAACATACATTCAACCAACTAACCTCAATCTAGGAAGAGCTACAAACCAAACCTCTGCCTCTTCTCCTGGAGAAATGCGAAGCACATTATCAGTAGTAGCAGCCCTTCTTGCAACTCTCACATTCGCTGCAGGATTCACGCTTCCAGGCGGGTTCAACAATGATACAGGAATTGCCACATTATCCGGAAAGGCAGCCTTTATAGTGTTCATCCTAGCCGACACATACGCTATGTGTTGCGCCATGTTTGTGCTCTTCTGCCTCATCTGGTCTATGGTTTGCGACAGCGACAAGTCTCTCCTTCTCATTGATCGCAGTGTGCTGATACTTATGCAATCGCTTTACGGAACTCTGCTCGCGTTTATGACAGGAGTGTATACAGTCATAGCACACAAGTCTTTATGGGCAGCCATTCTTGTGTTTGTCATGTGCTCCCTTGTCGCGATTTCAGCCAACAGGACTATCTTGTATAAGCTGCTTGATAAGTTAATTCCTTCAGCTGACAGGAAAGTACATAATCATGTCCGATCCTTGGAAGAGGTAATATGATTTGAATTCGGGTCGGTTCATTACAAGTTTGAGTACCAGGTTATGTTAGCATTCAGAATAACGATTATGGGACGGGTGATACTGTTATTTTTGGTTGGACTACTACGATGAACTTCTTCATGTTAGTGATTTTAGATTTATTTTTTTCGGGTCGAGACACATTTTATTGGTGAACATATCAGTGTAAATTGCAAATTTGTAGTGACTTGGTTTGTTTATATTTTTCAGGGGCATCACTTACAACATACATATACCGAGATGAAAATCCAATGACGAATGCCTAAATCCACAGCCGGAAATGAGACAGTACCAACGGGTGTTATGCCACTACGAGCATCTTCATATTTCAATACCATCGGGTGATACAGTAATTACTCTCTCATTAATTTAGCGAAAGACGGTCTCTCAGAAGAGCTAATGATACCGGGTTAAAACAAATTGAAATGATTTTTAGGCATCATTCATACATAAAGGCAATACTCCCTACATGGTCCCTTCATGTAAGTTATAGTATGATAATTATGTTTAATAAAACAAATATTCTTCTTTTGTCATTATTATAAAAATATCATCTATTGTAATACTCCGTATATAATAGTCATAAAAGCGAAATATTTGTTTTTTCTAGGGTAGTTTTCAACTTTTCACGATTTTATTTCTAGGTCGGCTATATATTACCTTTCCCTATCTTTTTTCATACTCACTACGGAGTATTTTCTTTCGTAAACAAACAATAATTTCTCGTACGAATTTTAGCTTGTACACAAATTTATGAAACAAAGATGATAACCAATAATATGAAAAAGAAAATGACCACGGATTTATGGACTTAAAAGAGTGGAGTTTAGATACCACAACAAGTAGAAAGTGCAAACAAAACTCAAGAGACGTGTGAGCAGCTTTCTTTTTATTTACTCGTATTATTATTTAGTCAACAAAACAACTATTACACCTCTATGATTCTAGCCTATCCGGTAATCTCTGCCTTGTGTTGTGATCCATATCTCTCTTAAAACCGTTGTAAATTTAAATATTTTTTCTAGAGCAATAATTAATTCTCGGTCCTTACTAAGATACTAATCACCCGGATATATTAATTGTTGGATGTAAATGGTGGTTTGAGGGAGTGAATTGGAAATAAAAACAATCAGAAGGTAGTCATTATACATCCGATGTACTACCACTAGTTTTATAGTTTTTGAGCATTATAATAAAGTTTTTGAGTTTTGTTTTAAAAAATATGAGTTTTACTATAAAGTTTTTGAGTTCATTTACTTAAATATTATGCTCAAAAAAATTACAGTAAAACTCAAAAACATTACATAAGTTTAGTTAAATTTGAGTTTTGACGAAAAAAAAATTAAAATCTACCTTATAAATTTTAATAAATTCAGAAAAAATACACATATGCTCGAAAATAAATGAAGGCTGGGGTATTAAGCTCATAAAAAATACACATATGCTCAAAAACAAATAAAGCCCGAGGTTATAAGCTCAAAAAAAATACAAATATGCTCAAAAAAAATAAAATCTGAGGTAATACATCAGATGTATGTTCCTATTTCTCTCAAAGCAGGTTTTTTTTACCTCTAATTCACTTCCCTTGGACGATCACTTGCCAGGAATTGCAACCAACAACCACCACAAACAACACAACTACGACCTACTTTGCACACCCATCTACCTATATACCAAATTTCAGACAAAAAAAACATCATAGCCCATTAAAAAACCCACGAAAACCCCCTAACCACCTGATGTAAACCCAGACTTACAACCACCCGGTCTCTCTAACCAACCTTATCTTACACACCAATCGACCGCGCATAAGGCTACATTTAACCACCATGTTGAACACCTCAAACCGACCTCATTTGTTATCTCAAACATCGAATAAAAGTCACTCCATCGCAATTGGTCAAATTCCTGACAAAAAAAAATTATTGAAAGTCGTGTTTTTAACAAAAAATAACATTTTATAACCAGCTTACCAATTCCATTATCAAACACGATTGTCTTTTAAATATAAAATCACTTTATATTATCAATACACTATTTTACTTTCAATATCATTTTTACTTCTAATAACAAAATACTTTCAAATAAATTTATCGTAAAACCGTCTCATCGTACTTATATTCCCATATAATTTAGATAAATGGATTAGTTTATTAAGAGGGTGAGAAAGAAAAAGACGTAAACGGTGAGATTTTTAATAATATTCAAAACCCAAAATTGCACTCCATTTTTTCTTCATTATCTCATCATTCCTTACTCCATCTTCTTCATCTTTCTCTCCACTACTTTCCTCTCTTATAGGTTGCCTAAATTTCACCACCTTTCTCTATTCTTTCTATCTACCCTTTAATTTCTTCATTTTGATTTTAACTACATACAATTAGTCTTGTAAATAAGCAGATTAAATTGATTTTTTTTATCTTGGTTTTTTAAAAATTCTGACTTTTTAGGGTTTTAATCTGTTTTTTTTTTTTTTTTTGTTAATGGTTCAAGAAAATTGTGCTTTATTGTTACATACTTGATCAATTAGTAAAAGGGTTTGCAAAAAATAAGCAGATTAATTGATTTCTTTACTGGGTTAAAAAAAATTCTGACTTTGTTGGGTTTTAATCTGTTTTTTTAGTGAATGGGTTCAAGAAAATTGTGTTCTTTTGCTAGATACTTGATCAATTAGTAAAAGGATGTCAAAAAATTAGGGATTTTGAGAGAAATCATGGGGTGATTTCTTGAATTTGTGATAAAGAGGTTAATGATTGAACTGGGGGAATTGAATTGGAGAATATACAGTAATAATATTGAAAAAGATTGGATTTTGCTGTGTTTTTTGTCTTTTGAAAGGTACTTATGTATAATGAAGGGCAAAAACCGGCAAACGGGTTCTTACCGAGCTCGTTCCGGGCGATATCGGGTTACCTGAGGATTGTATCGTCTGGTGCTTCTACTGTTGCGTCTGGTGTTCGGTCAGCTGCTCACTCAATTGCAGTTGATAAGGGGGATAATGATGGCAATAGTGATCAGGTTCGGGTTTTTACTCCCTCCGTCTTAGTCATTTGTTTACCTTTTACGGTTTTCCATGCCGCTTTTAATTTTATGTAGTTGAATTTATGGTGGCACTTGTGTTGGATTTAGTATTAAGTTGTTGTAAGAGTGATTTATTTATATTGACATTGCATATTTGGAGATTTTGTTGGTTGAGAAATGTGCATTTGAACTGGTTGTTTGAGCCTTTGAGAATAATGGTTATCAGTTTTGTTGTATACCACTCCCTCCGTTTAAGACGATTCCATATGTTTGTTCAATATATGTGAGGTGTATTTAATCAAACGTATGGAATTGGTTTGAACGGAGGGAGTACTATTGATGATATTTTTGTCTTTTAGACATTACAGAATATGATATTGTGTGAGTGGTAACTAATTAACTATATTGGGTTGAGTTGATATTGTGTTTTGGACTTCTATGGAACGGTTTTCTTGTACATGAAGTCATGAAGGATGGGATTTGATTTGATTGGATTTGGGAAACGACAGATGTTATTGAACAATCAGCTTTGTGTTCTGTGAAATTTTGAGCCGACAGCTTGTTGAATCTTAAGTTTCTTGTGAATTGTTTGTGTTATTCCGAGCCAGCAGCTTGTTGAAGCTTAAGTTTCCTGTGAAATGGATGTGTAATGTTGAGCAAACATCTTTTTGAAGCTTAAGTTTCTTGTGAATTGATTGTGTGATTCCGAGCCAACAGCTTTTGAAGCTTAATTTCCTGTGAATTGATTGTGTAATGTTGAGCCAGCAGCTTATTGAAGCTTAAGTAGTTTCCAAGGACGAAGTTTCTGACAGGTGTTTAGAGATGATTGCAAGTAAGGGTGTGAGTTAAGTTGTTATTACTATATGTGGATTTACAAGGTGTTGCTAGCAGGATTTTCTCTAGGCTATTGTGTTACTTTCTTGACTTACAAACAAATTACAAGGGTAAGGATGATTGAGTCGGTTTGAAGGTTTCTGCTACCACTAAGTTGCAACTATTCTACTATGAGTTAATCTTTCTGTTTTGCTCCTTCTGGTTTAACGTCATACGGAAGTTTTTCTGCATACTGAGGATCACAGAGGGTTTATTGAGCTTTTGGGAGTCTCTTATTTGTGACGTGATGGCGTAGGTTGATTTGCTGCTTGATTCTTTTTTTCTTGAGTTTTGGGTAATGTTCCACAGGCTCTCCACAACGAATGGCCAACACAAGTAGGATATGAGGATTGATGCTAAGCTTCCTTGAATCCTGAATGGACGGGCAGTGGAGTTCTGTTTGTGACAGGCATCCTCGTAGAAACGGAATAACCCAATTCCCTAGTTCTTTGGTGTTCATTCTTTATTGTACGTTGTGTTGTGGATTTCTATCTATGCTAACAATACATATATTTTGTGATTACTATTCTGATTTCGGCTTCTGGAGCAATTGATATTGTGTAATTTGTTCCTACATTCAGCAACTGGGACCCATTATATGGAAATGATGATTTTAAAGTCGAGTTGCAATATCATTCGTTCTTGATGATTTGAAATTTTGGTCTTCTTGACAGTGGTTATGGACTATGGTATAGACTGCCTACAACATCATCCTACTTAGCCTCAATGGCTTCCACTTGGATTACCATAATGAAACAAAGCTGACAGTAATTGTTGCAATAAAACACGCTTGATCTTAGATCTCTGCCTCTCTACACTGCTACCCTGATCAGGAATGTTGTCTCTTTGCGATCCGCCTTCAATTAGGACAGTGCTACTCTGCTCTCACATTTTGTCCCAAGCCTGCCACTGGGGCTGCTATTTAATAAACATTACTCAGGAGTTTGTTTTAGCTGTGAAGGGAAAAAAGGGTGGCTCACTAAGCAGGTTTTATATTCATAAGCCCTATGGTACTTGATTTGTCGTGGATATAGAGGGAGGGTTTGCTCTTGTGTTAAATATGAGCTCAAGTTACTGGCTTGTGCAGATGTTGATGATCCATTGTTAAATGATAACAACCACCTTTGATCGTGTTGACTTCAAAAACTGTAGAAATTGTGTGTATAATTTGATGTAATTTATGATGTCGAAGTCTTTAAACAATAGCTTTATTTTCTGTGAGTATGGTATGTGAGTACTGCATATAGTGATCTAATTGTTAGTTTCTGAATGGTCTAGACTTTAAGGAGTTTACTCTATTTCTATTCCTTGATATTTTTGCATTAGTAATACTTCATTGTGACGGAAGTGGAATTGATCTTCATGCTTTCGTTAGGGATTTCATCCACTTTCATTTTTTCATTTTTTCATTTTTTCTTTTCTGTCACCAACCCTTGACATCTTTTCTCAAGCCGAATAGCTTCACCATGATTCGTTTTTTTTCTTCTGTAATAATGACTTCATTGAAAATTATTGGCACTTATGAAGGTGCTTTGGGCTGGATTCGATAAGGTGGAAGTTGAGAGAGATTTCACTCGGCGGGTGTTGCTATTAGGCTACCGATCTGGTTTTCAGGTATGGGACGTGGAGGATGCACACAATATCCGCGAGCTGGTTTCTAGATATGATGGTCCTGCTTCTTTTCTGCAAATGCTCCCAAAGCCATCATCCACTCTAGTTCATGGGGACAAATTTTCTGACAGTCGCCCTCTGCTGGTAGTTTACGCAGATGGATCTTTCCCGAAGGATGTAAAAGGCGCTTATCAGAATGGAAGTACTTCTAAGATCCACGACTCTGACAGTGGGCTCTGTGGCCCATCAATTGTACGATTTTATTCTCTGGCATCCCGTTCTTATGTACGTGAGTTAAAGTTCAGAGCAGCTGTCTATTCAGTTAGATGCAGTTCTCGGGTTATTGCTATTTCTCAGTCAGCTCAGGTATTAGTTATTCATGTGTTGAGATTTCCGTGTAACATATGTCATTTAAACAATTTAATGTAAAAGCATGATATTTATAACAGGAGATAATTGGTGTTTATAACAATATTGTAAGAATATAATTATCTAATCATTCTTCCATATAAAGGTTTGTTAAGAGGAATTTTGAAGTTCATCATGCTTTCTTTTGTTTGGTAAAATAGATTATACTCCCACGCGTAAAATACGGTGTCAAAAGGGGTATTATTATAGAATTTTCTGAAAGTTCAGGTCATCTTATTGTTAACTCCTTTAAAACTAGTATGCTTATTTAATGATATCCAGTCTTATTTGATCTTAGGTACACTGTTTCAATGCTGCTACTTTGGAAAGGGAATATACCATACTTACCAACCCAATTGTTACCAATCCTAGTTCCGAAGGTGTAGGATATGGACCACTTGCTCTTGGTCCTAGATGGCTGGCTTATAGTGGAAGTCCTGTTGGTATCTCAGATTCTGGTTCTGTTAGTCCACAGCAATTAACCACATCAGCAACTTTCTCGGGTCATGGTTCAAATGGCAGCCGTGTTGCTCTTTATGCAAAGGAGTCGAGCAAGCATCTTGCTTCCGGAATAGCTACCCTTGGAGACAAAGGGTACAAGAAGCTGTCTAGATATTGCTCCGATCTGCGGCCTGGTGCTAATCACATCGTCCAATCTGGAGTTAATGGAGGGAAATCCAATGGCTCTATCAACAGTCATCTGTCTCACACAGATAGCATTGGAATGGTGAGCATCTTTTGCTTTCAAATATTCTTTCATCTTTTCTAGTTTTTTTTTTCCTGTATTATGTAAACTCACTTTTCAGTTAAAGGTTTGTATGATGATTGTGACGGTTATTGCTTTGGTATTGGCTGTATATACAAATCTTTCCCCACACCTTCTCTCTTGTGGTTTTCATCTCTTCTTCTAGTACGATTTGGATTTCAAGTGAGCACTCCATCAGTTGACTTTCTTTAGACCTATGTTTTACTTATTTGTCTGATTTATACTCTTCTCTTGTTATATCATAGATCTCTCTGCTGCCTAAATGTTCATCATTTTGTTCTCTCAGGTCATTGTGAAAGATGTCGTAACAAAAGATGTGATCACACAATTTCGGGCGCACAAAAACCCTATCTCAGCATTATGTTTTGATCCCAGTGGGACACTTCTGGTGACTGCTTCAGTTCAGGGTCATAGCATCAATGTTTTTCGCATATTGCCCGTACTCCCTGGAGCTTCCTCTGAGTCTGATACCAGTAAATCCTACGTTCATCTTTACAAACTCCAACGTGGTCTTACGAATGCGGTGAGGTTATTACTCTTGGTAGTAATACTATTCTGGAGTCATACTGCTACTATTCTTCATATTACCCTTTTAACTTTGTTTGACATTCGTCACTCCAACATAGATGTGTGACATCTTGACATTTCATTTTAGACCAATAACACGAGGCTTGAAATAGCTGAGTCTGATATTTAGACACATGGTAGCGCTGTAGTGCTGGATACATGTAGCCTGAGTAACATAGTTGTAATTACTTTTGCTAATATGGGTAGAATTTGGCATCTATCTGCTGCTTACCCACATTTTTTCCTTTCTTCATTTGTCAGATTATACAAGACATAAGTTTCAGCGACGATAGCCGTTGGGTCATGATAAGTTCTTCCAGGGGCACAAATCATTTGTTTGCTATTTCTCCATTTGGTGGAACTGTGAATCTCCAATTTGCAGATGACAGCAATGGGTCGAGCAACCCAGTTGTTCGATGGTCGCCTAGACCTACTGGTCAGATGTCTAATGACAGGACCTACCTCTCATCCGGGCCTCCGATTACATTGTCCGTTGTTAGCCGGATAAGGAATGGAACCAATGGGTGGAGAGGCACTGTGAACAGTGCTGCGTCTGTGGCAACAGGCAAGAGTAGTTCTTTGTCTAGTGCTATAGCAGCTACTTTTCGTGTATGTGAAGATAATAATATTAACTCTTTGAAGCCAAGATACAACCTGCTAGTGTTCTCTCCTGCTGGTTGCTTGATCCAGTATGCATTAAAAGTCTCTCTTGGTCTAGACACTGAAGCATCTCTTGGTCCTGGAAATGATTTAAAACTAGTTGTAGAGGCCACACAGAAATGGAACATATGTCAGAAGCGTAGGGAACGAGATGATAATTGTGATATTTACGGTGAAAACGGTAGTTTAGAGTCTAATAAAATGTTTGGTGAAGGGACTAAAAATCTTTATGGTGCCTATCTCGATGGAAGACGTATATCCACTGCCTGCCCTGAAGAAAGAAATCATTTTTATATTTCACAAGCTGAGTTGCAAATGCATGAACAACAAGTACCAATTTGGGCCAAATCACAGGTATTGAAAATATTTCTTGGTGCACAGACCACAAATCTTGGGGCGGTTATGTTATAGTTCCGTTATAATTTGTGCAGATTTACTTCCACTCGATGATGTTCAAAGATGCCAAACTAGACGTAGAACATTCTTCAGGGGAATTTGAGATTGAAAGAATTTCCAGCTGTGCGATTGAAGCTAGACGCAAGAACTTGGTCCCTGTTTTTTATCATCTGGACAGTCCTAAGTCAGCAATAACAAGGTATATCTTTGGTGTCTTCTGTATAATTGTTTACCGATGTTACCATAATGGCTTTAGTCCTATACGGATAGATGTTTGCCCACTTTCTTTGTATCATCATATAATCTTAATATTATACTATATAAACAAGGCCTTAATTTGTTTGACCACTTGCTTTGTACCCTCTCATAGATTCCTTCCCCTTGGGTTCGACCCCAAATATCATAAGAGTTCATAGAATTGAGGGGAGTGGAAATCGAGTTGTGCATACCGTTTAATTGCTCAATCTATCGAAATGAACACCTTCTTGTGCTTATATTCGTTAGCTTTTACTTGCTCAGCGTTGGTGCTCCAGATGGCAAGGTTGAGTCACAGATGTTGCATCTAAGATCGAGCGTTTCACAAAATGGGCATCTTCATAAAAATGGCCATGCTCTTGGCTTGGTGACAGAAAATGGTGCTGAACTCCATAGTGGGATGGGAGAAGGCATTGATGGTGTACTGAAGCTTGCAAATAAAACCATGGGCAATGTACATACTAATGGCAGTCCTAAATGGAAATCCGAGCTTCAGAATGTAAATAGTAGAGATAAAGCACACTTGAAAATGGAGGCCAACCTCAAGTTTGTAAATAGTCGAAATGAAGACTTGAGAAAGGACAACCAGCTTGAAGATGAACAAGTCGAGTTTGATTAAAGGTAATTTTGCTGCTTTAGTTGTTTCATTCTTTCTGCATTCCTGCTATCAAAATTCGTTGCAGTACTTTAGCTGGTAAAGTTTCTGAGTGGTTACTCATGACATGATTCTAAAACTTTTAACATCAAAACTGCAAAATTCTTTAGCGTTACGTTGTGAAGAATCACGCGAGTGGTGAATTTTTGCCACCTTAATAGAAAGTGAGGTGCAGTAGCGTTGACACCCTGGTCTATACTTTCCAATGACATCTGATGACGATAGGACCGAAATGGGAGGACATGTAGGCAGTGACATATAGGCACTCGTACATGTAGCTTCAATCATTTGTTTACCAGTCAGTGGTAACTGCGTTTGGCAATGCATTGTGCTAGTGGCGGTTTTCTTTTAACCAGCCTGTTAACCTTCTGAATATAGAACACATAGGACATAGGTTACGTTGTAGAGTCATCCTAAACGAAAGTCTTAGCCAATAAGCAACTAAATATCTGAAGTTATTGCCCGTCTCTATTTCTGGATGACGTTCAAGAGATGTGTGTCGTGTGATGTGATGCAAAATATAAACATATTTTGATGGCGTTGGTATATTTCAATATCTAAATTTCTGTTTCCTATATTCTGCAGGTATTTGGCATTCTTTTATTCGCGTGGTGCTTGTGTACTAATGTGTGATGTCTATATTTTCGGTGGAATATGTAAAGAAAAATGAGGCTTAATGGTAAGAATCTGCTGGGACCGAAAGCCCCATTGATAATCTTTTGTGGTGTTTCTTCTATTGAATTTGTATATAATAGTTGTGACTTGTGAGTTTACTAATAAAGTAATTAGTTGAACTCTGTAAATATTAGTTATATAACTTGGTGTCTCAGTCTCTTTTGCCAACATTTTGCTTGTGAAATTTGTTCCAACCTGATTTGTAGAGCCATCTTTGTTTATGGTTCGAGAACTAACTGTAATCAAAGAAATCGTGTTGCTTGATATTCCGTACTTTCTTTTTCTGGTTGGTTAGTCGCGACTGAACTTATTTTACTATACATCTTCAAATGTGGGATGCTTCATTTTGAGAGACTTGTACTTGAAACCAAGTACCATCTGTCGAACATTAATATGAACGCGATTGTGAGAATTGTTGGTGTAGACTGCCTTGTGGACATTATACCGTGAAAATACCGGTTTCATTTATCGACTGAGTTGGAGTATGTTATATAAGAACCTAAGATATATTTCGCCTGTTCCAGTTTTTGAACTTGTATTTATCTCATTGTATTTGATATTCTTTGTACACACAACACCTTACTCTGTTATTTAAAACCATAATCAAACCGATCTTATTCAAAACATCTAATGTTCTAATGCGCGATAAAAACCCGAGATAATAATAGTAATCAATGTGAACTAACAATTAACTTGATTTCTTCCCTGTTACATTGGAAACTAAATCTTTCAAAAATTTAGCAGACTTAGTAATTGGCGAATTAACTGCCATCAAATTGTACAAAACATTCTCAACTTCAATAATCGATGGTCGGGTTTTGAATCTCGAAACCACCTTCAATCGATTCCCCTCTTCTTCGACCAACACGTTCCAATTTTCTCCACTCACAACACCGTCTCTAACAAACTTAAAAACAACCCCTTTTCGCTTACTCAACAACCCTCTAACTTCCAACCCTAAAAACGCGTATATAACATCAAACGAGCCAACAAAATTTCTCGAATCACCAAACCCTTCCTCGTCCTCAAATGCCCATTTGGGGTTGAACAACACCAAAGGCCTAGGATCTAAATTATCACCAACTAACTTCATGACCGTTAGTTGAGAAGAATTTGGCGCCAAAAACACAGCCACGTCAGCAGAATTCAAAATTCTGTTATCAACTGTCATAACAGAATTTAACTCCACATGTTCAATCCCTCCATTTTTTATCCCTTCAAAAGCCTTAATTCCGATACCCAATGTAGTAGGATTAGGCCAAATAAGAAGCATTTTAACGGTCGAGCTTTTTCTCTTCACTTGATAATTCCCAAAAATCTCGAAAGCAAGTTGAGCAAGCGATTCAGGAGAATCATCTATAACGGGTATTTCTACTCTAAACCGTGCTTGTTTTTGTTTCTTGATTTTCCCGGTGAGTTTAGGATTGTTAAGCGGCTTTTGTAAGGCCGCTGAGAGGCTAGTTTTCGCTTGAAAAATCGCATCGTCTTTGGAAGTTGGAGGTGTAGGTGAAGACGAAAGCGAAGAATTAATCGTAAATAATTTGATTTTTGTTGAATTAAGATTCTTAAGAGGTTTATTATGCAATAAAGTTGTTAATGATAATGATGGATTTTTTAAGTAATTAAATTTATTTTTTGGGTGTGAAATTGGAGGATTAATATTTGTGGATTGAATGTGGATTTTGAGAAGATTGGAAGCCATGGAATTTTTTTAAAATTTGATGATTGAAATTTTGAAAGGGTGTTCAAAATTTTGTATAGAATCTTACAAGAGATTGATAATTTGATAAGTAGATAGATTTGGTAGATAAGGTTTGAGAGATTATATTAGCCTCACATTTTTGGATTTTTTTTGTTTTGGGTTTTTGATTCTTGAAGACAGGACACTAGTGGTTAAGAGGCCCATAAGGCCAATAGCTAGTTCACAAAATGGAAGTTGTTTCTTCTTTGGATCTTTTTAAGACTTGACTCCTCTTCGCCAAAAAAAAAAAAAAAATATTGATTGACAACAAGGTAATCGCTTAATGGACGTAGGTTTTTTTATTTTTTTGGGGTCGAAAGGAAGCATTTTGTTCGTAGAGTGACGTAAACAGGTATTGTGCTCGCGATAAACATTTGTATGTGCGTACCTTTGAGAAACTAATGATTTGACTATCTAGTAAAGAATTGTTGGACCTTATAATATAGTTTTATGCATCTCATTTATTGCTTCGAGTCAAATAAATATTACAAGATCGTTATACATCATGATCATATAGGAGAACAACTAAGAAGATTTGACTTTCATGGTACGGTTACTCCCTATATTTCAAAATTTTATTAATGAGTCCACACTTAAAACAAAGCTTAACGTTTAACAATACTCAATTTCCAATTTATTTTTATTTAGGTACAAATTTTTCGAAAAAAACACATTCTTGTGTAAGGCGGTCTTACTCAAGAATATTGTAAAACTGATTCTATTCATAACTATTGTCTTACTTTTCTGGGTCATTTTCACGTCAGTGGAATCCTAATTCCGATTAACTATATGTTTGTGTAAACCCGTCTTCCACCAACCGAAGAAAAAAAAATAGTTTGCTATTGTGGAGCTCCATGGTCCATCCTACTGTTTTTCATAGCACCCACAAATTGACCATTTGAAAAGCCAATTTATTTAAACCACTAACAGGCTAGCAAGTAGCAAGTTGGCATGCTAGACAGTAAAGAAGCTTGAGCTTTTGGTATTGTATGATGCACTTAAATCATGTGCTATTATTTTCATTTGTCTTTGTCTTAGTAATGGAGTTTGAATCACATTTTACACCAACCAACCTTTCCACAAACCTAACCCATTACTCCAATAATTTCCAATAAATCATCCATTAAACCTTACAAAAACTTATCATTTGATGTGTCACTTAATGGTTGCGTAGATCGGACTACATCAGAACTGCTATTGTGCCTCCCTTTACACGAACGAAGAAAAACGGAAAAGGAAATGAAAAGGTCAAAAGAATTGACCGAAAACGCCTTAAACATAACAGGATTAAATTATTCTACAATTTTTACACAATCCTGCCACAAATGTTGGCATTTCAATGAAGTTCCACTGGAAAACATGCACAACAATCCACATCCCATGAAATGTAGTTTGTTAGTAGACTTCAGTACAACACTATTGAACTGTCAAATGAGAATCTGGTTAAAAGAGAACAATTTTAAAGGGTTGATCGCAATTACGACCCAGATGACTATAGAGCTTGTGCAAACTAAGCCACTGGGGGGCGAAGCACGTGATCTTGTGAGGTGTCGACTGCAGCAGGAGGCATGAATTGCCACATAGCGACTCCAGGGTAACCCATGAATGGGACCAACTTGCCTCCAGGCGCTTGAGTAGGCGGCCCAAATGCAGCTTGCATTTGAGGGTGGGCTGGCAGATAGGCTGGTTGGGTGTTCACGGTCTTCAGCTGCTGCTCTAGCTTGTCCTTCTCGGCCTTCAGCCTCTGCTTCTCATCACGTAGCTCATTCTTCTCAGTCTATGCAAATAAACAAGCTTATCATCATTAGAATGTCAGCTAGTCTCTTACGACACACAGTTCCATATCAAATGAAGCGATATCATAAAAATAATTTTGGGAGACAGTCTTGTTATGTATGTAAAATAGAAGATAGATTTAAATTTAAACCCTTAAAGAAGTGGCGCTACCTTCAATTCCTTAATTTTCTCCTGTAAGTTTGAGTTCGAGTCTTTCAGCTTCTGTGCTTCACTCCTTAACTGAGTCAACATTCGGACAGCGTCGTTCAAAATGGCTGCCTTGTCTGTCTTAGGTGCCCTACCCGGTTCCAGTATTGAGCCTAGCTCCACAAACCTAAGCATGGTTTAAGAGAGTGGTCACATACACACATGCAGGAAGGTTGTTGGCATTCAAGTAAATCTAGAGTATAGAAGACATTTTACTTGTCATTCAAGCGGTCCCTCCGTGCCTTCTCCCTGCAAGCTTTGGAGCTAGACGGACCACAAGCTTCAGTTCTCCCCCTGTGATAGGAGAGAAGTTACCTTCTGTGAAAGTAGGTACAAGTAGAAACACAAATTCTCAAAAGAGATGATCTGACACATTAATACATTTAATTTAACAGTTTTTTTTTTCTCATGTCGGAATTTGTATTTGCCAGAGAGGGAGACGATCTCTCAGACAACTAATTGAAGTATGATTTGCAAATGAACCATACTACACAATAGTATTATTCCCTTAATGTCTTCTCACGATGTTTTTAATGCACGAGAATATTAAGCTCAATGGAAATCTCCTAAGATGACAGGTAAGCACAAGTGACCTTCTGAAGTGTACAGAAAGACAGGCATCGAATACTATTTGCATAACAAAAAAATTCCAAACATCAGTGTATGAAATAAGCCTAATGTCTTTTCATAGACAATTAGGCCGATAAAAGTTGGTGACAAGGATCCACTTCTAGACGGTATCAATTCTCTTGGTCGTGGAAGAAACTTCCAACATCGTTTGATGTATTTTTAACACCAAATCTTTCTCTAGAGAACTCTCAGCCAAAAGCTGATGAAAAGGATCCACTTAAAAATGGGATCAATTCTCATGGTCGTGGAACAAACTTTGACACTGTTTGATGTATTTCAACACCATAAAATTTTTCTCTAGAGAGCTCTCAAACAAAAGTCAATCAAATCACAATGGACAGCAAATATGTGGAAAGATATAGTAAAAACAGAAAAAGAAAAGAATATATACCTCTTCTTCAAGTTGTTCTCCTTGGGCCCTTCGGAGTCTCCATAAGTTCCATCAAGTTCCGCACTACAGAATTGACAAGGTAAAGCAAAGCTCATTAGCATTTAGCACCCAAAGGAGCAAGACGATAAACTAAACTAACGCAAGTCCTTCAAAATGCAGGAAAGCGTGATTCATGTCAATTACACACTGCGTTTGGACACCCAGTACTTAGAAAAATTTAAATCAGCTTTTAGCATCCTTAAAATGATAAAAACTGAACACAAATATGATACTTATTCTAACTAAGATATCAACACACACATAAAAATTCTCACTTAAGACCTTTGTATGAGTGATATCATTTAATTACTCTAGGGAGATACATCTGTTTCACAATGACACATACAACGGTCTTTAAGTGTGACCAACCCCCGTACCTAGTACATACTACGTAACATAGAAGGGATTCCCACAAACAAAATTAGTGTACACACGCAGTCAAGCACGTTTCTGCAGTATTGTAAGCAGAAGAGCAATCAAAAGAAAAGGCATATATTTTCGATAAACTGACTCTGATTTAAGCTAACTTGTTCTTTAAACTTCCCGAGTCCAGTAATTGGTGCATTCTTAAGTTCACACCAATCCTGTGATTCATAAATCCTGGCACTCTAACTCGAGATTCAGTAATGTTGCATATCAAAAACTAACTCCCAGTCTCTCGCCGATCTGCTGCCAAGAAGCAAATGTGTTTTCCACACTTCCACCATATACAGTAAACCTCATACCAATATCATTGAATTGCAAAAACACACTAATCTGTAGCTAAAGCGTTTAAAATCTAGTATTCAAAACAATGTACAATCTTACAAGCATAATAAGGAAACCATAGTTCACCACCATTTCAATGACCTCCAACAAAAGACGAAATCAAAATCGATACAAACTCACCACACTTCTCAGCAACTACTTAGCCATGCCTTAAATTCACAAAGCATTAACCTTTAATCTTAACTCACAAATAGTAAAATGAACATAAAATCACCATAACATTACAAAAATGGGAACTGTAAATCTATGTATTTATCTCAATCAGCTATAATAATCCACCACATTAATCAAAATTAGCCAAAAATCATCAAATAAACCCCAAAAGTTTCAATCTTTGCTAGCATAATTCACAAATAACACAAATTGTAAACTATAAACGTATGTATATATCTTAATTAACGTTATTAATCAAAATTAACCAAAACCCAATTCATAAAACACCAAAAAGATTCAATCTTTGCCTACAATTCAAAAGAACAAAAAATTGGGTACTTAAAATCAAAACCCTAATTCACAAAAAAGTCAATTAACAACATTAATCAGATAAATTAATTAGAGGGTACCTGAGATTAAAAGCAGAAGCGTCAAAGGGTTGTATTGTTGAAAAATTGCAATCAAGAACGAAGTTTTCGTCTAATAAAGAGTTACAATCATAAAGCAAAAAATTAGGGTTTTCTTGACTCATTTCCAATCAATTTTGGGGGGAAATCGAAATTTGTGAAGATAGAGAGAGAAAGGGTGGAGAGATTGGAGCCCAGGTGAAGGGGAAAGGGTTAGAGAGAGAAGTGATTTGGTTTTGTTTAAGTTCAATTTTTGGATAATGATGACAAAATATGTTGATTATTTAAGGTGCAAGAAAAAGGGAATATGCAAGTCTCAAAGATGGTCTCTCGAGTTACTTACAAAAAAAAGAAAAAAAAAAGAAAAAATAAAATAAAATCTCGGGTTTCGATTCTAAAACATCTTACTTCAGCTTATTTCAGTTTAATCTGACTTTTTTACAACTCATTTCAGTTCAACTTGGTTCTATTTGGTTCAATTCAATTCAATTTAACTTCTTTCAATTTAGCTTAACTCTATTCGGTTCAGCTTATCTTCTTTCAGTTTAATTTAGTTCAGTTCAGTTTAGTTCTATTTTGATTCAAATTCAATTCAGTTTAACTTCTTTCAGTTTAGTTTAGATCCATTCGGTTCAGCTCAGCTTCTTTTAGTTTAGTTTTAGATCAGTTCAGTTTCTATCAGCCGAAAAGAACAGGACTTAGTCTAGTGATTAAGATTGAAATAACGTGACAAAACGTCACAATTTTACTCTCTCTATCTCATATCATGAAACATCACGAGAATACGTTATGGTCTTACCGTATGAGATTGTCTAAAAATCATTCATTTTATTTTATGATATAATATAATCGTTAGGGTTGTAAATAAGAACTAAATGCATCTTGTAAAGTGGAATTACATTAGGAACGAATGAGTATATGACAAATTCATGTGCATATCGACGTTATTTTTTTTTTTTGCAAGCATATCGACGTTATTAATAAGTTTTTGTTTATATTGCGTAACTCTTCCATAACTTTAAATATAACGTTTAAGACGGTTTATATGCAAAGGTTACAATAAAACCGTCTCACACCATGAGACGATTTATAGGGTACCTTTGAGCTTTAATTAGATCAAAACGTCATGATGATTAAACTATGTGAAATGGAGAATTGAGGGCGTGGGGTTGTCTTTGAATGGAGGGTGGCTGTTCTTTTGCCTCTTATCATTGGAGCTCATTTTGGTCTTTTAGATGTTTCAATCTCAGCCTGACACGTGGCTTGTTTAATAGGTGAGGATACTGAGGAACACTTTCCAGCTCCATATAGTAATATAATAATTTTCATTTAATACGGTACTATTCATTTTAAGTTTAAAACAATTTAATATTATCACTTGTTTATATAAAAACAAATATATTAATTTGTATGCATTTTTAAATATACACAAGTGCTTGAACTGTCTTAACACAGATAGATCCGTCTTAAGAAAGACATACTGATAATAATATCAAATCACACCTAAGTATTATTTGGTGGAGAGTGGAGAGGAGTTTCTTATTTCATTATTAAGAGATTATTTATTCATTTTTTGTAGGTACTTTTCGTAATACTTGTGAGGAGTATTATTAATTACCCATCTTAGTCTGAATGTTGGTTCCCTTTTTTTTGGACACCAAAAT
>JAOWBH010000032.1:150833-161810 GCA_028566215.1 Silene coronaria
TTGACTCATGTTGGATTTGAGTCAGTGTATGAGGGGGTTATCTGACGGATTTTCCGTCAGTAAAATAGCCATACTGACGGATAATCCGTCAGGAACTATTAGCGCCATTGACTTAGTCAACGCGCCAAAGTTTTCCTGACGGACTATCCGTCAGTAGGTCTTTTACTGACGGAAATTTCGTCAGTAATACCAAATCCGTCAGAAGTCCGTCACAAATCCGTCAGTTTTCCGTTTTGTTTAACGGAATTTATATTTCATCGGTAAAATTCCGTCAGGTTTCCGCATTTTCTTCGTTTTGAATATAAATGACAAAACGATTATATCTATATCACACAAATATATATTACAACACTAACACAAAGATATATTGTAAATGCTAAATAATGAGATTAAATCCATGATAAATGAGTGTATGTACGAAGTGAAAATCGGCCCTGGTCATAATTTTACCCTAACTTTGTCCCTGTAAACAAGTATAAAATCAAATAGCAAAAGAAAAGGTGGTGGCCCCAATTACTATTAATATAGCTGCAATAAGACCATAGCAAGATAAGAGTATTTTGCAAACCTAACATTTTACTGTTTGAATGCAATTTTACGTTTACCCGTAATTTGTGATGACTTTTGCTTTTAGGTTTGGAGAATAAGTTGTTTTAAGTGATTTCATGAGCCACAGACAATTCAATTTCCCATTTAATTTTTTATGCAACAACAGTCTTGAAAATCAGTGGGCACATTCGTTATTTTAAAAGAGTAATTCAGAGGTTTTGGTGTCATTCCTCGTTACATATTTTTTACTCGTTTCACAAAATTTCAAAATTTCCTACCTATAATGTATCTTCAAGACAAAAAGAAAGTACAAAAAAAATCGAAAAACGCTTTCACGAAAAATACAGCTAAAACAAAACAACAAAAAACGTAAAACCCGTGATTTTCACGGATCACAAAACTAGTTATAAATTAATTACTTTTAAGAAAGACGAATTTAATCGATCTCAATTTGAGCATCAAAGTTAAGAGTGAGTTTTCAATTTGAGCTTCAAAGTTAAGAGTGAGTTTTAATATTCGACATGAGCCCGAGATCAAGTTTAAATCTAGACATCGTCAATCACATCCAATTATTTAGTCGCAATTTTTGTTAAGACGGTAATCTTGCTACACCAAAAACAATTTCCTGGGTCCGCCCCTGATTATACATACGGCTTAAAGTCTTCAAGACCCCTTTCAGCTTTCAATAATTCAAGGTTTGTCTTAGCCCTCAGGTCCCTTATTGGACATACATAGCATAGGTTTTGTATTATCGCAAATTGTTCTATAAGACCACTTTTATTGACTATCCGTCACAAGCAAGACGCTTTGTTATCATAACAAAAATTGAATATACATTCTAACCTTTTTTCTCTTTAGCCAGTTTTATGTTATAGGACACAGTCTTATAGGAAAGATGTTGTCGGGACAAGTGGAGAATATTTAGACTTGTCAAAATTGACCCGACCCGATATCTGAACTCAAGACCCGAACTTAACCCGAACCCGAATTGACCCAACCCGATTTAACCTGATCCAAATATTTATTGCATGATCCAAAGAGTCGGCATTAAAAACATTCAGAAGACCCGGAAGCAAACTGGTACGGGCCAAGAAGAAAATACGTAGGCTCAATGAATTCACAGGCCCAATTAAGAATACTCATAGGCCCAATTAAGAATACTCATCTCCGAAGCCCATTGCTCATTTTCCTAACCCAATACATTTTTTTCTACCAAATACTCGTATAATTTTAGAGCGGGCCAATAGCACGGCTGCCTATGCGGTGGGCCCAATTTTTCAGTGCTCAACCCGAACCAATTCCCCCAAAGCCCGATGCAGCCCGTCCATCTACAAGGTCGAGCTGGGCCCCCATATTAGATCCGGGTTTCACCCTTTTTCCCATGAAACACTGCCATTCAGGACCTGAGTTTATACGACCCTAACCAGACCCTTGGTCAAGTCTACTCGTATTTGATTTCATATGACTAATCTTTAACCGTATATTTTTATTCATTTATTTCTCTGGTGAAGTAGTAGCTCTTTGATGTAGTTTTCAACGCAATTTTTATCTTAGGTCACATTCAAAAACCGTCTTTTTATGTTGTTAATACAAGGATAACACTGTGTAAAACCAAACTGTATGTCGATAAAACAATCCAAACGAAAAAGTAGGCCACATTCCCGTGAGAGTGTCGATCGAAATCAACAAAGTTATGAAAAGTGTACCATCAATTCATCAATATTCAATAACATCATAATGATAATTATCTTTTTCGGTGAAGGTAGTCACAAGGGCATATGATGTTGATAACTAAAAAAGTTCGATGTCTACTACGTTTTTTTAGTAGTGTGTCGAGATTTGAAGCTAAATCATATACCAGCTTAATAACTTTACCAGCTAAGTTAACTCACATCAATAAAATGCTAGTATAAACTTCTATTCCGATCCCACATACCCTCCGCTTCTATGTCGTCGTCGACTCAATTTTGTCGATCAACCAAAGAAAACTATTTCCGTTTCCTTTCTCTTCTCTTCCTTTCCTTTCTTTTCCCTTTCGAACAAAGTTAACTGTTTGTCCGAAGCTTGCTTACCTTTGCTTTCATCTTGTAACTCGATTATACAGAGTACTACATAAAATTCAATTGTACAATGATCTTCAAAAGATTGTCAGTTTCTTCATTCCTGCATATCTTCTATACACTCGATCATCATGTCGTTACTTGCATTCGCACAAACGTTAATTAATTAACATCTCTATGAAGTAACTCAGATATGAGTTGAGTTAAGTTGTAAATTAAACATCTCTTATTCTGTTTTTGTGCTGTATATATGAATTTAGATCATTCATCTTACAAAAACAATACTGGAAATATAATTTCAGTCGGAATCGCCACCAGAATGAGTAGGACTGCCTGCAAAAGACTTCATAGGGATTTTAATCTCTAGTATTAAGTCATTTTTAACAGTTACCTCTGTCTTTTTCCAATCTGCATTTTCCGGCAACTCGATTTTTCTTACAAATCCATGCTCCCACCAATGGCTACTCTTCCAATCTCTCGCTTTTGGGTCGCTGTTTTGAGGCTTCCTGTACTGCCCGCTAATCTCGAGAATTTTTCCCTTTTCAACACAAACTTGTACACAGTCTTCCCCTACTCCTGTATATAAGCATACCATCATAAAACAGCCACTTTTTCGCGTAAATTTACAATAAAACTACATTCTTATACTGGAAAATATTCGTCTTTTGATCAAATTTGTGTGGACATGAGGATTGAGGACACCATCTTAAATTTCAGGGTATCAAAGTGAAATTATTCCACAAAATTATGAAATGCTAATTCAATTCAACTTTTTTTCATGGTTGTTAATTTACGTGCTTCAACATCAACACCGCATTGTAATGTCTAAGTTAAAGCATCTTTCGTTTAAGAGGCCATGAACTAGGTATAGATGTATAGTATATACGGAGTCAAATGTACGCAACCTAACCAGGAGTCCAGGACACATGCGACCTATATGGCTATATAGGCCAAGTAATGCAAGAACTGTTCGAATCAAACGATCACACATTTGGAGTTGTTTGGTTACCCTCATCAAAACACATGAATTACAATTCATGTGAATTGCAAAAAAAGATGGTTGTATGTTTGGTTACTCAAAATCACATGAAATGAAATGAAATTACCTTGAACTTCAATTCCTCCGTAATGGAGTAAGTTGATTACCTAGGTCCCCTAGGTAAGTTGGAATTCCTACATAAAAATCACTTCCTACATTCAACCAAACAAGTTTTTCCAGTTCACATGAATGGAAAATTATGTGAACAAAAATTACCTAGGCACTTCAATTCCTAAAGTAAACCAAACGACAGTCACTAAACCAGATTAGCTAGACCAAATTCAATCTTAACCTTAAGAGGTTAATACCAAAATTGTCCATAAAAGTCACATCTACCTACAAGTTAAACTTAATTAACAAGTCTTATTAGGTGAATTTCGTAGATTCTGGTTGGAATAGTAGATTGATCAACCAATCTACCAATTTCATATGCTTGGTAAATATCATATTGCGATAACAATATGCTCGAAATCTAGTATTTCTGACTATGAAAACACCTTTTTTTAATTCCGCTAATTTAAATTGATACTCAAATTTAATAACCGTATTCTACAAAGTTTATCCACTATTATAAATTTGTTTATGTCGTTTGCCAAACAAGACCATATAACCATCTCATAAAAGGTTTAAAAAATTGAACAACACTAGAAAATAACTAAAATTGTTGTATGCATATAATCATCTCATTCACGTTATCCACCCCAATACAACATACATATACAACGGTTTTACCCAAGAACAACTGCGACTAGAAAACTTACCAGGCAACTCGGATTTCAACACAAATTCCCTATCATTCTGAACCCAATCAACTTGATGAAATCCATGAAGTCGAAGATTAGACAACAAAACATCAGCTTCAAAATCCCACAAAGGAAAAGCATCAGAAGGATCAAAAAACTTGCCAAATAACATAGGACTAAATAATGAACCTTCACCAAATACTTTTGAAATTACATTATTACCCCCCTTTGTTAAAAACCCATTAAAACAATCTTCTGTTAATGGTACTATCCATTTATGTGGTGTTCTATCTTCTAATAACACTTCTACACGTCTAATTCCTGACATTTTTTACCCTTTTTTGTTATTAAATTACTAATATTATTAATAAGATTTCTTGAAGTAGTATGAAATATTGAAATGTATGGAGAAGACAGTTTATTAAAAAAAACATAAGGGAATAAATTCGTTTGGAATATTTATTAGAAGATTATAAAGTACCCAGAGGTTCAATCTCGTCCGCATTAAAATCGTCCTTCCGAGTTTCTTTCAACAGACTAAAATAATTTAAACAAAAACAAGGGAATAAATTGGTTTTTGGAATATTAAGAAGATTATAAAGTATAGAAGAAGATTAAAAAGATAAGAGAATATTTGTTCCACTTGTTTGTGTTTTGTAAGTGGCTTTATTTAGCTCGTGGAGTACGTAGCTTCTGCATGCTGGATGCTGCGTCTTACTTTTGGTAATAGGGAGATTTTTGTGGTGGAATAATGACCGATCCGGATTCTCTCCATTATATTTTTCTTCATTGTTTATTCATTATTTATTAATGGCTAAGATTTTGTTTGGGGTCAAAATGGAGGGATCAGATTCATTCCAGACATTTAATCTCCACCTCAAGTTTTTCACCATCGCAAGTAAATCTAGGCCGTCGATTTTTTCTCGAAATTAAATCGTATCCATTATTAATAAGTAATGGAGAGGGATGGGTAGTGGAGAGGATCCATTGCCAATAACGACAAGCAGTGGCGGATCTAGGGGGGCTAGCGGGGGTGGCCGCCCCCCTGGCGGATGAAATTTCCGCAATTTTTAGTTAAAATTTTCGAAATTTTTTCGGGGAACCTTATGTTATTAGTCGTTCGCTCCCCTAAATTTAAATCCTGGCTCCGCCACTGACGACAAGTGTTGTTGTGACTCTTTTATTCAGTACACGATTCTCTTATTTGGTGACTTGTTGGTCGCTGGTGACTTGTTGGTCACTTGGCGAGATCGACGTGTCCACCGTAAATAACAATGTATTTGTCATGGGTGCTTTTTAAAGATGTGAAAGCTGCTTTCAGTGGCGGAGCTAAGAATTGAATTTAGGAAAAATTGTAGGGAGGCTAAAAGTGGGTCAAGTTGTGAAAGAGAATGTGGGCTGAAATGGGCCAGGCCGGGCTCCCTTATGTTTGACCCGAGTACAACCCAAATACCTCCTTTTTATTTTATTTTTTTGCTTTTATATAGGGCTTGGACAGGGTGGGCTGGGAAAATGTGTCCGGGCGTAGCCCTTGTACGTGTGGGGATCCGTGTTGTGGTAGGTGGCATGCATGGCTAGGCGGAATGTTGTCGAGTTGCTCTGCCACGTTGGCCACCTTTAGATGTGACCAACCAAACACTAAATTCACTTGGTTGAAACTATCTAGAGTGTATATCGAGGACTTTTACGTTAGTGACTGCATTTTAACTAATAATAATGATAATAATAAATGAGATGCATAAATTATACTAAGTACTTTTACGTTAATTTCTTTTAAAATTTTAAAGTTTTGTGCTTTGTACTTCTCCGATTCTAACCGGACCCTATTTGATAAACAATTAATTTTACAGAAAGACCATTTAAATGTCTAATGATCAGTAAGTTACAACATTCGTTTATTTCCAACTCTATTTTAATCGAGTTTAAAACGGCCTTAAACGAATTCCCCCGCCCCAAATAATGCTAGAACCAGTGAACTTACTGTTACAGAGGGGATGAACAGGAACATAGATACTCAATATTCAATTATTTCTTCCAATTAGTAGACTGTAGACTTAGTCAAAGCCTTCAAACATCCCATTGTCCAAACTTTTGTCAACTTGAATTATTCATACAAAATTTAACAACTAAATAATATAATATGCTTAAATTCTTTGGTAAAATGTTTGCTGTCTTCGTATTATTCAACATATTTTCTCAACTAATTCCCCCCAATTTATTAATTTTACTTGGGTATTGCTCAAAGTTTCAATCTTTAAGGTTAATTGAATTGGGCATAATTTAGTTGTTGAAATAAAGATTGAAACTTTGGGTGAAAATTAAGAATATTGGCAAAACCCTTTACAGTGTTTTAATCGTAAAATGATTTGGGGTCAGCTGACATTAATCGTCTTTTGATTTAATATATAAGATGGAAGTAAAAAATGTGAGAAGTTGGGTGGTGTTTTTTCTTGTGTTTTGGTGTTTTTCAGGAAATGCATTGGATGATAAGGAGGTGATCAAGGGTGTGATCAATGTGTTTGGTCTTGTTTCAACTCCTGAAAAATCAGATGAAATTTTGGTATGAAATCATGTGTTTTCTGTTTATTGAGCTTATTTGTGCTTAGTTTTTGTGCAGTTTTTTTTCCTTTGATTTAGTATTTGTAAGGTTACATTACGTATTACTCCCTCCGTCCTAATCATTTGTTTACTTTTATATTCTTTGCGAGTGACCTTCTAATCAAAGGTAAACAAATGATAGGGACGGAGGGAGTAGATTAATAAAGACCGTGGAGCTGTTTGATGCCTGAATTTTTGGTGATCTAGTTCTTCTTTTGTTTGAAATCGGTGATTGGTTGGCTCTGAGAATGACAATTGCAGATCAAATTTGGTTTCATTAATATAGTGTGCAGATTCCTGTCTCAATCGCGTGTTTACCTTTCATATGCTATGTGAGGGGCATTTTTATCGAAGGTGAACAAATAATTAGAACGGAGGGAGTACCAACCAGGTATTAATCTGTGAGCTGGTAAAAAGATCTGGCTCTCAGGAGTACAGTCGTCAGTTTGATTTGTGGATTCTGTGATAAGCGATGGGAGACTTCGTCAACACCATTTCTTCGATTGATTATTTTGTTTTGTTTGTTGATGAGGAACTGCATATGAGCCTTAGAAATCACTAAGTACGTTGCCAAGTGTGAGCACAAAATCTCGAAAGAAACATGTAATCAGACATTCAAGAACAACTGGGAATTGGGATATTTGATTAAACAGATACTTGTCTTTTGGCAGCTTAAGAGTATACTAACACGTCTGTTAAATCGCAACTCTACAAAACTTTGCTTCGATGTTGATTGTTCTCGTCTGGTTTTGCATTTTTTGCTTTGTTGCTTTTTGGTCAGCTGCAATTGACAAATGTACTATGTTATTCTCGATACAGTTTCAATTTATCTTGTTTGGAGAAGCATACTGGAAGAATTATGAGGAGTCTCTATGGTCTCAAGCTCTCAGCTCTAGGCTTTACGTATTTTAAGTTTGCTTATGTAATTTATAGTTCTGTCGTACATGGCAGGTGGAAGTATTGGAAAAAAATTGCAGACTGGAGTTGATACATCTAAAGCGAATATATAAAAATCTTGGTTTAAGTGCTCCAGAAGCTATAAGCACTACAACGATAAAATGTGTTCATGATCAGGAGTTAGCAAAGGAGGAAGTTCAGAAAGCTCTGACCTTTCTTAGTCCACAGATAACACAAAGCCTTTATAAGTGTTTGAGGAAGAATTATATAGCATCTTCGGTCTCTAGGAAAGATGTGGCCCATGTTGGTCTGTTCCCGGAACATGTGGGGTCCCTATTGCCTATTCCCAATCCCACAGATAACTCAAGGAGGCAATTAGCTGAAGCTCCTTCAAACCCGTCTGACCCTAATAACTCTGGTGCAAATCAGATGGCCGTGCCTCCTGCAAACACAGCAGGAGACCATCCCAAAGGCAGCCATACAACAATAATTATTGTTGTTGCTGTCACTGCAGTTGGGACATTTGTTCTTGCAACTATTGTCTTTCTATTCACTCGTAAAGCTTTCAGTGGAGGATCTGGTTTTTGGCACAAGAATGATACCACGAGAGACAATGCTGTTACTGGTATAGTCATATTTAATCTCTAAATGCTCTGTATTAATAATATTCCGCATATTTTTTCCATTTTCAATATTTTAGTGGAGTTAAAGACTCGTTACATTTTTGTTTGGGATTATGATGAAATAAAGCAAAATAGCTAAGTAAACCGGGTGCCCTTCTTTTTTTATCGTGAAGTACAACATCAGTTTTTAACGCAATTTCTAACACTAGGTAAGGTTGCGTACATCCGACTTCCCTTTACCCACCACCATTTGAGAGAGACGTCAAGGTATTGGGTAATATTGTTGTGTATTATCTCTTGTTAGCATACTGATGATAGTGACTGAACTTGCAGATTCTTCACCAATCATTGGGCCTTCCAAAAAATCTCATGGCAAAGAAAAGATGAGCAATCAGTTGAACTCCGACAATTACACCCGCCAAACAGGAGTTGCATCTTTAAGTGGTGGCAGTGCAAATGCGTCATCTTCAGCTGTAAGGCCCCCTCCAGGAAGGCAAGGTGTACCTTTGATGCATTCTCCTGGTTGGGCGAATTCCTCGCCATCTAAACCGCCTGCATCCTTGAACTCAGCTTCCGACATGGGTGGTCCAACACGTCCTCCTCCCCCAATGCCACCAGCAGCACCTCCTCCAAAAAAGGCTGCCCCACCACCTCCAGGTCCCCCGCCTCCACCCGGGCCTCGTGCACCACCTCCTCCGAAAAGTGGTGCTGCACCACCTCGACCTCCTTCAGGTTCCGGAAAGGCTGGCAGTAGTTCTGCTGATGATCAAGCAAAGCTAAAACCGTTCTTCTGGGATAAGGTTATGGCCAACCCTGATCATTCTATGGTGTGGGACCAATTTAAATCAGGGTCTTTTCAGTGAGTCTCCTACTTGCCTTGCTTGATGTTTGTTTAGCCGCTGCTCGTGTAATCGTAGTTATAATATTTCTTATGACATTGCAGGTTCAACGAGGAGATGATAGAATCGCTATTTGGTTATGTTCCTGGTGGGAACCAAAAAGGGAAGAAGAAAGAATCTTCTTCAAAAGATTCACCTCCAGTGCCACAATTGATTCAACTTATAGATCAGAAGAAAGCGCAAAACCTGTCCATTCTCTTGCGAGCACTGAACGTGACTACAGAAGAAATCCGTGATGCTCTCCTTGAAGGTTATTTTCTAAACTGACTCCCTTTTATCATGAAATATGCATTGTTATCTCTTTTTGGGAATTAAAAGCTCAAATGCTGCTGTTTTCCATCATTTTTTAGGACATGAGCTTCCTTCTGAGCTTCTTGAGACTTTGTTGAAGATGGCTCCGACAACTGATGAGGAATTGAAATTGAGACTATTCGATGGGGACATATCTCAACTTGGTACAGCTGAGCGATTTTTGAAGGGTATGGTGGACATCCCATTTGCGTTCAAGCGAATGGAGGCATTACTGTTTATGGTTACTCTTGAGGAAGAAGCTACAACAGTGAAGGAGAACTTAGCAACTTTAGAGGTATCTCTCAAATTTCTGTTAATTTATTATGAATTGTTCTACAGAAGTGTCTGTGTTAAATTTTAATCGTATGCTGCGCAGGCAGCTAGCAAGGAAGTAAGAAGCAGTCGCCTTTTCCTCAAACTGCTAGAAGCAGTCCTTAAGACAGGAAATCGTATGAATACTGGAACATACCGCGGTGGGGCACAAGCATTTAAGCTTGACACCCTTCTGAAATTGGCCGATGTCAGAGGAACAGATGGCAAGACCACCCTCCTCCATTTCGTTGTTCAGGAAATAATCAGGTCTGAAGGAGCGAGAGCCGCTCATGGTATAGGGGGCAACAAGAGTACGTCCACTTTGTCCAGCTTCAAGTCTGCTGATCTTTCGGAGGATTTCCCAAACCCTGGCGATTCCGAGGACCACTATAGAAGTCTTGGGCTTGAGGTTGTCTCAGGATTGGGTGACGAGCTCCAAAGCGTCAGGAAAGCTGCTGGTCTTGATTACGACAGCATTACAGGGACATTAATCAAGCTCGGAAATGCTTTTCTGAAAACAAAGAATTTTCTCAACAAAGAAATGGATGGAACGGCAGAGGAAGGCGGTTTCCACAAAGCCCTAAGAAGCTTTATAAAGCAAGCAGAGGGCGAAATCACAGAACTACAGGAAGAAGAAAAGAGAGTAATGAAGGTCGTAAAGAATGCAGCAGACTACTTCCACGGAAAATCAGGGAAAGAGGAAGGGCTACGATTGTTTGTCATAGTCCGGGATTTCATAGTTATGTTGGAGAAGGTATGCCGGGAAGTGAAAGCAAAGCCCATATGGCCAAGCAAACCTCAGAAAACCAACCCTCCCTCCCAATCTTCCTCAGAAACTCCTCGTACACCATCAACTCCTGATTTCCGACAGCTTCTTTTCCCAGCAATCGCTGAACGAAGACAAGATCATTCCAGCTCAGATGATGAATTCGACTCTGCATGATTACATGAACCAGTTTAATCAAG
>JAOWBH010000032.1:170247-180492 GCA_028566215.1 Silene coronaria
CGAATCTGGGACCTATTGTCCACAATACCTCCGTCTTAACCAATAGACTAAGACATCTTTGGTACATGAATGAACCTATTAAGTTAGTGTTGGAAGTATTACTTCAAAAGAAACATTTATTTATCCCACATCGGTAGAATTAACTAGGAGGTAGTAGTTTATAAGCGATCAAGTTTTACACTACTAATATGTGTAGTAGTGAAGGGGCATCGTCACCTCGCGCGAGCACGCCACGCCTGTCCGGGCACGGGCTCTGGGGAAGCACTTGTGTGTGCCGTCAGCTGCTTTTGGATTTACGACCACTTATTCTCTGCTTAATTTTTGCACTATTTCCAAAACTAATTACTCAGTTTCCTAAATTGATTGGTGTGATTTTCTACATTGAAAATTCAGTCTTCTATACTTGATTGTGCGGATTACCAACTGATTATGCAGTCTTCTAAATTAAATTACATTTATGAGGAGTCCATTAATATGGTTTTGGATCCTTCCTGCTCTCCCTGTAAATACCACCTATCTACAACATTTCAACAAACACAACATTTTCTCACATCTACTCTTCGCAATCTACTTCTTCCCTAATACGTATCATTCATAATTGATTTTGGCCTTATTACCTAGCCTTTGAGTTATTGAAAGTGGTTTTTCTTATAATCGTTATGACAGAGATCCCATCTTGTCGACATGTGCTCTTCCTTGATAAATTTGTGCCGCTTCTTAGGCTAAGTTTTGGAGTGTTAACCATGGATGAAGTGTTACACGTTAACTAGCTGCCCCCTTGGCCTTTTCTTGTCAGTTGAACTGTTTACGATGTGTTATTAGTTGATATGTGTGCTTGTTTCTGTACATTAGGAAGCTAGGATTGATGTGCCTCTTTGTGATGTTGGTTCTGGTATAGAAGAAGGGATGGAGTCGCATGAGGTTGAAATCAACAGAAAAGTCTCTTAGGGTAACTTTTGTGAAGCTTCATTTTTTATTTATATTTTGAGTTATGATGCTCCATTTTTGCCCTAAATAGTACTGTTGTGCGTTGGAACAAATCATACTTTTGGGATTAAAACACATTTTTTGGCTTATTGTGAGGCATGCGTGATATGTGTTTCTGTTGAACTCATTTCATGTTGATGTATACCCTCATCTGATAGTAGTTATGGCTTGATTTTAATTTTTCTCAAAGCAATTAGTGTAACCGAGATAGCAGAGCTTTCTGGCTATTCAGAAGGTCATTAATGCTCTGATCATAGTTACCGATTTCGCTCAGCTATACCCTACAAAACACGAATCGTTAAAAGTGAATTATGTCCCGTTGCTTACCAAAAATACATATAACATACATTCTAAAAGAGCGAATCACGAATCGATAAGAGTGTATTCATAGCGAATCCGGAAACCATGGCTGTGATTATGTGATTTATGAGGGTCTCACCCGGAAGGCAATTGAATAATTTTTTTGGGATTTTTCGCATAGCCGTTACTAACACAGCTTCATTTTGGATGAAATTGTTGTCTTTTAGGACATAACAACGCAAGACTAACACAATATCACAATGCAGAACTATAAGTGTTGTCTTTAGGATGAAAATATTAGACTTTGCTCACAAGTATGTGGTTAATTGTAGTGCTTTTGTGTGTGTCGTGGTCTTTTAGAAGGGTTTGTTTTACTCAGTTGTTATTTGTCATTGTAGCTTGAGGCAAGAGGATGTGGAATTGAGCACGATGCAAAGTATATGAATGATAAATATTAGGAGGTGAGTGTCATTCTCATCCGAATCTTTTAGCATTAAATCTGATCTTTTAGAGTCTACTTTACACTGGAAAATATTGCACGCCTGTGCGGGGACTTGACGCAGTTTGCTTTATGATATGTCACTTATTTGCAGGTTATCTCATTTAATTGAATATTTCTTCTTTGACTAATTATTATTTTACATATTTTAAAGGGTATGAATGACTATTGCACTCTCTTCATGGCAGTAAAGTCAAACGAAGAAGTTGTGGTGTTTTGTGGGAAATATATAAATTTGCTACTGTTATGAGCCTTTTTCAAATTAGAGAGGAACTTACTATGCTCATAATCACTTATGTTTGTTTGTCAGTGAGAAGCAACTAGGCTTGTCAAGAAGGAAACATTAATTCATTGTGCTGAAATTGTGAATGTTATGAAAGTAGTTCAGCGTGTAGAATAAGTCATACAAAAACGTGAGTAAATGTCAAAATCTTCGGGATTAGCTTCCATTTATATGCCGAGAGTTTGAGCCATTTCGAATGCAGTAGTGAGTGGTCTTCTTTAAAGCTCAAGTTTTTATTAGTTTTTCATTCATACACACCATGGCGTGACCTCTGATCTTGATCTTAGTGCTATATTTCTTTTGACTAATCAAAATTGATGAAATTTTAATAGATAGCTATACCAATTAGATTTATTTTTTCACCATCTAAGTCGCATGCATGATTCTTTATTTACTTAGAATATCAACTTTATTTCTTTAGTATTAATTTTACAATCCTTCCCAAAAAGGAAAGTAGGACAATCAAAGTGGGATGAAAGGAGTGTTTTTATTGCGATTCCATTTGATGCTTCATGTATTTATGTGAGTGAATATCTTTAAGTGATTATACTATTAATTATTCTATGGTACAAAACCCAATGACTTGATTTTATAAAATTAGTTGATCATGTACTATACTCCTTAAACAATGGCGGCTGATCAAAATGATATAATTAATGCGGTGCAGCGGATAGGTGTTAGTGTTGGTGGCTGTGAAGCGGGTTGGTGTTGGTGTTGGTGGCTGGGTATTGCAAGTTGCAGGAAGAGAATGTCGGAGGTGCTCCTGCTATTAAGGAGATCACTGTTGCTTTTTTTTTAGTTGCTACATGTAATTAAATCTTAAACTTGATCTTTGTAGTGCTATGTTTTTTTTAGTATAATTCTTATATTAGTTGATGAACAACAATTTTTATTATCCTTTGGAACTTATTGGTGTAGTAGATAAATCTCAATTGTATTGACGGTTGTGTGATGTGTTGGAAATGTAGAACTTGGATTCCCATTTAAATATGAGTTTGTGCCATAAGACAGTTTTTTATATGTAATAAATTATAAAGTAGCGATCGTTTGTGCAATAGGAGTAGGAAGGGGTAAGAGGAAAATGATGAGTAGTATGAGCGAAAAGGGGAAGAGGAGAGGAGGTGGTTGAGGATGCAAGAGCGACGGTGAAAAAATGGAGAGACAAAGGGGGAAGAGGGAGAGGAAGAGGGAAAAAGTAAAAGTAGGAAGGGATGAGGGGCGAAGGACGAGTCGTGTGAGAAGAAAAGGAAAGAAAAGGGAGTAGTAGTAAATTGAATGCAAGTGTAAAGAAATCTTTTAAAAATTATAAGAAAACTCGACTAAAAAATAGAATTGATTACTTTTTGAACTTCCTCTTCATTAATGTTTAGCTTAGACTCTTGGAAGAAGCATGAAGAACTGATGGAGAAGACCCAAGAGAAGGCGAGGGACAAGGAAATAGAAGGGGAAGAAGAATATGAAACGATACTATGAGAGCAAGTGGGGGAGGAGGAGAAATGGAAAGAGCAAGTGGAGGAGGAGAGAAAATGGAAGATATAAAGGAGGGGGGATGAAGGCCGAGAAAGAGAGTAAGGGTAAAGAAGAAGAGGTAAAGGGGGAAAAAATTAAAGGATGCAGACGATAAGAGAAAAGGGAAAGAGGAATGAAGGGGGGTGAGAAAGTGGAAGATATGAAGTAGTACTATGAGAGCAAGTGGAGGAGGAGGGGAAATAAAGAATACATAAGAGGAGGATAGGGGAACATAGAAGGTATATGGAAGAAGAAAGGGGAAAAGGAAGGAGGATCATGAGGTTGAAGAGGAGAAGGTGGTTTAGTATGTGGCGACGTTGAATGAGAAAAGAGGGAGATAAAGAGGATGAGGACGGTGGGGGGAAAAGAGGAGGAAGAAGGGCTAAGAGGAGAAGAGCGATTATTAAGAGGATAAAGGGAATGAGGAGGTGTGATGTTTACGTTACTTTGCAAACTACAATATAATACTAATGTTTTATGTATTCCATGTAATTGCGTTCTTTAACAATTAACCATTTGAGCAAAAAGTGTAGTTATAATTGGATATTCATGCTCTCAACAAAGTTAAATACGCATTATAATTTGGTTTTAATTTTGTTGCAATCGATTCAACAATCAAAATAATATAACAATAAGAGGTTTATTGTGATCGACATTGAACATGTACATACAACCAAACCAGATAAAGAAACGCCAACACACACATGAAACGTCAACAATCAAAATATCTTGGGGAGGTCTATTTGGGCAGCTCTTTATGATAGAGAGCCAAAATATTACGGTAGAGAAGCTCAACATGAGTCGGTGTATTGCCAGTCGAATTCAATATCCTAACCAACAACCGTAGTTATATACGGATATTTATGCTTTTAACAAAGTTAAATACGAATTATTTATCAATGGTTGTAATTTTGTTTGCAATCGATTCAACCATCAAAACAATATACCAACAAGAGTTTCATTGTGATCGACACTCAACATGTACAGACAAGCGAACCAAATAAATATAGTATACGCTAGCATACACATAAAACGTCAAAAATTAAAATATCTTGGGGGCCGCACGTTTTTCCGCGCGATGCAACCAACTAGTATATCAAAACATAATAAAGCATTGAACTTGTAACACATGAGTATATAACAACAAAGCGTCTCCCTTGTGACGGGATATGTACGAAAGTATTGAACTTTGAGTGTTTTCACAATGGCATACAAAACACAATAAAAAACAATTAAAAATGACTCGAAATTCGGAAAAACAGATACCAAGAATACAAAAATAATTAAAAATGTTCAGACATGAAAACAGGTTAGTTAACCAGTTAATCAAAGAATTAAAAACCCATCGGACTATTTCCTAAAATGGAAATAATTTGTCTAAGATTTTCAAATGTAGGAAGGTCTTTGATAGTTGACACAATTCAACCAAAGTTTGGTTGAAGCCCAACTAAAATATTTATTACGTGTTTACGTTCCCTCACCCCCGAGTGTTGGTAATAATAAAGCATTAAATTTTATTCTAGGGTATGTAAAATGATTGGTTGGGGTCTGTGTTTTTTGTAATAAAGTTGTCATACTTGATATTTATTTAGTATTCCTTATTATTATTACAGAAAATTAATTGAAAATAAAGAAATAAATAAACAAATTATCTAAAATTTTAGGGTAGTTGTAACTAAAAATATGTTTTTTTTAATAATATTGACAAAGTAAATATATTTTTGTAACTTAATAGTTTTTATATGTTTTGTGGTTTTGAAAATTAAAATTAAAATTTATGGTATATTCTAATAAATCTTAATTCCAAAATAAAAATGTTATTCTTACTTTGTTATATTTTTTTTTTTTTATATATTTTAAAGTGAAAGTACTATTTAATTAAGAATAGATTTTACATGAATATTGGGTTACCCTTTTGCAATAAGTTTGGATCACAATGCACTTATATATTTAATTTTTTTTGAAACCATTTAACTTATTTGGAATCTAATAAACTTAACAACTTTTTGAAAAAAAAATAGTGATTTTATTCTAAATTAAGAATATTGATTAAATATCTAGCAAACTATAAATTTCTTTAGTTTAAAACAAATTAATTAATTATGTTTAATTACTTTTTCATATTAATATCATAAAATGTTTTTACTTTTTACTGTCCAAGAAGAGTGTAAACAACTAATTTTTACCAAGAATTATATTCATTGTCTCTTCTACATTATTACTTTCTGAATGGGCTTAAATTTTGATTTTAAATCTTTCCAAAGAAATGAAGAGCAATATTAGCAATTAACATACATCTTATGCCAGAGCCCAGAGAAGATTACTAGCAAGTTAATACTCTTCTATATATAGCAATCCCATCTAAAAAACTGTGAATGGATCGCCACGATATAAAATGACTACTGTCGGAATCAGTACAAAATTCAATATCAGGAACGACAAATCCTACTAGTTATGGTGCTCCGGTCAGAAGTTATTGGTAGTTATAATCGCTATCCTTCCTGATATCTTTGTGAAGCGGCCACAACATAGACTTCATGGTCATCTGTAGCATCCCTCAGCATTTTCCTACATAATAAAATTAGATTGTTTCAGCAGCAGCAGAGACAAGTATACTGTATGATATAAAGATCGAGCAAAAATCAGGATCATATAACTCGAATGATGGATTTATACAAGTTTTCAGGGAATTTCTACCAGGATAAGCGTATAAGGGTATATAACCAGAATGTCTTAAAGCCTTGAAGGCTACTGCCTATAAGGAGCTAAGGGTTTTGGAACTCGGATGTATATAACATTTTCCTCCGTGTTAATGAGTGCTACTTCACAATATAAGAAGCATGGACGTTTTAACTTTATTCCATCATATCCCAAAGAATAAGTGATCTTTGGCTTTACGGAAAATGAAAACCATAGTCCAATGATCTTACCATGATCAAACTATTTTTAAAACGGATCCCACAATTTCTCTACTTTTTGTTGTAGAAACTAAGAAACCAACTTATTAACCACGGACTAATCCAAAATAAGGAGTGACCATCGTGAGTTATATTTTGCGAAGCAGCTCCTTAATAAGAACCAATAGGACTTAAAATCCGATCAGGCGAAACAAAGACACATATACAACGGAAACAACTGAATTTTAATTACGAAATTGTGTGTTTACCTTTCTAAAGCAAAGCAATAGTTTCATAAATGAGCTTCATAAAACAGAAGACTCCCAACTAGCATAAACAGCAGCAACGATTTTATCATGTAATACAGCTCCAGAACAAGCAATAATCCCACGGTCAAGACCTTCCAAATATATTCCCTTTGAGAAGTCTAGTGGACGTCCTCCGGCATCAGTTACGACACCACCTGCCTCTTGTACAATAAGCACACCTGCAGCATGATCCCATATCTTTTCTTTGTAGCCTGCTCTCGCAAATTTCATGTAAACTTCAGCATCTCCCCTGGCTATTGCTGCATACTTTACCATGCTATATACACGCAATGGCTTCCTCCTGGCAATACAGCAGTCAATTGGAATCAGAGAAAGTGTTTGTGTGTAACCATAAAGGAAAAGAGATGACTTCACACTGGGCAAACATATCAAGTCGTGTCGGCTTTGTGTCACCTTTAAACAGGTCACTACACCCTGAACCTGAATCCGAATCCAGCCCAATTATTAACAGGTCACAGACACCAACCTGAACCAACCCAGTTATTTTTTCCATGCCCAACCAAACTTTTGTATCCCCTTTATTTGTAAAATGTTCAATTTCAACTACTTCATTCATATAAACAATTAAACCCACAAATCCTACTAACCCATTTAACCAAACTAACGTGCTAAAAATTACCCTACAAAGTTTATCAAATCTAAAATTTTAATATGAATTGAAACAATGGTGTCTCACAATAGTTGGGTTATTTATGTCAAAAGACCTAAACCCTAACCCGAACTAAATAAGTTTCGTGTTGGGTTCATGTCAAGCGATTACTTAAAAGGGTTACAACTTCTTAACCCTAACTTGTTAGCTTCGAGCCTTATTTATGTCGGGTTTCTGGTCTATGCTTGCCAGTTCTACTTCAGAATAAATGCCAAAATAAATCAGTGAAGATAAAAAAGATCTGACACTTCATAGACATTGTTGAAGAGGACATTCTTATATGCACACTTTCATTTACAAGTTACTGAAGTAATAGTTGACAGTAAGCATACACAGAAGATAACAAAGATCTGAAACACTCTTTTTCTTCGACAATACTAGTCATAATAATACCAATGCGCTGAATGTAACGATGTCCAGGGTATGGGACTATGGGTATGACACTGGATACTTTAAGCCAAAAACATGAAGATGGCTTATAAGATAGACAAACCCAACACTTGGGGACGGCTACTTCTAATCACGTCTAACATAGCAAAGGTGATAATTAACAACCAAACAAAATCATAGTCTAGATGAACGTTGACGTCCAAAAAGCTTTCTGAGTCATTGATTTACGCTATCAACACATCTTTGGTGCACTTAAACTGAATTACACAGAGAAAAAAAGTATGTTGTTGAAGGACTCAAACAAGAAACATGTACCTAAGCCCAGCACTATGAGCAATTCCTTCAGAGAAAGAATGACTAGTGTTTGCCCTCTCAACAGGCTCACAGAACGTCGCAAGAGCGGGGTCTTTAATGGAGGATACTCTTATTGGTCTCGTAAACTTCAATAAATCAAGCTTTAATTCCCCCTGGAGTAATGGCTGCATCCATGCCTTACCCGTGCCTCTTTCTGCATACATAACACAGCCTTTCTCCCACATGTCAGCAATACCCGGGGACATATTGGATGTAGATGTATGTTGATGGTTTATCAGTCCGTTCCTTACTGGGTAGTTAGGGCACCCCAAAATGCCAAGAACTACTTTTCCGTCCTCAATCAATGCCAGTGCAACAGCATACTGATTGCCACGTACGAAGCCTAGGGTTCCATCAACAGGGTCCAGAACCCAATGCTTACCTTTATGGCCACCAGAGGAACTGCAGTGACTGATGGCTTGGATTACTTGGGCGGGATTGAGAGGAGAGACTGGACATTTGAGACCATGTTTTGGTGCCTCTGAAAAGCATTCATTCACAGTTTTCACCACGGCTTCCAGTAAACCCGATGAGTCAGATTTTGAGAGAGATTGAGAATCTTCTTCAGCAACAATGGATATATTTTGGCTTCCAAAATATTCAGAGAGTATCCAGCTAACAACAGCTTGAACACTGTAATCTGTTCACGAAGTAATGTAGGTCTGTCATCGGAATCAAGTGTACAATACATGCAGAAACATGCATCCGAACTGAAATGAATACATGGGCAAGAGCACAAACAAACTAACAAACAACATGACAGTATCAATTAGATTAGCAATCTTGTGGATGTAGCTAATGTTACATTTGAAATTCAATTTTAAAAGACAACCTTTCAAGGTCTCGATTGAATTAGGGGTAACTATTATGGGGTATTGAAGGTCAAAGTTTAAAATAAGGAAAGCTAAGAGGTAGGGCACGCCAGCACGGGACTATTACTCCTGTGTATGGCATTGGTTTCTTCAAAGAGCCCGTAACAACTACTCCAACTATAAGCAATCCCCAAGACGGAGTAGAACCAACATAAATTGAAGGTTGTAGATACTTACATTCTACATTACCCTAGGCCAAGACACCCCCAAAAGCACTGGAAACATTTGTAACATTAGAATGTGGGTGTCCCATGGTATAACCTTGCTTTTTATTTCGGTTGAAAGTTGACAGCATTGTATTGCTATATATTTTGGTTGAGCAGTAGAAATGACGTAAATTCTATGACGATGGGCAAAATTTTGCCATTACATTTTCTAAAAACGAAATGGCAAACCTATGAAACTGTTGAACATTAAACACCCAAACCCATTTTATGTAAAAAAGGGTGAATAAGCATCCTACAAACCAATGCCAACATTTCTGCAAATGCCAAAACTTGTCGTCTACCGTTGCAATACTCTCACACATTCTGAGGCAGAAGTATACTTTTTCCTAAGTGGAATAGAATTCTTGGGTTTCTAGCTAATTACATTAACATGAATGTTTCACCATCATTCCATCCTACAACCTAACAGAACATTTCAATCAGATAGCAAGCACGCAACCAAACTACAACGAAAACCCAAAACTAGTCCACCTTTTTGAGCCATGCCCACCAACGAAATCACATTTTCTTGCAGCAATTCATAACCCTAATCAATTTACAACACATCATTATCATGCCTAAATTCAGAAGACCCAGAAAGCACACAAATTTATCAAAACAAACTCATCAATAAATTCAGAAAATGCCACAAATTCACACAATAAATTAAAAATTAAAGAATGCCATAAAGAACATAACTTTATCAATACAAACCCATCAAAGAGTACCATACAATAATCACAATAAACCCAGAAAATGACACAAAATCATATAAAAAACACAGAATTAAGGAATACCAGAAACTACCCATCAAATAATTCCACAAAATAATCACAATAAATTCAAAAAATAACACAAAATCATATAAAAATTCTTATAAAAAAGAACAAGGAATATACCAGCAACAGTGACAAGAGAATCATCATCTTTAGACTTAACTTGATCAGAATTAGAAGAAATTAAAGAAGAT
>JAOWBH010000032.1:243418-256095 GCA_028566215.1 Silene coronaria
CCCTAAAATTTTGCGCCCCCCTAAATTCAAATCCTGGCTCCGCCACTGCTCGTCGTGTTTGTTAGTAAAATTTAGTTGGTAAAGTCATGAGACGTGTTACTCCTGACCTGGGTTTAAATTCCGTCACCATCAAAATCACCCCCCTCGGTGAGTTGTTGACTTGGTAAAGTCATGAGATGTGCTACTCCTGACCTGGGTTCAAATTCTGTCACCATCAAAATTGTTTCCATTGTGTGAAAAAACATGTTTTGAGTCTTCCCAAATGTTGCAGCGAATTAAAGAGTCGTTGCTTATCTCCTGTTTGCGTAACTATCAACTGGCGAGTCATACTGTAAATGGAGTATCTAAGGTTATAGACTGACCTCGAAACCTTGGAGGTCGCTGTCAATGACGGATGCAAAATCAATTGCATTGTTTGGTTGTCCTACCCTAGCTAAGCGAGATATCATTGCACCCAAGCACCTACGCTCGTTCTTCAAAATAAGCGAAAAATCTGTAAGAATGAATTTTACTCAGTAAATGGTATAATTTGATTATCTAGACATATTCTGGACTGGCAGTTCCGATGTTCTTTCAACAGGTTTGCGATAAATGTGTCCTGAATGATATCTGCGTGGATCGTAATGAAAGAGATGAATCAAACGTAGGATTGGAGTTATTTGACTCTCAGGCGGCTGATGGCGGTGATGAGACTCGTCCTTCATAATCTCAGCATATTGACCGACTAATAATGTTCCTTTAACAACAGCAAGCTATGTTCTAGTACGAGTTGGATGGCTTTCGCGTAATTGAAAACTGTGATTTTCATAGTGTTTTCGCTATGATAAAGGGATTTGCCACCGTTCCAATGATGTTCACACTCTCATTTGTGACGCATCATAAGTTTGTGAGTTGTGACGAAGAACTGCAACCATTTTATAATAAAATTTGTAACCCGTCAGAAGGGAGACCAACTGTTCCAAGTTAATATATCTTGCATTTTACAGGGGACTCTCAGTACAGTAAATTTGTGCATATAAAAAATAGAAGTCAACTGACTCGGGTTATCGACAGGCAGATCATCAATTCCTTATTTACTAAATGCACTGTCAAACAATGAGTTATTAACCAGCAATGTGATATTTACAGCCAATTTCCAGATCTCTGGCAACAAATTTGATGGAAATGTGAATCGACTTTCCAAGTGTTACTGTACAATCACATCGAAACCAAGTGCATCGTGGAGGTTTAGATGGCTAGGATTTACATTTTGGGAGCCAAGCTAGGAGATACACGGTGTGTACGAGATTTGGATGTTCACCACTCAAGTTTACGGTATAAATCTGACAATGCATCATAGAGGATGGCAGCAGCAGGTGGTCTTGGTAATGGACCAAGCAGGATATCGGAAGCTTTCAGAGATGAATTCCCGTAAAATCTAGCATTTTCTTTATGACGAGTAGTGACGATATTGCTCTCAATTGAACATCCAACAAACGCACCTGCACAATTTTGACGTAAATTAGCTGGTGGACTAGTTCATCAGCCTGATACCGAAATAGCCATGTTCTAGGGAAAAACATATTACGAAAATTATGATTATGATTGTGCGGATTACATTGAAATTCAAAAAGATGTTCATGGTAGTTTCATGCAGATGCTCATGAATTTCTCAAATTCCACTTTCATTTCGACAATTGGAAAATACTCGAGAATAACATATATGTACACAATGAGCACCTCAAGTTATCAGGAAAATAGAAGTCATAATTAGAAAATTCTACAGAATCTGTAATTGCAGATTGTCTGTATCAAAAAGTTCACTCTTCCCTTCAAGTGTCTCACGAGAAACGAGTCTATGAAGAAATTGTCACGGTGAATAAGAAAGAGTCGATCATAAGGGTACTCAATTCATCTGAAAATAACAAGATTTAGGGAGTAGGAGAAGTAAACATGTCTCAAATGATCAAAGGACAGAGGAACAAGTACAATGGCTAATCCAATGAAAATTAAACAACTCCGAATTGGTTCAGGGACTCCCTCAAAGGGTTACAACATTGGGGTCTCATATCGAATTCAAGAGTAGCTCGCGTCAGATCAAGCTAACCACATTATCCCAATGGCTCAAAGACTCCCACCCTATTTAAATAATGTAGAGAGGCGATTTCGAATGACGCATAATGAAAATCGTGCCGATAATAGCATCAAACACGGCTGTTTTTTTTAAAAATAAAAAGAGAGTTTAGAGTCATTTTGCTTAATTCCATCCTAATGCAAAACCAAACTTTTGGAGAAGGAACACACAAAACAGAAACCAGCATGTGTTTGGCTGGCTTAATTCCATCCCAATGGCTCGATGCTACATTCTATGTTGTTTTATAGGAATCCGAACATCTATTAGTCATTTTACGGCATAATTGTTCCCATAGAGAAAGATAAAGACAAAACTTATTTCGGTTATGTTCGTCGAAAACCGGTGTTTTGAAGGTTATTATCAACGGTTCTTAGCTTGACGAGACACCGAAATAAAATTTCTCGAAATTCGCACTATAATCCCTTTATGCCTTATAATAATGACTCGGGATAGTAGAACCGACATATGGATTGAAATAGAGACATTTAGATACCTCTAAGACAACTTTTCGGTTTGAGTCGGTAATATTAGACACACCAAGCTTGATGCTACATTCTATGTTGTTTTATAGGGATCCGAACATCCATTAGTCATTTTACGGCATAATGTCCCCATTGAAAAAGATTTAGACAACCTATTTCGGTTTAATGTTCGTCGGAAAACCAGTGATTTTGAAGGTAATAATCTACGGTTTTTAAGTTGACGGAACTCCGAAATAAAATTTCTCGAAATTCACACTATAATCCCTTTATGTCTTATAATAATGACTCGAGATAGTAGAAACGCAGATGGAAAAAGAGACATTTAGATACCTCTAAGACAACTTTTCGGTTCGAGTCGGTAATAATAGACACACCAAGCTCGATGCTACATTCTATGTTGTTTTATAGGGATCCGAACATGGAGTAGTCATTTTATGCCTCAAAGTCCCCATAGAAAAGAGTTAGACAAAACCTTTTTCGGTTTGGATGATCGTCCAAAACCGGTGATTTTGAAGGTTATTATCCATGGTTTATAGGTCCACGGGGCTCCAAAATAAAATTTCTCGAAATTCGCACTATAATCCCTTTATGCCAAATGATAATGACTCGGAATAGTAGAACCGACATATGGATTGAAATAGAGACATTTAGAAACCTTTAAGACAACTATTCGGTTCGAGTCGGTAATAATAGACACACCAAACTCGATGCTTTCGCTGTTGTTTTATAAGGATCCGAACATCCATTAGTCATTTTAGGGCATAATGTCCCCATAAAAAAAAAAAAATAGACAAAACCTATTTTGGTTTGATGTTCGTTGAAAACAGGTGATTTTGAAGGTTATTATCGACGGTTTTTAAGTTGGTGGGAATCCAAAATAAAATTTCTCGAAATTCGCACTATGATTCGGGATAGTAGAACCGCCATAGGGATTGAAATAGACATTTAGATATCTAAAAGACAACTTTTCGATTTGAATCGGTAATAATTGACACAAATGCTACATTCTATGTTGTTTTATAGGGTTCCGAACATCCATTAGTCATTTTATGGAATAATGTCCCCCTAGAAAAAGAACCATTTTCGAGTTGGATGATCGTCGAAAACCGGGGATTTTGAAGGTTTTATCCCCGGTTTTTAGGTTGACGAGACTCAAAATAAAATTTCTCGAAATTCGCACTATAATCCCTTTATGCCTTATAATAATGACTCGAGATAGTAGAACCGACATATGGATTGAAATAAAGACATTTAGAGACCTTTAAGACAACTAAAGTTTGAGTCGTAATATTAGACACACCAAGCTCGATGCTACATTCTATGTTGTTTTATAGGGAACCGAACATCCACTAGTCTTTTTATGGCATCATATCCCTATTGAAAAAGATTTTAGAAAAATAAATTTCGGTTTGATGTTCGTCGAAAACCGGTGATTTTGAAGGTTATTATCTACGGTTTTTAGGTTGACGGGACTCGGAAATAAAATCTCTCCAAATTCGCACTGTAATCCCTTTATGCCTTATAATTAGGGGTGTTAACAAGCCGAGCCGAGCCCGAGCAAGTTCAAGAACCAAAACTCGAATTCGAGCCGATCTCGAGCTTACCCGAGCTTCTCGTTATCAAGCTTGCGACTCGTATATGATTGTTTATTTTTTTTAGTTTTTTTTTCAACCAATATTTTTAATAACAAGGCATATGTAAAAAATATTTGGCAAATCAGTGAGACATTTATATGTGTGATACATAGATAAAATCATAATAAAATAATTTTATAAAATATGAGCAATATTTTATAAAATAACACAAGCTCAGGAGCCGAGGAGCCGAGTCTGTGTCTCGTACTTATAATAACGACTCCGGATAGTAAAACCGACATATGGAATGAAATAGAGACATTTAGAGACCTCAACTTTTCGGTTCGAGACGGTAATAATAGACACACCAAGCTCGATGCTACATTCTATGTTGTTTTATAGGGAACCAACATCCCATAGAAAAAGATTTTGACAAAACCTTATTCGGTTTGGATGATCCTCCAACACTAACCCGTGATTTTGAAGGTTATTATCCATGGGTTTTAGGCCGAGGAGACTCCGAAATAATATTTCTAGAAATTTGCACTATAATCCCTTTATGCCTAATTATAATGACTTGGGATAGTAGAATCGACATATGGATTGAAATAGAGACATATAGAGACCTTTAAGACAACTATTTGGTACGAGTTGGTAATAATAGACACACCAAGCTCAATGCTACATTCTCTATTGTTTTATAGGGATCTGAACATCCATTAGTCATTTTACGGCATAATGTCCCCATAGAAAAAGATTTAGACAAAATCTATTTCGGTTTGATTTTCGTCGAAAAGAGAGGCTATTATCCACGGATTTTTAGGTTGGCTCTGAAATAAAGTTTCTCGAAATTCGCACTATAATCCCTTTATGCCTTATAATAATGACTCGGGATAGTACAATCGCCATATGGATTGAAGTAGAGACATTAAGAGACCTTTAGACAACTTCTCGAATCGAGCAAGTAATTATAGACACAAATGCCACATTCTATGTTGTTTTGTCGGAATCCGAACATCCATTAGTCATATTACGGCATAATGTCCCCCTAGAAAAAGATTTGGACAAAACCATTTTCGGTTTGGATGATCGTCAAAAACCGGTGATTTTGAAGGTATTATCCCTAGTTTAGGTTAGTGGGTCTCCAAAATAAAATTTCTGGATAGTAGAACCGACATATGGATTGAAATAAAGGCATTTTGAGACCTTTAAGACAACTCTTGGTTCGAGTCTTTATAATAGACGCACCAAAGCTCGATGCTACATTCTATGTTGTTTTATAGGGATCTGAACATCCATTAGTCTTTTTATGGCTCAAAGTCCCCATAGAAAAAGATTTAGACAAAACCTTTTTCGGTTTGGATGATCGTCGAAAATCAGTGATTTTGAGCCTTATTATCCATGGTTTTTGGGTCGATGAGACTCTGAAATAAAATTTCTCGAAATTCGCACTATAATCCCTTTATGCCTTATAATAATGACTCGGGATAGTAAAACCGAAATATGGATTGAAATAAAGACATTTAGAGACCTTTAAGACAATTTTTCGGTTCGAGTCGGTAATAATAGACACACCAAGCTGGATATTAATCCTTCTCTTCCGTTCTAGAAGACATAGGTTTCCGGGTTGTTCTTGTGGACCGAGTAGAGGGGCAACAAGTGGGGCTCTTATATCTCTTTTATAAGCTTTTTGTGGAATTTAAGTTTTAAGAGGTAAATATTCCTTTCATCTTTTATTATGATTTATATTATCTTATGCATGTGATCCTAGGGTAGATGTTATGAAATTGTTTCCTGAAATTCCGCTGACTCATCCATATAATCCTACATTGGTATTAGAGGCTTTAGAGCCATGTGCATAAGATTTTATAATCATATTGACATGCTTGTTTATTATTGTAATTCAATTATGGAATAGACTTTATACATGGAATAAATTGCATAATTAAGTATAGTGATATTAATTGATTGGTAAAAAAAAAATTTGTGTAGATTAAGAAAATTTGCATAATTAATTTGTTGATATTAATTGGTTACCAAAACTCCCACTCAATTCTTAGTCACCATGACTATTGCCTTTATAAGCTCCTTTTTCGGTTTGGATGATTGTCCAATACCGATGATTTATGAAGGTTATTTATTATCCTCGATTTTTAGGTTGGCGGGACTCCGAAATAAAATTTATCGAAGTTCGCACTATAATCCCTTTATGTCTTATAATAATGACTCGGGATAGTAGAATCACCATATGGATTGAAATAGAGACATTTAGAGATCTTTAGACAACTTTTCGAATCGGGTCGGTAATGATAGACACAAATGCTACATTCTATGTTGTTTTATAAGGATCCGAACATCCATTAATCATTTTATGGAATAATGTCCCCATAGAAAAAGATTTAGAGAAATTCTATTTCAGTTTGGATGTTCGTCGAAAACCGGTGATTTTGAAGGCTATTATCCACGGTTTTTAGGTTTTAGGCCGAAGGGACTCCGAAATAAATTTTCTCGAAATTCGCACAATAATCCCTTTATGCCTTATAATAATGACTCGGGATACTAGAACCGACATATGGATTGAAATAGAGACATTAAGAGACCTTTAAGATAACTTTTCGGTTCGAGTCGGTAATAATAGACACAACAAGCCCTGTGCTACATTCTATGTTGTTTTATAAGGATCCGAACATCCAATGGTCATTTTATGGCATTATGTCCCTTTGTAAAAACATTTAGACAACCTTTTTCGGTGTGGATGATTGTCGCAAAGCGGTGATTTTTAAGGTTATTATCCACGGTTTTTAGGTTGACGGGACTCTGAAATAAAATTTCTCGAAATTCGCACTATAATCCCTTTATGCCTTATATTAGGCTCTATTGGTAATGAAGCATTATGTCCACATGTTAACATCATGTCAAATAGCGGATGTTTGTATTTTGATGTTCTCTTGTGAAAAGGCAGCAGTGAATGCTACCTCTAGCATCAGAGGAGGACATAATGCAGTATCGCTAACATGTTAGCAACGTACCTTTACTGCAGCTGTAAGTATAGCACGCCGCACAGCCTCCATCACCAGCACGTATATCAGCTTCTGCTGCCCGTCCAATTATTCCTGCAGCTGCACTCATGCCAGCACCAAAAGAGATATGCATATTTCCTCCAAACATCTTAACTGCTTCATTAGTTCTCAACACAATTATGAAGTCCGTGAATTCTCCTCCTACCTATTCATGGTCATAGAAAAAGCCAGAATTAAACATCAGGAATGCAGGTCAAAGAATAAAAGTCAGGGTGGTCAGTAAACAGCTGGGAGGGAGTTGAGTTATTGCTCGATAAATATAATTAGGAGAGTTCAGGGCTGGCGTGATACTGGCAGATTTTATAATTATAAAGTATCATTAGGATAACTTGTAAGACCAAAAAATTGCCACAAATGGAAAGAAAAAGAAGCGGGACGAAAAAAACCACCCAAAAAGGAATATGTGCAGAAATGCAAGGAGAGTGTATTCTATATCAATCTCAATCAAGGAGAGTGTATTTTATATCAATCTCAATCAAAGAATAACAGTCAGAAATAATAAGAGAGCATTGTTTTATATAATGATGGTATTGTTATTAGTATATTGAAAAAAGGAAGATCCAAGTATCTTACTTGAGCTCCCCAACCAAAACCAAAAGAAGCAATAGCAGAAGGAGCAGACCAAGATCCATCTTTCCTTCGAGCAACAACCAACCCCGTACCAACTTTGTAGGTCATCACCGTACCAACCTTTGCGACAGTAATAATTGCAAGGCCTTTTGCTTGCTTTAAGATAGCATCTGGGATAGACTTTTCAGGGGATAGAGCACCAACCTGCGCAGTCATTCGTCAGGAAAACTTGTAAATACTAACTTCTAAAATAATTTGTTAATCTTATCAATCTTTACATGTTCCTCTGATAGTCACGCACAAGGTACTTCTTACGTAATCACAATCATTTTAATAGTTTGAGTCTTTAACGAAGCATGGTTGTAAATATGGGTTGCAACACCAAATCACGACTCAATAATCAAGGTTTTGGGTCAATTACCTTGTTGTAGCCTTTGAGGGTATTTGTAGATTTGTAAATCTCATATTCCATTGACTGGCCCCACGGGAAATTAAGCCAAGATCTCAAGGTGCTGAGGTCAGTCAAATCATGGGTTGGCATTTGCGCAGCACGACTGACTTGATCCATCAAACACCCTTGCACAGACTCCAAACGCACACAACAGACGTCACAAACACGTTTTGGGTCAGACTCATGGAACTTCACAGGCAAAAGGCTCCTCCCTTTCGAGCATTCATTGCAAAATAATCCACCACAAAAACGACAATGATGCCTGGAGCAAATGATAGGGTGAAAACGCACACCACAAAGCATGCAAGCTGAAGTTGAACTATCAGGAAGCCAACGGGGAGGTTCAGCCTCTAGAATCTCCTGCACATTAACTGCAGCTGCCTCTGTGAGGGTTTGAGCCATTTCATTCCAAGCTTGTTCCAGAAAGTTAGCAGACATCCATGAGATTTGACGCTGATGAAAATCACCCGAAGCCAGTGCCCTCACCTTCCCACCAGCCGCAGTAGCCATTTCAGTAAATACGTCCCACATCGTTAGCTCTTTTTCTCCACCGACAAAATGATTCCAATCCATGTCAGCATCAGGGAGGTAGCCCCCATTTACAGAAGCATTATTACCCCAACTTTCATGCTTGTTTCCTGGCAGAGGTGGGACGGACACAGGTATCCAGAAGCCAGTTTCTTCAGAAACAGGGGTATCATAGAAGAAGTATTTACCATTCTTTTGAGTCCCAGCAATTGGACTGTTTGATACAATATCTTTGATTTCTTTTTCCTGCACTTCATCAGCTAATCCATCGTTACTCCTTTCCTCCTCTCCCTCTGCTTCCTTCAAATTCTGTTTACAGGCACCCATTATTACACCTTCAACAGATGTTAAAGCAGAAAACATGCAGCAGTAGTGTGGAATCACTAAACAAAGTATAGAAAGACATTGATGCAAAACAAAGCCCACATTTGACTACACCATTCATCACAGATACGGAATTGGATCTAAACAAAACAATACGCTACTTCAATCTATTCCTCTTCTTTTAGGTATAAGTGTCAAAAGCTGACTTGAAATTTCTATCATTACAGCACCAAATGAGATCATCTCAAAAACCTAAGCCTGCAGCTAAATCCTTATTGTGAGATCAGTACCACCGGAATTCTAGTGCCGTCAATCAGTTACTGATATCACAATTCTCTTCTCCTAATTTACTTCTATCAAACTCCCAAATAAATAAGAATTACTCCTAAACTTTCTGCCCAACATTCGGCATATCAGTCCCTCTACACTCCACCTCCCACCACTTGAGGACTTGCCAAACTTATTATCATCATCAAACAAAATTAGCATTAATAAAACTTTCGACAACAAAAAAGCTTACAAAATCTCAAATAATATCTTCAATCAGTTCACAACTATCATTGGAACCATTTCTATCCTACCTTCCGGTTCGGACACGCTTTTAAAACTAATTATCCTACCATCCTTAACCCTTTCTTCACCCTTATCCAATCTATCTCCTATCTAACAAGAAACTATTATCAATCCCTTTATCATCCATACTCAAAGCATCAGTGGAATCACTTCAACATGAAAATTCAAACCATCAGATGCAACAACAAATCAAGTAAATCAACCCAATACAAAAACAACACCAATTTACCAAAAAAAAACAGTAACTTTCAATTAACAAACAGTAATTCAAGCAAAATGGCACCAAATCAACATCTGAAACTTTCTACCATATATACTAATTACCCTAAAGCAGCAAACTTTGATCAAACTAACTAATTATCAGATTTAAAAATGATCTGGGTACTGTAAAAACCCTAAAATTGCAGTAAAAGAAGCAGTAATTACTCCAAAGCAGCAAACTTTAATCAACCCAACTAATTATCTGATGAAAAAATGATCTGGGTGCAGTAAAAAACCTGAAATTAAAGTAAAAAAAACCAGTAAAAAATGCAAAATTACCTGGTGAGGAAAAATTCGAGGTTCATAATCATCCAGTTCAATTTTTGGGTACTGAAGATTACCCTCCATGAGAAAATCAGTCAGAAATTAAACCCACCATAAAATTTACAAAAACAAAATAAATTAATCAATCAATATGAATTCAAAATCAATCGTTGAAAAAGTTGATTGATTGTAATAAAACAATTAATTAAGTATATATGATGATAATTGAAGTTGAATAATTAGGTTAAATAATTAATTAGATGAAAAAGAGGGGAGAATAATTTGGATGAAAATGAGTATAATTTGAATGAAAAAGGAAGCAAAAGAGGGGAAACAAGGAAGAGAGACTCACCATTGACGTGACCTGTAAGTACTTAAAACGTCTAAGATTAAGTCTTCTTTAATTAATTTGATTTAAATTAAAAAATTTGATTTTAGTCTTCGGAATTGTGGTTGGATTAGGTCATCTAATGAGTCGGATTAGGTCGGGTTTAATCGTAATTGAGTCAAAATTGACTCGATCAAAGTTTATTACTTGAACACGGATGTATCTGGTTAAGTGATTTGACGAGTTATATGGTGTTTATCTTAACTAAAAAAGATATTTATTTTTACGTTTAATTCAGTCTGGTCCACAATTTATACTATCTAATTACAACCAGTATAAACATGGTTCGATGCCTAGTTCTAGCTTTAAATTTGGTTTCCGATAAATATAATTGAGTCAATTTTGACCCGTATAGGATCGATGTAATACTTAGTGTGATAATTAGGCATATGCCATAAAAAGAATACATTTATGCATGTATCCGAGTATACAAAATATATAATAACTTCGTAGGATGTTAATAATTGCGATGTCATTAAGATATTACATATCGACAATTACTTAAATACAATCGTATCGCTAAAAAGCCAAAGAATTAACATGACTTTCTTCTAATTCTCTTCATATATATCATTATGTACATATTTGCTTGCAAATGCAAGATAAAATTAATCAAATCCATATAAATCATCAACAACTTTCCCGTACGACGGATATTGTCCGTCACAAATGAGAATTTGCGATCGATAAATCATTTCCTAATTATCTTCATCAAGTTTTGGAAGTAGTCTACTTGACACTGCAGATGACTTGTCTTTAATCTCATTCTTGCTTTGCAAAGATGTAGAAGAATCAATCCATGGAGCATCCATTGACATACTCCTCTCTACTTGACTCGAGTTCGAGTTCGAGTTCGAGCTCATTGAAACCGTAGTGTGACTCTCTAGTGACAATCTTTCAAACGTTTTACGTCTTAATTCTTCATTGAACTCGGATCCAACCCGCTTAACAATCGGTGCTTGAACGGGTATTTTACCGTCGATCATGCTTACAACCGACGACATTCTCGGTCTTAGAGTCGGAGACGGGTTGGTACATAGTAATGCTAAGTTTAACAATGTTAATGCTTCTTCTACTGAGTAACTTTGGCCTAGACTTGGATCCACAAGCTCTAAGAGACTTCCTTGTTCTTGTAAGACATAGGCCTTCGGAAAAACGAAAACATAGGTAAAGTTTCGATATTTGAACTTTTATGAAGTGTCGGAGAAACATAACTTAGACTCGAAATAAAAGTAGAAGTTTACCCAATCAAGAAGATAGACAAACTCTTCTTTTGGCCGGTAACTTGTGTTACTTGTTCCGCTTACAATCTCAAGCACGACGACTCCAAAGCTATAGACATCGGCCTTGTCTGTGAGGTAACCCCTCATTGCATATTCCGGAGCCATATATCCTCTAAACAAATTCACAAACAAAAAAATGGAGTTAACCGAAACTGCCCTAACGACTCACTTTACGGTACAATGAAAAGAAGAGTTAACAGAAGAATGCTGTTAAGAAGACAGTGAGCTCACATTGTTCCGGCAATTCTAGTGCTGATATGAGTATTTTCCTCTTCATCAAGCTTAGCAAGGCCGAAATCAGAGATTTTAGCGTTCAGGTCCTTGTCGAGCAAGACATTAGTGGCCTTAATGTCCCTGTGAACGATCTTGAGTCTCGACTCCTCATGAAGGTATGCTAATCCCCTTGCGATTCCCAAGCATATTTTCCTCCTTGTAGGCCAGTCCATCCGCAGATTCTGTTCCTCCGAACCTGTGAAATTAATTAACAATCTTATGTGAGACCGTCTCATGGAAGGCTCATAGGTCGAGGGTTAGAACTTGGAAGAAAAACTTGCCAAATAGGGCACGAGCGAGAGAGTTGTTTTCCATGTACTCATATACAAGTAAGAGCTCTTTTCCTTCAATGCAACACCCATGGAGCTTTACAAGGTTCGGGTGTTGTAGAGCTGAAATCATGCCTATCTCGTTTACAAATTCTCGATTCCCTTGCTTTGATTTGGCTGAAAGCTGCTTCACAGCAATCACCTTCCCGTCTGGTAATACTCCCTATAATCGACAAGCTAAGAT
>JAOWBH010000032.1:257826-270158 GCA_028566215.1 Silene coronaria
ATTTTTTCCCTCCGTCTCAATCATTTGTTTACTGTTTATAAAAATTAAAAAAATAAACAATTGATTGGGACGGAGGGAATACTTGGATCTTGGTAGTTGGTAGTATTGCAGTTTTTTTGTGTGGAATATCGATTGAGTAAGTCTCCTGTAAAACCGTCTCACTTAATGTCGCGGATTAACTGAAAAATTCTCCTTTATTAGCATATATTTCGGTATTTGTCATAATGAGTAGGTGTAAATGTTGGAGACTGGAGTATGTTATGGAGGTAGAAGGTATGTCATCTACTGAGGTTGTTGGGGGCAGTACGGCACCCAAGACCGAGGTTCAAAACCCGTCTTAACAAAACTGCTCTTTATGGCTCAGTACGAATCTTATGATGAGAATGTAGAGATATATTAGGCTTGTCACTGAGTTATGAACTATGAAGTGCTCTATCTTTGTTGAGGTATACCTGATATGTGTTAGTGGACGGTTTTGAAGGATGATTCATGTTAGCTGACCCTAAATAAGTCTGGGATTGAGGCTCTTTTGTTGTTGTTGTATGAGCAATACTTGTCGTGCATATTGGTCAGGTTACATGTTTGTACTTAATTGGACCATCATAGAAGGAATAGCCGATGTTTTAGCAAAAAAGAGGAAAAAAACCCGTATAATGGTCATATGGAAACTAAGTTGTTTTGTATTCACATCCAAATATCCAATACAAGAGAAGTAAGCTAATTTTTTGTTGCTGCCTTAATCATTCAGCATCAAGTTTAGAGGAAAGAATTGAGCGTATTGAACAAAGGTGACATTACCTATTAAAAAATGGCGGCTTCTTCTGCTATTTCGTCCACTCCCTCTTCTTTCCTTCAAAAGGTTAGTCTTGTTCAGCTTGTTTTTAATGAAGCCATGTACTTATGTCATTTGCGTTTACTGACTTTCCTTTTTTTGCATTAAGGATGTCAGTCTCTCTGCTTTCCCTTCTTCTTGCTCCAATCGCTCTCAGTTTTCCTCCTCAAAATGGGGCAGAACAAGGTCGAACAATATAGTTTCGGTCATGAGTCCACAACAGACGGAGCGAAAGCCTTCAACAACAGGCTCGGTATGATTCTCGTTTAAAATTTGATTTAACATTTGATGGATATCTTGGCATGTTTACTTAGATCTGTTTTCGCTGGTTATTGAAATTTAGCATGTTTTTGCTTTGCATGATTCATTCAACTTAGGTTAAAAATTTGATGACAATGACTGAGAAGATACTGGCTAGGGGTGCAGAGAGATCTCAGCTAGTACCGGGTGATAATGTTTGGGTCAATGTTGACGTTTTGATGACCCATGATGTTTGTGGACCTGGTTCCATAGGCATCTTCAAGAAGGAATTTGGAAAGAATGCCAAGGTATTTATGTCATATAACTGTTAGTCTTAGTGAATGTGATTGAGAAAGCATTCATTTTCATAGTTGCATATTTGTTATCTCTGTGAGAAATTCTCGTACAAGATTAATATGATCTAAGAACTTTCTTCGATTCATTTGGTTGAATTAGTTCTTTATGTTTGATTAGAGTATTCCTCACAAAAAGTAAAAATGTAAAGAACTAAAGGAGTCCGAGAGAGTATATAACTTATTGTGTATATCTGTCAACATCTAACTTATTGGGTTTCTGGGAATTTTTCATATGGGAGTCCATGATGAAAAGTTAGAATAGTTTACAGTGCTCATATGCCACCTTTCAGTCGAGAGTATTCTTACCCAAAGATACTGTAAAATGACAAAAATATTATGCAAATTACACAATTGTATGATACAATTTTTTTATGATTGCTTAACTTTTGTTAAGTGGACTCGACTCGTTTCAAATAGCTTTCCGACATTACATTCTCAAACCACATCATCTTTCAATTGTCGTGCAAATGCATGTAACTATGCTGTGGGTTTTTAGATAATGTAATGCTGGGATGCATTTGACATGAGGCCGAATACTCACAAAGTTGTATTGAACTAAACTAATTATGAAGTTAAGGTAACTTGTGCATGTGTCAATATTGGTTCTTATAATTTGCTTGAAATGAACGTTAGACTTAAATGTTCTGAAATTGCAGGTGTGGGACCGGGAAAAGGTTGTCATTATTCCTGATCACTACATCTTCACAAGTGATGAACGCGCGAACCGCAATGTTGACATCTTGAGAGACTTTGTGAAGGAGCAAAATATCAAATATTTTTATGATATAACAGATCGTTCAGATTTTAAGGTACTGTCTTTGTGTGTTCAGTTCTTGTATTCTTTGTTTAGGAATTATGTGCTTATAGAATTTGTTGTCTTTGCAGGTAAATCCTGAATATAAGGGAGTTTGTCATGTTGCTCTTGCACAAGAGGGGCACTGTAGGCCAGGAGAGGTGCATGCTCTCTTTAATTTAACAATTGTCTCGATATTATAGAAGTTATTTGGATGTTGTGAATCTCATAATGCTGCCTTTCCTTGCATCATAGATCTTATTGGGGACTGACTCTCATACTTGTAATGCTGGAGCATTTGGGCAATTTGCTTCCGGTATAGGAAACACTGATGCTGGTTTTGTTCTGGGCACCGGTAAAATATTGCTAAAGGTTTGGACTATACACCTACTTAATTTTAGTTGTATACATTAAAGTAATTCTGTTTGTTTTTTTGTTTTCCTTTTTTGTGTGTGTGCATGTGGGATGTGCCTGTGTTATGCTAACTCCCAATACAAAATTTCATTATGGGTCATTCTAGGGCGAGAACAGCCTCTATGTGCTTACAATATAGAGTAAGGTTGCTTTGTTTGAACTGCCCAAGTGGGAATCCTGTCATCAACTGCTGAAACAAGCAAATGATTGAAAGTCGATGCTATGAATCCCCTTGTATAAGTCTTCATTATTCCTACATTTTAAATACAAATTAGCATTCATACCCTTTTTTTAAACAAGAATCAACTTGAGAATTCTCTTGGTGACCATTTGGCGGGTCTTATGTTTCTTATTTATTATCGTATGCAAGGCTTTTTCATTTATCTTTAAAGGGCTTCATGATTGTTACATTCTTTTCTTTTCAACCAAAGTTACTATTTGAATCTATAAGCTAAGGATATTAATCACCATGCAATCCTCCAGGTTCCGCCTACTTTAAGATTCGTTTTGGACGGAGAAATGCCCGATTACTTGCTTTCAAAGGATTTGATTTTGCAAGTAAGCTTTATCTTATTTTCATTGTTATCTTTCAATTAATTGTACACGTTAGTCATGTATTGATGGTTCTCCCCCTTGTCTGAAATGGTTTGCAGATAATTGGTGAAATATCTGTGGCTGGTGCAACATACAAAGCAATGGAATTTGTTGGATCTACAATTGAAAGTTTGACAGTTGAGTACCTATTATCTGTTTTTATTTTACCATTTCCTTGGTTAAAAATTCACACGTATTGTTTGCTACTGAATTAGCGGGAGTGCTAGCGTGCTTCCGTTTTGTAACTTCCCACTGTAAATGGAAATTACTTCCTTGATTTGATTGATTAACAATTAACAATAACACACCATTTCACTGTCACCTCTGGGTTTCAGATGGAAGATAGAATGACCCTTTGCAATATGGTTGTGGAAGCTGGAGGAAAGAATGGCGTTGTCCCTGTTGATAGTACCACATACAAGTATCTTGAGGTTTGTACTATTAAATTTTCTTGTTTATTGGTATCCTTTGTATTACCCTTCTTGCCACGAAGTGTGTGAGATGATGATTACACCCATTCCTGCGTCTTTGTTTCAGTGTTTGTATATCCATCATCTTTTGTAATATAATAATTTTGATCGTGTGTCGTTTAAAGTATGTATTTAAATGTGTTTTTTCTGGCTTATTCGTGTATCCTTTGTGCAGGACAAAACCACTGTTCCTTATGAACCTGTTTACAGTGATAGCCAAGCAAGGTATCTTCCCAAAAAAATATTCATTTTTGCTCGGAGTAGCTTTTTGTGGGAGTTGTATTTAAAATTCCATACAATTGAATGTCGTGCATGTGTCTTGACTGTAACCGAAGCTTTCTATATCCAATATTGCACCTTTAATATAAATAAGACAGTAAGTCTTGCATGAGACCGTCTTACATGTGAGACCAATCTAAATACTGTAACCCTAATTTAATTATACAAGCTACTTGTTGGTTTCACATGTAAGACGGTTTCATATAAGAATCTCTGTATGAAAATAATTTAGCTGAATAAATCGAATTTTATTAAATCTTTTGACAATTGGTTATGCTTGACTGCTGTTGGTTATATTGTTGTCCTTGAAAGTTACTTCTCTTATTTCTTCTTGGATTTCAGATATCTGTCCGAGTACCGGTTTGATGTCTCAAAGCTGGAACCTCTGGTTGCTAAGGTAAATAGTGTCATGAGAAACTAAACTCTTCAGACCGTTTCTGTTCAATTGGTATGACATTAAATTCATATTCGCTTTTCGTTTTTCAGCCTCACTCTCCTGACAATCGTGCATTAGCCCGAGAATGCAAAGATGTCAAAATTGACAGAGTTTATATTGGCTCTTGTACTGGTGGAAAGACAGAAGATTTTCTCGCTGTAGCCAAACTGTTCCTAGCTGCAGTAAGTTGTTATTGCTTCTATATTTTTGTCATAATGTCATCCATATATATACTTGACACTTATTTCTGTTTTCTTCACGCGCACAAAATTCTCGGTATAGGTTTTCTTTTTCCAACTATAATTTTATTATTGGATATTATGGCACCTTCCAAGTCTAGACCCACTTATTCTTCTTCCGTGAATTAGTTCCTTCAGTGTCCTTGTGGTCTTTGAGATTTATTTCAAAACTAGAGCTCTAAGTCTTGAGGCATCGAATATTCTGCAGGGCAAAAAGGTCAAAGTTCCTACTTTTCTGGTGCCAGCTACCCAGAAGGTTTGTATATTCCTAAAGTCTAGATACACGGTGAACTGGACAGTTTACCGTAGGTGCCAATTTTGTTGACTCTATACCTATGTTGACAAATTGTGTAGGTGTGGATGGATGTGTACACTCTGCCTGTGCCTGGTTCAGGCGGTAAGACATGCGCCCAGATATTTGAAGAAGCTGGGTGCGACACACCTGGAAGTCCTGGTTGTGGAGCCTGTCTTGGTGGCCCCAGAGACACTTATGCTCGTATGAATGAACCGATGGTAAGTTATAGAATAGCTCCTATAAACAATTCATTAATATTAAGGGCTCCGAGAGCCCAAACAACATGTAATTGCATTTTTTTACCGCTGCCAAAACAGAAAAAGAAAAAAAAAACTCGTGACTATTAGGCAATTAGCCATAGCTTCCTTCTGTTTTCTCACACTCCTTCCTTACCAGAAAGACGTGCAATTTTTCCTTTTCGAGTATTTTTATAAAGGTTTGCTAATTCTAGTTGCTAGAAGTCCATATTGCTCTCAACTAACTGTCTCTTCGTAACTTAATGATTGTCGCAGGTTTGTGTCTCGACAACAAATAGGAACTTTCCAGGTAGAATGGGGCACAGGGAAGGGCAGATATATCTAGCATCTCCCTACACGGCCGCAGCTTCAGCCCTTACAGGATATGTTACTGATCCTCGAGAATTCTTACAGTAAGCCACTGCAATTGTTCTTTTCGGAATCATTTTTCTCCATCGATTCTTGCTTAAAGATCTTTGCTCTGTTTGCTTTAAATATCGTTTGTATACCTCTACAAATTTGCTATAGGCATTTGTAATCGCTTTACAAATGCTGAAAGACAACGAAAGAAATAAAGAGGTTGTAGTCCGTTGTGTTGCGAATCATTATATGAGGATTTAGCTGTTTTTCTTTCAATTGATGAGATTAAAGTGGTAATTAGGATTTTGTACTCCATTGTTGAAGATGGTTAACTCGGTAACCGGGTTCATAGTCGCTGGCAAAAGTGACCAAGCTCGACTCTAGAACCTGATAGCTCAAAAGCGAGCAAAATCAAACTTTGGCCTAATGTAACATTTAACATTGTATTATTACAGTATGTTTCGGAATACACATCGTAAAATTCACTTATAATTCAGACATCTTACACAATGCTCAAACCGCTACTTCATCCGCGCATCCTTCAATGTCGAAAAACATCATAAAAAGTCCTTCAGCATAGCATTTCTACCTTCAGTCTCTTCATCTTCTTGTATACCATGGTAGTTCTCCATTAATTGTCCAACCTAATATTTCGAATCCTTATTAGAATTAAATTGCATTTCATTTTGTTCGTATATGTTATTACACGTAAAATAAAATTTAATACCGAGTAATAAAAAATTTCACATACTGAGTAAAAATTCATTTTGAACAAGTAGTTTTCTATATGTATTACGGTATACAAATGGAAATATATTATGCTAGACCTGTCAAACGGACCGTGTCAGAGAAAAATTTGTACCGTCTTTTATTTTATCATTTTTCAGCCGAAAAATATTTTTAAAATTTAAATACTATTATATTCATTATTTTGATAATTATTTTATTATTTAATGATATAAAATTAACTTATAAATTAATTTTTTAATAAAAAATATTAAAATAATATTTTTATATTTATTATTTCAAATATAATATTAAAATATTATTATTTTAATAATATTTTTAATTTATTGTTGAACCATCGGTTCGAACGGATCGGGTTGAGTTTACGGGTCGATCACATTTTGACAGGTCTATATGACGCTAATATTATCTTATTCGGAGTAATATGTACTAGCATAAAGTCACTATTTTTACGACTGTATTGTGACAGAATAAAGCAAAATAACTCACCTGATTACGAGAATCATCATTTTCGGATTCTTCTTCTTGTTGAGGAGGATAATGCTGAGGAAGTGGCCTACCCCTTTCATCATACAAAATAAGCCCACTAGTTTTCAAAAACTCGCATTTTCGGCCCATTAATATGGGCCGTTGCCAAACCGGTGGCAATTTCGAGCCCAAACAACCCGAAAACTTCATACAATTAGCCATAAAATCATCACTACTCCACTTATTAGCCATACTCCAACAAGCTGAACCAACAATCACATTCTTCACATAAAATGTGCATCTTCTTGTACAAGAACTTTGCTCCTCGTAAATGATTAACGACGACGATTCGCTCTCGTTATCCGAATCAAGGTTCGCTATTCGATTTCTTTGACCCTTTTTCCTAAACATTATCACCATAACAGTCGCACATGCTAAACCTACTAGTACCGCGGTACAAACAAGTAATACCACGGCTTTTTGAGTTGATATTTTCCATTTATCTTCTAAACTCCATAATGCATCCATGCATAAGGATTTTACGTAAATCGGTGCGAGTTTTTTTCGGGTGGAATAAATCGAACATGAAATGAAATATAATGTAATGTTTTTGTATGAAAACGGAAATGTAAAGATTTAATATGTATGATATTCTAACTATTTATTATTGGAAAATGATGAATAAATTTATAAATCGGTGGTCTAGATAACACGTGAAATTGGTGTAATTAATTTATAGCCGTTGCAATGTAATTTCTAGGGTAAAATATTTAGTAAATTAATAGTAAAAAAAAAATCACGGGTATTCTATGAGGAACACATGAACGTAAGGAATCGGGTGGTAATTAAATTAATTGGTACTTATAATATATGGAGTTATGGTGATATGACATTAATTTGTTGATATGTTTGAGAATATTAATGAGAGTGCATATGCATGTGTCAATGGTCGATAGTGAGAGACCGTCTTTCTAAAGTTTTTATGTGTGTGACTGATATGGGTGTTTTGAGGATGTGTGAATTAATTGAGCCAACAAATAAATGGGACGAAGGGAGCAAGTTTCTATACATGGACTATATAGAACATACATGATTCTGTCATAAAAAGGCCGGTAAACGAATAATCAAGAAGTATGTATTGTGAATCGTATGATATGGGAATGATAATCGTTGTATTATTGATATTCGTTCGTTGTCTTGACAATTACATTAAGGACACTTTATATAGTGTTTAAGAGACTGACCTAGAATCCTCTAAGAGGATATTATTCATATCATAATTATATTATTATGATTCACGGTATAATACCGTAATATTCTCCTAACAGTATGTTTCATTTCCTAGGTAGAGATTAGGGGTGGCCAGACATAAGGGCCGACCCAGGACTCGCTTCTCGTGTCACTTTGACTCGACTTGCCAGCACCGACCTACCCTTTATCTCGGCCAGGCTCTGGGTCTAGAAAATATTAAAGCCAGTGGCAATGCCCATACCTGGGTCCACCCTAGGCTCGCCCTAACCCGCCTCTCGTGTCACCTTTTGCCCGGCCGCTGCCTGCTTGGACCTGCCCCTATCTCGGGCCGATTCTGGCTCCCTTTGACCAAGTTTGACCCGCCCATTTGACCAACCCTAATAGAGATTGAACACTTAAGTTCCTAAACTCATGCATGATTAAAAGGATAAGCGTATTAACCACCACACGTTCACACTAAACCTCACTTGGTTGCACATCTTGTCATGAAAAATAACTCTCTCTTCGTTCATTTATTTATTTTTAATTAAATACCAATCACAAAGAAAGAAAAAAAAGGTAAACAAATAATTAAGACGTATAACGAGAGTAATTTGTAATAATTCCAATTTAAATATTCGGGTTCAAACAAATTGTTGCAACTAGTAACTTGACAACAAGTACTACAAAAAAATGTTAAAAACATGGAAATTAAAATACGATTTTATTTTGATGACTTTCATGTTTAAATAATATTAATATTCATTATAATGGATCATCAAAGTAAAACTAAAAAGTAAAGTACACTTTAAGTATAAAGTTTTTAAATAATATAAGACGGTTTTAAAAGAGATTATACATATAAAAGTGTGAAAATTATAAAAGTAACGACCCTAACTAACTTACCGAACAATATTTTCTTATTTCTACACCATAACTACCAATAACAAACTCAAGAAACTCACAAAAAAAGCAAAAAAATGGTGAATCATCTCCAAGAATTCAATTACTATATCCTCGTTCAAAAATCATGAAAAAGAAGTCAATGACATCAAAGAGACGATCCATTTCATCTTCAAACTCGCTGTCGTCGCCACTGAAACCGTCACCGGAGTTTCTTTTGAAGAGGGCTTTTACTGATGACTCTGTTTCTCTTTTCTCTGATTCCAAGGTTGTCGATTTTTCATTGTTTTTTGTTTTTTTTTTGCTTGTTTACGTAATTGGGTGAATTGGGTTGATGTTAATTTATTCAATTGTTGATTATATAAGACAATTTTAGTGAAGTTGTTTGATTAACGATACTTGTATAAGACGGTTTTACCTAATAACAAGCATATTGTAGAATACTTATATAAGTAATTGGGTGAATTGGGTTGATGTCAATTGTTGATTATAAGACGGTTTTTGTGGAGTTGTTTGAATAATAATGCTTATATAAGACGGGTTGTTCTGTAGTTTTGTAACTATTAATTCCGGAAGTATGAATGAATTGATTTCTTGATTGTCGTATCCGCTTTGCACAACATTTGTGTAAAACCGTCTTACAAGAAACTACTAACTTTTGAGGTTGTTTTAAAAGTGTTGCATTTGGGAAATTAATAATCTTTTCATGGTTTTTATGTTTGATTATTTGTTAAGCTAAATCAGTGAAATGGGGTCATGTTCAATTATTTGATTATAAGACGGTTTTAGTGAAGAGCTTTGATTAACTATACCTGTGTAAGACGGTTTTAGTTTTGTAACTATTTATCAGCAAATATTAATTGATTTCTTGATTGTTGTATCCGATTTACACAACATTTGTGTGAAACCGTCTTAAAAGATACTAACTTTTCAAATGGTGTTTTCGACTTGTACTGTGTTGATTTGTACTGTGTTGATCAGTTAATGAATCGGTGTTTGTTTAATTATTGTTTAGAAGACAAGAAAGACGCGTACTGAAGATTTAAGTCCAACTACTGAATTCTCCATCTCACCGACTTTGGAGGGTTATCTTCCGCCACCATTACCACCACCACCGTCACCAGAATTTCTCAGAAGGACCGTCTCCTGCCCTACTAAATCACTCTCTAGTTCTACCAGCAACAGTGTTACTACTGCCAAGGTTATATTCTGTTTTCTGTTTCTTGACCGTAAAATGACTTACTAAATTGATTGCGTTCTTTTGTTATGGTCTAATACTCGTAATTCTTGACATTGTCTCTCTTAGCCTTTTAGGCCTTGGCTTGCAATTTTCGGGATTCATTGAGACACATAGCTAATCTTGCTGTTGTCGTTTGTTTGTTGAAATGCAGGAGATAAACGCGGAGACAAAGACCGTGTCAATGACAGGAGAATGGATGATGGTGAAATGTAACTGTGAATGTGGCAAGGATTACACAATTCTGATCAACAAAGCCGATAACAAATGTCACAAGCTTGTTTGAATCTTCCTGTTTCATACTGTTTTTTGTAATTTGTCGAGTCTAGGGGTTCAATACCGATAATAACAGAAAGGAATGAGGTTAGGTACTTGATGCGATTTCCAAATTAATTGTCCCCTTTTGTTATTATTGGCATTGGACCCTCTAGTAACTCGAGAGGATTAAGTGTGTTTTATGTCCTGTTTTTTTTTTTACAGTTTTTCAACTCCTAGATGTTCAATACCTATAATAACATAAGGGAATTGAATGAGGTTAAGTACTTGATGCGATTTCCAAATTAATCGTCTCCTTTTGTTATTATCGGTATTGGACCCTCTAATAACTCGAGAGGATTGAGTACGTTTTATTGTCTCTTTTTTTACAGTTGTTGTACATGAAAGAGTTCTTAGATCTGATACTCTTTGTTAGAAAGTAATGTAGACGGTTTTATATGAGGAATACTCTTTTGTGTAATGTACAAGAACTTATGGTAACAATGGCATTTAGCTCGGTAATTAATTTGTCACTGTGTTGCATTTGAAATGTAATACTCATTCCGTCTCGTTTATATGTTTACCTTTTATGCTCTTTGTGAGTGATAGTTTTAATCAAAGATAAACAAATAATTAGGATGAAGGAAGTAGTATTTACCGTGCAAAGTGTAATCTATATATTGAGTTAGATTTAACTTAATTTGTGATTACATCAATTAATAGCAATAGTTAGATCGTCTCAAGTTAAGATCTCTCATAACCCTTATTTTATTTTTGCCTTATTAAAATGCTTGTGAGGGGCGTCCTAACTTGGGAGTTAGGAACTTGAGAAAGTTAAGATAGCATTAACCAAGAATTTGTGACTAAAGCATAAGAGAAGGACCTAAACTTTAGATTATTTTTCGGTTAAGGACTTGTACTTCCAAAATTGTCGGTTAAGGGACTCAATGTCCGTTACCAATTCCGTTAGTTTTCAATCTATTCCCTTTTCTTTTTAATTTAGTTTGAAATCTAACAGTTTCTCCCTAATCATCTTTGAATTTTCTTGTATATTTTTTTCCTTTTTTCACAAACTTTGTTTCATTGCTTTATTTCTCTGCAAACCTATTACACTCAAAAATTACAAGTAATATTTTGATTAACCACACATACAATTTAATGTCTCTAACCTCACCATATGGTAATGAATCCTTCATGGCGACATACCTAATAGTAATTCGCAATCAAATGCACATAACTCATGAGCCATCTCTATTCTCATCTTCCACTTATTAACAAATTTTGGAACTATCCTCCATTTTTATGGGATCTGTTATAAAAATTTCTACACATGTTATCGAGGTTGTGTTTATGTATGGGTTTTGTTCATGGGTAAAATTATTATCAATGGTTATGGTCTTATAAGAGATAATTTGTGATTTCTGGGAGCATCCTCGAAGGTTGTCAAGGATTAGATCCTGTTAGATTCCTACATGGGCATGGGCCGCGCCCTCGAATAGGAGAGAGTGTCCACTTTATAGTCAAAGGAGGTTCCATCCCAAAACCAATTGGCAATGGGAGGACTAGCCCGTTGGATTATAAACTAGATCACTTCTCTCTATTTTTCCAATGTGGGAGACCTACATGTGATTCTTCACAGATCCCCAAATGTGCAATTTTAATTTTTAAAAAAAGGGGAATTTAAGAATGATTACATATGTTGAGGTTTTTTAAAAAAAAAAAAAATAATCAAAAAAATATTGATAAAGAAAAAAATATATGTTTTTTAATCAAAAATAGAAGAAGAGATATTGATAAAGAAAATCACAAATTCTTACTTGTGACAGGAGGTATCCGTCTCTTGTAAGAGACGGATACCGTTTTCCCTCACAAAAAAACTCATTTAGGGTGAGTGGAGAAGTACATGGGGGGTCCCTCCTTGTCCCTCCTTTGTCCCCTCTACCCATTT
>JAOWBH010000032.1:276828-298408 GCA_028566215.1 Silene coronaria
AGTGCACTTTGTTGATATGAGTAGTACTTTCAAACCTCTTAAGCACTAGTCATTTAAGCTCATCAATGGACATCTTCAATTAACGTGGGGTGTCACATCGATCATCTTATGTTCCTCATCAATCCCGCTTCTTCGAATACTCTACCTCTGATAAGACCGACTCCTCTTCTTCTAACTGGGATGAAGATCTTAACTGGCAACGCCCCCAGGTTTCTTTCTTTCTTTCTTTCTTTCTTTCTTTTCAATTGTTTATCCATTTCTATTTCATTGCTTGATGTTCAGTTCTGTTTTGTCAGAATTTTGACCAACACCACCGAAGTGTTTCTTTCGGTAATTCCCGATTTTTGCTTGAAGTTGAAGAGGTTATTAGAGAGGTTTGTTTTTCTCAATTCTCCTCTTTTTCTAGCTCTCTAAACTCTAAACTCTTCTTCCTACTTTAACTTTATTCTTATATATCATAATTTTAATTTTGTAGTTCAGCGGTGTTCGCCTTGTCAATACCGATGAAGCAGGCACCTTGCTCGTCACCAATTACCGTCTTCTTTTTGTCGTTAGTCTACTTGCCCCTTTCATATCACCCTCTTTTTATTGCTACCATGCTGAGACACTTTCTGTTTCTAACATTTTTTTTAACTTGCTTTTTCTAAAGCCAAACGACTGTGGATATAATTGCGTTGGGATCGATACCATATGCGGCTGTCGAAAATTCAATAAGCTAGTATGTGTCGTATCCTTCAATAATGTGTTTTCAACAAGCCTACTCCAAGCGGTTTTTTATTTCTTCTTTTACATTAACCTATTGGTAACCAAGTTGTTTCTCTAATCAAAATTCATTGAAGCCTCTGTGCAATTGTGTAAGTGATGCATACATTTAGGCCTTGTTTGGATACCAAAGAGGACATAAAGGAAGGAGAGGGGGAATGGAAGAGGTAGGAGAATGTAGGAGATGATTTTCCCTCCAAATCTTTTCTTCGTTGGAAGGAAAATAATTTGGCTTCGAGGAGGGAAATGGAGGGCTTCCAAATCCCTCCACTTCCATTTTGGTAACTAAACAGTGGATTTCTCATCCTTCCAAATCCCTCCCCTCCCTTTCCCTCCAAATCCTTCTATCCAAACACACCCTAAGCTTAGTTTGCATATAAAACGAGGAGAGAAGGGATGTTAGTGATGACTTTACAAAGGAATTAAGGGCTTGTTTGGATACAATAGTAGGATGGGAATGGAGGGAAGAGAGAATGAAACAAGGTGTTTTCTTCCAAATTGTTTCTATGTTTCAGAGGATTCAATTTGCCTTGTAGGAGAGAAAATGGATCACACCATTAGAACTTGGCTGACCAAGGAAAAGTGCCCCTCCTGTTTCCCTCCCCTCCCTTTCTTTCCAAATCTTCTCCATTCAAACAAATTGTTTGAGTACTTTATCCTTTAAGTAGTTCACCTTTTTGTCTGTTGCACTTATGGATACAATCTCATTGCCTTTTCTCATTACGTTATTAGAATCTAGAAGGTTGGTAAGCAACAAATGCTTCTTTTGCGTGGTTAATGTCTACATATGCCCTTCTAGGTTCTATGGTCATTAAAACAGGGCTGCTTGAGGTTTTTTTTATATGTTTTCTATTTTGTGTGTGTGTGTGTGTTTGGTCGTGACATGTTTATTTGATTCCAACCTAGGTTGTTAAGCAAATGTCTGGTTCACGTCAATCAGACAAGTCTTCAGCAGGTTCCACAAAACGGCTTCTCCAGGTTTATGGTAAATATGATTTCTGACCCATATATACATTCTAGTTTAGTAAATATGGTAAAGCACACCTGAAAGATTTTTGCTTCCGCCCCGTTGTTGAATCTCATGTTATATGAGAAATTGAGAAGTCATTGATTTGTTTGCCATAAAAATCAAGATAAGATGATGTTACTGATTTTATACTAATTGATCGATTTATCTGGCTATAAAACTAATTGTCTTAGTATCCCTCCACCTTATATATATAGTCCTTGTCTCCATTTTGGTTGATCCCACAATAATTGGACTCTCGAGATATCTTGCAAAAGAAAAATTGAACTTCCATACAATCCCTAGTTAAGTACTCCGTAACATACTTCCTTTATCTTTTTGATACTTGTAGTGGCGAGAGAGAGTAGTCCAGGTCATGTGATATTTCTACATGTAAATTGTTTAAGAGTGTGTTTGGAAAGCAAAAGTGGAGGGAAAGGGAGGGGAGGGAGATGGAGGGATAGGGATGGAGAAGAGGGAAGGGGAGAGGGAAGGAAGGAAGGGAGTTTTCCCTCCAAATCTCTTCTTTGTTGGAGGGATTTTGATTAAGCTTGGAGAAGGGAAAATGGATCCCTCCAAATCTCTCCCCCTCCATTTCCCTTTTACCCCATTTGTTATCCAAACAAGGGATTTTGTATCCCTCCCTCCGTCTCCCCTCCCCTTCCCTCCAAAATCCTTCATCCAAACAATCCCTAGGTGAAAACCAGTAATGATATTTCATCATTTAATGTTAACTATGTCTCTAGTCAAAAGGAGAGGAATCACTAATTCACCCTCTCCCTCTCCCTCTCCTTTTGCATGATCTCTAGTCCTAAACATATATACTTTTTGAAACACAAGTGCATAAAGTTTTAATATGCATTTTGATTCAGTCCGCTACATTCAAACCCCGAAAGTGGGAAAACATTGGATCTTGGGTTCCATAGGAGATGGACGGTATTCTGGGTAAAGTTGGAGATAATTTACGCTAGATTTATAGGGCTCTTCCCTTTGTCTTTTTCTTGCTTCTTCTCCTATTGACTGTTGCTGAAGTAGTTTTCTTATCTTTCTAGAAGGGTACCCGTTGAAGATGTGCTCTACTACTACTGTTATATGACTATGAAAACATCTTATCTTCAGACAAAGGCTCTAGAATATTAATCTACTGGCAAGGGCTATCCTGCTTATAAAAAGAAAACTGGTATTCTTGAATGCATATGGTTACATATAATGATAGATAACAATTAACCTTTTCTTTTTTGGGCGAATAGGAAAATGCCCTTTAGTTCATTTTGTTTGTATCGCTCTTGTGCTTTCTCTATTTAGATCCTTACGTTTTTTTTTGAGGCCTTGCTTGGGATTAAGGTAATTGTTACTAGGCTACTAGAGCTCAAGTGCTCAACTGAACACAAAAATGGAAGAATGGGGCGGCGGCGGCGGCGGTGGTGGAAGGTGGAGGGTTGAAACGTGGAAGAGGGGGTAATAATTGTCATGTGAAAGGGGAATAGTTATCCACCTCTCTCCTTGGGTAAGGCATTAACCCCATATGGGGGTAATAGTTCCCCATCGTTCAGTTCCTCTCTCCACCATCCATTACCACACTAACCACTTATCTCTTCCACTTTCTTCGTGTTTTAAGCTCTACTGCTCGGATAATAACTAGATGCATCCAAGCAAGCGTTTAGTAGTGTTTTATTGTTGTGTCATCCTTGTCTTAATAGTTATCTTGCAGTTTTTTAAGCTATCATTTGCTTCTTTTTTTTTTTTGTGTAGAATAGGGATTGGGGCCGTAGGGACCTTTGAGTCCTGTGTCAAGTTAGGCGGTCCAATTTCTTGTGGACATAGGTACATATATTAGTGAACCCATCACATTTCAGTATATGGATATAAATTGTGAATAGATCTTGGCCTATGTCCAATCTTTGTTGTCAGTGAAGAAAATAATTTTTATCATAATTTCTCTGTTAAAGATTTAAATTTTTTTGTGCGTTCTTTTCTATTGTGATTGTCTCTACAGGCAAGGATATGAGGATTATAGTTTTTGGTTTCCAGGATCGCACAAAACAGGTAAATTCACATCAAGGTTTTCCTTTTGCGTACACTTCTTTGTTTCTTTTTTCTTACTTAGGTGATATCTACTGTATACTTATCTATTCGTGAATTGTGGAGTCATAATAGGTTCACATTTTCTCCATAAATGCGTCAGAACAAAATTTCCAAACTTCAAAACTGCCAAGTTAGTTTCCAGTTTTACCAATCATAGTTACTTCAGGAGTTGCTGTGGGGATTAGCTCGTCTGTATCAACATGTCTGTTATTCATTGTAGATGAGGCGTCCGGGTTTGCGCAGTTGAGCTGTAGGTCGAAAGTGTTGTTGTTAACTATGTAGCCCCGACACGGCAGATATCTGACCACACCCCTTGTCCTTCTAACCCGATACGGATCCCAGTACGTAATTTCTACCAGATATGGCAGATGACACTTTGACACGGCTGCCTTGTGTAAGGAAATGAAGAATGTGGAATAGAGCTAGCCTGAAGCTGTGTTGGTGGTTCTTTTATGGTGGAAAAGTCTGCGATGATGGCGCTAGTTATCTTAGGGTTCCGCTTTGAAATTTCTCTTACTTTAGCTTTACGTATTCTCTTGACTACTTTTATCTCCTTTTAAGTAACCCACATGTGTGTTCAACATGCTACTTGACATGAATTATTGCTCGTCAACTACTTCACATACCACATGCCCATCTACAAGTTCTGTAAAACTGATTTTTTTTTTTTTTTTTTTTTAAACCAGATTCCCTCCACAAAGCAAATAAATTCAAAATAAGTGGCAAGGAGCTGTCGACCACCCAAAAAATATCTTTTTTGTTCACTTCCCCTACATGCCCAACTACAGTCCTATAAAACTGATTTTTTTTTTCTTAATTCCACATTTTGCTTTTCACCCTTATTTTTCTATATTCGCATATAGAGATGTGCGATCACCCGAGGATGGTTCGAAAAGACGATTCATGTCAGCCAACCCCAAATCATTTTGGGATTAAGGCTGTTGTTGCCCCCCTCCTTCACAAAGGAAATATTCAATTGGCAAGGAGCTATTGGCCACCCAAAAAATATCTTTTTTGTTCACTTTCCTAAATAAAGCATTTAGAAAGGAGCTGATTAATCAACAAGACAAAGTCCCAAACTTTAGATTATTTTTCCATTAAAGACTTAAACTTCTAAATGTTACTTATAAGGACCTCCCAACCAAGCTCTGCTATTTGCTGTTATAAGCCAACCTTATTACATGTTTCAATATATTGACAAATGCTTTCCATTATATGTACAAACAAATGCAACGTCTTTGGAAATTGGGTTTTTTGGGTAAAAAACTACCTTATGTATGAGTATTTGTAAAAAGACTTATTTTTTTTTTCTCTGACTACCTTTGTTTTTTTTTTGTTTTTCTTTTCCCAACAAACTACCTAGGCCAATAGTCCATCGAGATTTGGTCAGTTTTTCGGCATTATCTCACATGACTCTTTTCTTGTTTCATTTTCGCCTAGGCCCGATTTTAGGAAGTCAAGATGTACTTACACTTAAATTTTAGTAGATGATCACTGTTGTCTGTTATTGTCTGTTGTTAACAGTAATGTGAGATTGGTTAATGTCACTGACTAAATCTCGCGTCGCCGGATTCTTAGCATAGGTAGTTATTGACAAAACAGAAAAGATAACAAAGGTTGTCCAAGAAAGAAAAAAAAACTAATACTTCCTCCGTTCCATTAGGTTCTTTACGTTTGCTTTTTGCACAAAAAATAAGAAAAGGCAAAAGAGTGGGGTATTCATGTGCTTGGTTACTATACCGTTATGTTACCCCACAACTTTTGCTTTATTAATGAGTTGTGTGAAAATAATGAAGGTAGTATAGTCAATCAGTTGATTAGGATGCCCATATAAGGAAACGTAAACAATCAAATGGAATGACTCAAAATGGAATACGTAAGGAACCCAATGGAACGGAGGAAGTATAAGGTAGTCTCTACCCGTAAATATAAGGTAGTTTTTGACCAAAAACCATTAGAACTTACGTAGATAAAAAGTTTAATTTGTCTTCACTATTGTCAAATAGTCACCTTCTATACTTCGTAGTTCCTATCCAGTTTTACTTTTTTCTTTAGTAGTATCAAATAGGTCATCTCTAAATTAAAAAGTTCAATTTGAAACCCAAGTCACCAAAATTTTCAATTAAGACATAATTTGTAAAGTTTGTTTAGTTTGTTATTAAAAGCCAATGGAGACTTTAATCTTACAAGCCAAATGTATGAAATAATTAATTTTTAAATGAGTAAATTATGTTTATTTTTCTCTTCTATATTCTTATAATCTCTTAAATAAACTTGTCATGAAAAGGTTAGGCAAGTTGAGTAAATACGTATTTGGTGTTCGGGTTAAAGAGGGGTTGGATCAATCGGCATATGCTCTGCTATACTCATTAAGAAGTCAAAAAAATGTTTCATGCCTTTCTTTTACCACTATTAAATAAAAACAAATATTTTGTTAATATTTAATTCTTTACTAAATAACCATCTATGACATATAAGTGTAATTCAAAGTTATCATGAATTTTTTTTTGCTTTATATCAAAATTTTATTCAGTTAATATATAATTTTTAAACTTTTAATTCAACTTTCGAGTAAATTGGGTTCAATGACTTCAATCATGATCCCAACTCTAATTTTGAATTCTGCCTTTTTATATCAACACTCAAGAATTACGTGTACATAACTCTATAAAGATAAAATAGGATGGGTAATCGGATCACATTGAAACCCTTTGACACTTTTCCACTAAGTTGTCTCAATAGTTGATCTTCCCAACAATTCAACAAATGTCCAAATTGGTTCGTTGAGATCTTAGGGGGCATTTGGTTGAGACTCTCGGAATGGATAAATCCATTCTAATATTTGGTTGTAGTGTTTTGGAATAGAGTTAGATACCTAATGGATTCTAACTCCACCCCCTAGTTTGGGCGCACCGAGGTGCTGAGGTGAAAGGCAAAGGCGGGCGCCTTTTCGACACAAGGCGCCCTACTTTTAATAACAAGTTTGTATTTTCAAATTAAAATTTTAGGCAACAATATCATTTTTAGGAGATTTCAGGTGTTAAGGAGTAAAAGTTAGGAATAATGGGAAAAGAAGTAGCATAATTAAAGATCTAGATGAAAAAGATACGGAAAATGCATACTAGTGAGTCTTGTTAAGTGAGCCTTATCCAAAAGGCACACCTAAAATGCACCAAGGTGTTTCGATTAATGCCTCAAGGTGATCTTTTTTGAACTAAGCTCTACCCAACCCCTTAGAATCCATACTCACCTTTCCCCCTAGGTATCATAGGTATGGATTTACAACGCATTCTCTTATGGTTTCATTCCTCCATACTACTCCCTCCGATCCACACCAATGGTAATATGGGGAAATATGGGTTATTTAAGAAAAGGGGAAAAAGTGAGGGGTAAAGTTGGAAGGTTTGATTGGGGCCACTTGAATAATGTAATGTTTAATTAAACATTGAGTGAGTGTGTGAGTGGGCCATTTGATGACAAACTTGTAAATAGGTAGTGGGTATTAGGATAACTTTAAGTCATTTTTTAGGCCAAATAAGGTATGTTACCATTGGTGTGGATCGTCCATTTTAGGTAACTGTTACCATTGGTGTGGATCGGAGGGAGTACAACCTATACTGAACCAAAATACAAGAAGGTATGGATTTACAGCCTCCATACCCTCTATGGTATCATATTCCAATCCAGCATTCCATTATGTTGAACGAAACTACGCCGCAGCACTTTCTTAGCTTCCATTCAGTGAGAGCAGTCGAGCAGGTTCACATTGAAACCCCATGAACTAGATTGCCTCCATAGTTGAGCTTCCCAACATAAATCCTAACTGGTTTCTTAAGATCTTCGAACATTCTTAGCCTCCATCCTATGAAAGCTCTGTGGCAGGATCACATTGAAAACTTATGATATTCCTCCACTAGATTTCCCCCGTAGTTGATCTTTTGAAGATATTCCAATTTTTTTTTTTTTGAGATCTTCGGACTTTCTTAATCTCCATTTAATGAAGTCTGAAAAGTTTTAATTCTTCTACACTGGCGGTGAAGCTTGATAAATTTCTGCTCAGACTGTGAAAGATGTTTTAAAAACTTCATGCACCTCATGTCCCCCTTTTAAAGTGGAATATGAGGATTTCTAGTTTTTTTTGAAGGAAAGCACATCTTTGAAGCAATCTTCTGCAGTCTGCACCATTTTACTCAAATGTTGTTTGGCTGTGTTTTTTTAGCTCAATGCCACTGTGGTTGAATGTTAAATGTAAGCTAATGTTTAAGTGAAATCGTACAGAGACGAGCAGTCTTTGAAGCACTTTTGAGGTATACAAGACCAACTAGACTGTGGGATCTTTATGCTTTTACTTGTGGACCGGCTAGATATGGTGGTACTAGTCCTCAAGTGCGGTTATTGGATGAATATTTTCGAATTCTCGGTGTACGTTCGCACTTCCATGCTACACGAAGTATGATTGAAGAAGGAACATTCACACTGTCGAATGATTGCTGGAGGATAAGCAGTGTTAATTCCAGTTATACATTATGTGCAACCTATCCATTCTCCCTAATTATTCCAAAATCCATTTCGTAAGGATAACAAATCTCTTTCCTTGCAGCAAGTCTTTTACATAAAGAATAGTCTTAAGGATGATAGTGATGTGGTGTTCTATGTGTTTGCTCTGAATGTTAGTGATGAGGAAATGCTTCAGGCGTCCTCTTTCCGTGCTAAATGTCGACTTCCTGTAGTTTCATGGTGCCATCCTGGTAAGCATTCATATGAGCACCTTATTGTACTGTTACTTTTGATTCCCCTTCTGATCAGTTCTTTTTGTTATATCCTTTTTGTAATAGGAAGCCAACTTTTATTAAGGAAATTTTTAGGCTGTTTCTGATTCTTTATCCCTCTGTCCTGTCTTTGATTTATGTAAATTTTTAGTAACTGGAGCAGTTCTAGCACGCTCATCTCAGCCATTGGTTGGAATCATGATGAACATGAGGAGGTATACATATTTTTCAAGTTATGGATATGAATTACTTAGGAGCTGCTTTTGTCGCTAGTTTTTACACTTTAGTACCTTCAACTCCGTACTTATATTTAGTTTTTACTCGTCCACAGTAACACTGATGAAAAGCTGGTTGCTGCTTTATGCACACAATTAGTTGGTGGTGAAGAAATTCGGAGGTGGATGCTCCCATCTTTTTGGCCATGATACATTTTGCTTGAATGCGTATTGTCAGAGTTACATTTATCTTTCTTCACTTTTTCTTGTGGGTGTTGTAGCGATTATTGTTAGTGGACAAAAGATACCTTATTTAAATCTTTGTCGATCCATTTCTACTATCTGATTCATGTGCTGTCGTTCATATCCTTTTTGATTAATTGAAGTTTGTTGGTAGACAACTAAATGTATAGATCATTTGTAGGAAGTTCTTCATTAATGAATAGCCATTTATCAAGTCCTTGCTTACTTATCGTAACTTGATTGTGTCTGTACAATTTTTTCAGAAAGTTATATATCTGTGATGCAAGACCCAGGAAAAATGCTTTAGCAAATGGGGCAATGGGAGGTGGTTCTGAGTCATCAGCTAATTACTTTCAGTCAGAGGTTTGTCTTCAGTTTGAATTTTACGGGTTCTTGTTGAATGCATGTTTTATTTTTAGATATTTTAGTTTGCTATTTCTGATCCTATGATTTTAAACAGGTAGTTTTCTTTGGAATAGACAATATACATGCTATGAGGGAAAGCCTATCTCGCCTAAGAGATTACTTGGATACTTATGGGACCACTTCTTCTGATGGAAAGTCATCATACCTCGTAAGCATATTTCTGGAGTTAAGAACTTGTTTCTTGTCTGAAGACAATTGCATTAACTACTAAGAGTCATCATATCTTGTAAGGTCATCTGATTCTGGAGTTAAAAACTCGGTTCTTGTCTTCGAAAACAATTGCAATTACTAATAAGTAAAAAAACAAAATAAGCCAGTAGTAGAGAACTCATGAAAGTACAAATAAAAAACAGAGTAAGACTGCGGTACTCTCTTTCACTTTCACTTTTGCTTTTGATTTGGAGGGGGGTGAGGTTGCGGTGGTCAGCGGCTCTATGAAGCCTGCTGCTGTCTGTAGTTTCATCGAAAACTATTTTGTTCTGTAAATTGAATTTGTTCGGGCTCTAGGTTTCAGTTGCTAGTGTACAGGCTTGGAATGAAGTTCTTCTGTCGTACTTGTGCAAAACTAAAGTGGGTGGGGGGTTTGACTAGAAGTTCAATTTTCATTTTCCAGTAGTCCAGTGTACATTCTAATGAAATGACAAATGATCCTAGGGTTGTATTTGAGTCTTCCCTGCTAGTTATTGATTTTCATGTCGCTTAAAGTAGAAGCCCCAGCCACCCAGGTCACTGTTGTTTGGGTGGGTGGTTTTATGAACTTTCCTAACTAGACATCTTCAACAACCAGGCAACTTAGTCAAATAATTTGCATTAAGTGTCTCCCTATTAGTGTCTCCCTGACGTATATCATTGGATGCTATGTTATATTTGAATTCATCGTACTCTAAGATCGACCCTTTATTCTAGGCCGAGTCCCATACCCTCATTCCTGTGAAGGGGTATATTATGATTGTCACATTGGGTTATTATTAGGTTTCACTTGATAATTATGTAATTCATGTAATACCAATACTCCGAATTGCTCTAATAAATAATTGCATATAATATAGTTGCATTAGCTTGTAACCTGCATGATTTATTTTAGGATAAATTACCAATTACTCCCTTTTATATACCACTTTTTCAAACTTACTCCCTTTTATAAATATTTTCAAAATAACTACCTCAACATATTAAAACTTTAAATATTGATATCAGGGTCCTTGTCCGGTGAAAAAAGAACTTAATGGACCATTTTGCCCTTGAATTAATAAGTCCCTCTTTTACCAAGTCATTGTAACATATCACTCATAGTTAACTTTTCTTTTTACCTAAACCCCTTACTCCCCTTTGAATTTCTGGGTTTCTGCCGTCCTCAAATCCTCCATCAATCATCCATTTTGCATATTTACTTCAAATCCCCAATTGCTACTTTAATCATGTTAGTTTGTCTAGTATATTAACCTATGTTTATTTATGTAACTTAAAGACAGTTGTTGAATTTTTAGGGTTTATTTTCTTGAAATTAGGGTTTACTTGAAGATTGCATATCTTAGTTGACATAAATTTTTCATTATCTCTGCTTAGTTTGTCAATGGGTTAGTTAAGTTCAGTATCTAAATCACCCAATTTAAATCCTTAAATAATTAATAGTTAAAATTTGATTAATTTAGAGCTGGTTGTTTGCATTTTAATGTAGGAATGACATCCACTTCTTTTTTAGTGTTAATTATCATGTGCAATTTGAGTTCAAGAAAGGGAAAATTGGGTTTGTAATTTATGAAAAGAGCTGGGTTCATCTGGGTGTAAAGAACACTAGAAATTTTCTAATTCAGGAGATAAATTTCAAAATTCTTACCATAAATTGATGTTTTTAGATGCTTGATTGCAATCTTCGTAAAAGAATAGCACATTAAATTGGATATGAGCAAAAGAAATAGATATAAAGAGAGAAAATCAAACTTATAAACAAAAGAAATAGATATAAAGAGAGAAAACCAAAATTATGAACCAGTAAAAATGTAGAAGATGAAGATTGAATACAAGAGAATGTGCATAAGGGTATTTTAGTCATGAAGAACACATTTTACGAGGAGAAAATTTAAAATTGACGGAAAAGAACACTTGTAGTTGCCTGGGTTGTATTTTGGTATCAAATTCTAACATTTTGATTTGTTAAGGTAGTAATTATGAAAAAAATTATAAAAGGAGAAAGGAGTAAGTTTGAAAAAGTGGTGTATAAAAGGGAGTAATCGATAATTACTCTTTATTTTGTTATTATTTTTCCGACAGAGACACGGCGGATCAAGTTGGGGGGGAGGAAATCTTAGCAGTATGTCTGCTTCGGTAACTACACTTGGCGATAGTGGCTGGTTATCACATGTCCAGAATGTTCTAGCTGGTGCTGCTTGGATTGCTGCACGCATAGCCAAGGAGTCTGCTTCTGTTCTTGTTCATTGCAGGTCTGAATTTCTTGCTTAGCACCTGTACTCTTTCTTTATTTTTTATTTTTAAATCAGTGTTGTACAGTGTCCTTGCTGATTTCTTTATCTTTTATTATGTGGAGAGTGATCATAGTCGGTCAGCTTGCTCTCATGACTTGACCACCTAAGTCTCATCTTTTTCCCGTGGTTTTTGTCTCTCTAACTTAGCCCCATGTAATACACATCATGTTTGGGTTAGACGGGAAGTAGTAATAAATCAATTTGTCATAAATACTCGGAAAAGAAAGAAAGAAAAGAGAAGGATCGAGTCATGCTTCTCGGCAGGTTCATGAGGGATGTGTCGTTTATTTCTTGCACAAGTATGAACTGGAGCATGTTGTTTGATGTAATTGAACTAGTGGCTGTGGAGTAAAATCAGAATAGTGGAGCAATATGTCATAGTGGCTGTAGAACATTATTACTTCCCGATGTTTTGTTTATCTTAATGTAGGACACTGAGTTGCAACTCTGTTAAACTGCTGACATCTTTCCCATTTGCTTGGTAATATCTTGTGCATAATCTGTATATGTATTTGATGAGGGATTGGATATTTGTACAGTGATGGATGGGATCGAACAACACAGTTGGTCTCTCTTGCAAGTTTGTTGCTTGATCCATATTATCGAACATTCAAGGGTTTTCAGGTAATGTTGTACGTCTATAGTTTGATTCTTAATGACGTGGATCAATAATCAGTATTCTGTTCGCTTGCTTATTGCCAAACATACTAACAAATGTGAGCTCCTATAGGAAGTAGAAAAGGAAAAATATCCTTAAGATTTTCAGGTTTCTTATTTTTGAAGTATTCTCTAGCTATGTCTTCAAATTAAGCACATGCGCACCTAAAATCCTAGTTTTTATCACTTTCAGTTTTTGTTTATGCTGTAAGCGAACCCACGTAAGTACGGAACCAAACCTAAAAGAGTGGTCAGTGGTTTATATGGTTACTGATCACAATTGTAGATACGATTCTCATTCAAGTGAAAGTATTTGGAAAACCTTTTAATAGATGTCAGAGCCCATATTGAATAACCCATAGGATATAGAATTCCGAAAATGAAGGAATTTGCTGTCTAGAATTTTCCAGAAGTTTTGCTGCTTAGGTTAACTAATGTTTTTGCTGGGATTGAGGAAGTTACTAAGGATAGTGTCTTACGTATGTTTACTTGTTGATCTTGTGTCTTCTTATCAGGCACTTGTTGAGAAGGATTGGCTGGCGTTTGGTCATCCTTTTTCTGATCGTTATGGTCTCCCACCTTTATCTGGCAGTGGTAATATGCCTCTAGAGTTATCACGACAGTCTTCCGCTGGCAGTATTCATTCATCTTTAGCTCGCCAACAATCGGGATCAATGACACCTCCACCTGGCTCTTCGCATTCGCAGAATTTTAACCATTATTCTCCTATCTTCCAGCAGGTGGTGCCTCTTTTTTTCTTTCCTGTTTTTTTTTTTGTTATTCCCAAGTGTCATTTTGCAGTTCTCTTTTTCTGTTGCCTGATGCAGTGTGGTTTTGTGGGAGCTAGTTTGTGATTACTTATTTACAACTATTGAAAGTTTGAATAAGTAGCTAGGGAACTCCAATTTAAATTTGTCGAACTGTATTTTGGGTAAGTGCCTCAGTGGTAATCCAGGCTGGTATGCAAGTGTTTTTAATCGTTGGATGTCAAAAATTATGTTATTGTTGCAAACTTTCTTGTCCAGTTCTTCTGTATTACTGTACATTTGTGTTCATGGGACGCTACTAAAGGAAACAATGGGGGACTTTAGAACTGAAAACTAATATTTCATAGTGATTTGGGTAACTCCTTAAAAGATGTATTTTCCCATTTCATTTTACCCTTTTGTTCTATATGAAGAGTTACAGTAATTTAGGTTCTTTAAGGACTTTACTTGAAGTGAACCCCATTGTTTATGCTTTTTTTCGGCAGCATCATGCAACATAGGCCGTCTTTCACTTGCTTTATATATTATCAATAAGTTATAGTAGGCCTAAACCTCTAAGAGAGTAGTATGCATTGAAGTGAGTTAAATGACATTGCTGGGCAAGTCTTATCTTTAATTCTTAATTCATTAATTCTAATTTGTCCTGGGCAGTGGGTTGATTGTGTTGCTCAGTTGTTGCGGATGTATCCTTTTGCCTTCGAGTTCTCTTCGGTGAGTACAGGCTTCATAGATTGGGCATAAACTGAAATGCACTACTTTTAAAAGTAAAATGTTATTATCACTTCTTTTTTTACAAATGCAGGCTTTTTTAGTTGATTTCTTGGATTGTGTGCTCTCTTGCCGCTTTGGAAACTTTCTATGCAATAGGTACTTTTCTATCTCATAGTTTTGCCCTCCCAACCTGGACACTATGCCTCACTGTAGTGGAGAACAAACTATTTTCTTCTTTCTGAGCGTGCTTATGTTAAATTTTCAAGCAAGGAATTCAGAGTGAGTTTGGCTAGGGTTGAGAATGTATTGGCCCGTTAATTTTTTTTTTCTACTTGACAAAACATACGTTTGGTGGGAAAATGTAGGAGTTGTAAAAAAATTAGAAAGGTGGAAGTTACAAAGTTAACTTTTATCATCATATTTGTATGGTTTTCATCTATTTACTCGTATATTCACTATTTTTTTCATTGTCTGTGAACTGATTAGTAGGATTCCTCTTATCTTTTAATCTGTTTCAGAAGCTAATAATCTGATTGATTGTCATCAGTATCTGTTATTTTTTGGAACTTGTCAGAACTAGGTAAACCTGTGTTAGTCCAAGACTAACCAACTTGATCCCTAAACCTTCACTCTTAAGTGTTGTTTCTATGATATTTTTATTTTTATCATACTACTGAATCGTTTTGCGTCTAGGTAATCATCTGATCATATAACTTGTTTTCTTTTTCGTTTATTGCTGTAAATATATTGCTCCCTCCATCTCATTTATATTTTTCGCATTCGACTGGAGTCATATCTAATCCCTTGCCCAAAACAATTTAGATGTAGAAATACAACATTACCCTTTGCCGATTTTCTATCATGTTCCAAGAACGAAATAGAAACAATATAAATAGGATGGGAGGGGGTATCTATTTAGGGAAAGCATAACACCACTACTGAATGACTAATGCCACTAAGTTTGTGAGAGAGTGAATAGTAAGATACCCTTATACTTTGCTTGTATTTGAGTGGCATTAAACAAAAGTGTAGTGGCGTTATCATCCCCCTTCATTTAACACCATGCATTATAAATAAGTAGTAATATCTAGACTTATTTGTTGACAACCTTTTGAATTATGGTCTTAGTGAAAAGGAACGGCAGCAATGCAGAGTCTCTGATGTCTGTGGATGCTTGTGGAGCTATTTAACTGAGTTACGTAGGTGTGATGATCGATCACATGTACACTACAATGTCTTTTATGATCCAAGAAAACATGAAGGTGCACTGTTGCCTCCAGCTGCAGCTCTAGCTCCGACATTATGGCCACAGTTCCTTCTTCGCTGGGCATGTCCAAAAGAAGTGGAGGCTGGTGACCTTGAAGCTAATTGCAGAGGAATGTTGGGCAAGTTTTCTGAATTCCAGAAGGTAACTGAATACTTTAATTTCACTCGTTATTTGATATATTCTAAGACTTGCTCACTTTCACTCGTTATTTTCCTATCCCACTAGGCCACAAGTGTCAAGATTATTTGATACAAAATAACAAATACTTTAATTTTTTGTGGTAATCACCTTACTTTTGGACTTCATTGGAATGCATGCAAACCGTAGCATACTAGCAGTTAATATATAATCCATTACCATTACAAGGGAAGAGCATAACTATTAGCGGCGGACTTTGTTCAGTGGGATATCTTGGATGTCATCAACTTTTGAGTTTTTAAATATGAGTGAATTTGTTTTATAAAATTTTTTCTTTTGTTTTCTATAAATGTTGTGTCTGGCTTGGGCACTTGTATATGCTGCAAAACCATATGTATTTTTTTTTATCATGCTTAAAAAAACACTGCAATTTCTTAAGGCTAGTAGTACTTGCAGGCTAAGGAAACAGCAGAAAGGAAGACTAGGGAAGTTTCAGCAGCGGTGGAATCTCTCACATTGGAGTTAAGAAAAGAGAAGCAGCTCTGCAGTGAACCTAGCAAAAAGAGCAAGCAGGGAAAATGCTGCCATTAAACGTGCAATACAGTCACTTGGATGCAAGATTCATTTCTCGAGCAATGGGGATACAAGCATTGACGTACAAAACTACAGAACAGGGTCTCCTCAGATATCAGTGGCAGTGGAACCTGAGAGAAGTTTACAGGACTACGAAAAATCAGACCTTTCAGTCTCAATAGCTGTCATGGGTGAAGATGAAGTCCCTACAGATCCTTTAAATCGAATATGTGAGTCCTATTGCCCATTACGCTCTGCTGATGGCTATTGTCGATGGCCTGAGGCAGGCTGCGCTCAAATTAGTAGCCAGTTTGTGGGTGTGAAGGCCAACTTTGATGCTTTTGATCGGCTTTCCATAGATGATGGTTACTTCTGAAAGTTTTGTCAGTCAATTTTTTGGCGACCTGATCATTTGTATAGTTATGACTCGCAAGAAGGTATAGCTGAAAGCTTATCCAAGCTGATCCCTTGCATAACTCTTTGTACAATATTAGTTCGGAAAGAAGATAATGATTAACCAATCATGTTCAGGGCTCGGGATTGTACAGACAGGAGACAAGGTTAAAAAGGGCAGTTTTCCTGAATTCCTAACTCCCAGGCCGTAGTAATAAACAGAGAAGAAGCCGTCTGTGAGGTTATGTTCAGGTTTCTTGATTGGTTAACAGAGGCAGACATGACATCAACTTCTAGATTGAACCCAGGGAAACTGTACAGCATTCATGTATTTAAACAGACATGTTGAAAGACTACTGAGCAGAAAAATAAACTCTGACGCATTCTATTTGGTGATATTATCTAAAGCTGGATTTCGTAGTGCCTTGCTTTTTGGCTTCTGTGAATATGATTGTGCACTTGTTTTAGTTTTGAATCAATAGTGTCGTGTGTGAGATAAAAACGGTCTCACATAAGTTATTTTACCGAGACATATCAAGTCACCGTTAATCATGCAAGCATAGATATAGTTATGCATTCCATCCACATTATACTTGTCTCGGTGAATTTTTAGGTATTCGTTTTAAACATCCTTGGTTACAAACTTACAATTCCAAAAAGAGCTTGTAAAACTCGTGCAAATAAGGTCCATAAACGTAGAAGACAGTGCGAGTAACTTGAATATGAATTTTTCTGGAGATAAGGATCATACTTCCCTTGATAAAAATTTTTTAATGTTTTTCGCTTTTGTTAATTCGATATTTTGGCAGGTTTTTTTTGGATAAAACAACTAATTACTTATGTAATACGGACGCTTCTATCATCTAGCGTGTCCCTATCCAATAGCGTGTCAGATACCGACACTTGTACGACACTCAAAAATATGTGTAGTGTACTTAATAAATCGTGTCTAATTATTTATTTATATTTTTTAAGTTTGGACATACCTGAGGGTCTAAGACAACAGTCAGCCAAAACATTTCCACACACTTTAACTTATCATAAGACCTAAAGAAAGCAAAATACTGATGAGTGCCGACACCTAAAGGAAGCAATAGAGGACCTCATGCACCGGGGATACTTGGGAAAGTACAAAGCCCCATACAAGCCGGAGCAGGAACCAGACGATGATTGAGAGGACGGTGTCCCCACCATCCACATGGTCACCGGCGAGGACGAGAACAGAGCCACTCACAACAAAGTGAAGGAAGATGGAGTGAATTCTATCAAGATCAATTACAAGTGGGTGTTTGGTTGATTGATTAAAACGGTAAATAAACAATAGAAATAACAATAATAATAATGAGACTAGGGGAATCGGGTCACACATGCATATTAATAATGGTTCATGTCAAACTAGGAATTCATAATAACGATAAATGTTTAGGTCTAATGACAACCACCTCCTGGCCTTATTGTCAAGCATAGAATGGGTTCTAACGAGCTCTCGCTATGACTAGATCGGTCTACTAAAACATGCTTAGTCTAATTCAGTTCCGTGTGTATCGACTTTTAGAACGAATTAACAAATTAATCTGGGATTGTGATCAATAATCAAAGACTAACAATACAATACAAGCATGTGATAGAAACAAGTATTCAATATTATAGCATCCCAATTTAACATTTAGTATTACTAATCATGCATGGCTCCCCTAATCCCTAGACTAAAGGAATTGCTCGCACATGCTTATAAATAAACTAACTACAATCGAAGGTGAAAACAATTGCATAATCATAAAACTACAACAAGAAATTGAAATAAACAAATAAAAAAGATGGAGGAAAGAAACAATACCAAATGAAGAACAGAATAATACAAATAGGAACTTGGAAACAAAGAACGATAATAACCCGAAAAAGACAACTTGAATATGAAATATAACTTGAAATGCTGATGTAAATTATTTGGAAATACAAAGTAAACTATGAATAGTAGCTAAGAGTATTTCTGAAACTGGAAATGGGAAGTAAAGCGTGTGAAAGATATCCTAATTGTCGAGCATGAGGTCCTTTATATAAGACTCAAGGGAAGAAATGGGAGGGGACATAAATGACCCCAACCCCGATCGAGGTCGTGTAACTGCAGTTACTCCGCATCTTAACTCTTCCTAGGATTCTATTAGGGATCCGATGATTGACAAACCCGGCCACCAACCCCGACAGGGGTCGTGTAGGAGCATATTTTGAGCATTAATTCCCAATGTTCCATCTCATTCAACCCCAAGTGACGTGTGCTTTGGTTTTGGGGTTGCATCTTTAGCTTCATATCTTCATTTGTGCTTCACTTCTTCACATGTTTGCTAGTCATTTATGCTTTCTTCATACCCGGAACAAATATTTCTTCCTAAATGCCCCTTCATGGTCATTACTTGCTTCTATTAGCCTCGTGACCTTCGGTGTTTGCCAAAATGACGGGAAAAAGCTACCAAAAGTTTCATTTCCTACAAAATGCAATGAATACAAGCAAAACACTAACCGAGCTAAATTGAGGGGATAAATAACATAAAAATATAACACATCACTTAGCTATAACTTCAGTCTTTAGAAGTTCATTGGCTTTCTTCAATTATGAGGTTGTGGCTTCATTAGCTCTAACCTTGGCTTGAAGAATTTTTAGATTTAATTTTCAACTCCGAGGTTATAGCTTCATTAGCTATAACTTTCGACTCAAGAGCGATTTTCTTAGGTTTAGCCGATTCTGAGGTTGTGACTGAATTAGCCATCTTTTTCGTTTTAGCCTTTAGAGCTTGATTCTCTTTAGCAATATCAAGAATTTTGATCATTCAAATCTTTTAACTCAATACTTTGTTCATGACACTTATCAAGGGTTTTTTCAAAGTATTTTATCAAGGAATCTTTAGATAATTTCCTAACTTTCCTTTTAAGACGAGCAAAGCTTACCTCTTCGTCCTCATCTTCTGAATCTGATTATCCTACAAGACATAACTCTGATCTTGAACACTTGCTTTCATCATCACTATCTGAAAAGAGGTCAAGACTGATGTTGCTTAAGCAGAGATTAGCAACCTCACCTTCTTGTGGTTCCTCGTCGTCTTCTGTGTCAAGATCTCCCCAACATGAAGCCATCATGACTTGCTTGAACTCAATTTTTGTCTTTTCTTTTTTAGACTTGTCTTTAATTTTTTTTCCATGTATGTGGGACAGTTCTTGATCATGTGATCAATTTCTCCACATTTGAAGCATCCTCTATTAGCAAACAAAGATTTTGACTGTGTTGACTTCTTGTTAAAGATTTTTTTTTTTTTTTGAAATCCCGCAGGGGGTAAATTAAATATCAATTTAATATGCCTCCGCTATAGCCGACATAGTAAGAGGGAATACATTCTCCCACTTACGTGGCCCCACTACCCACAGAGAAATATGAGCAAATTTATGCGCTTCGCTTTCTAAGTTTCTACGAACAGAAGAAAAAACAACACGATCGAACCTATTACACAGCTCTAAATTATCATCATAAACAAGAAAAAGATCACTTCGGCCTTTCCTTTTCTTCTTTAAATCTTCCATGACTATCTCGCAATCTCCTTCCACCGCCACGTTTCTGCTCTCGCACGCCTTAGCATCTCTAAGACCATGTAGCACTGGCACTGCCTCCGCCATGGTATGTAGGATGTAACAGCTCCCGAGCTTGAACTGCTATTCCCCACCCTAATCGTCATTCCTCGTCCCTACACACTGCACCCCAAACTCGTACCAACACTCTCATAAATTCCCGCATCCACATTGATCTTCACCATCCCCCTATCTGGCCTCTCCCACCTCTTCAGCGCTATTACGCCGCTCCCACCTTCCACCTTCATACTAGTTTCCTGCATTTCCCACAAAAGCTCCCGCGTACGTCGAATAATATATTCGCCTGCCACTCACCATCTTAAAAAATGCTTTATTTCGCCTTTCCCACAATGCCCAACTCCCAGGCATAAACTTTATCCACTACATTGCATCCATCTCCCTCGTAACTTCTTCTATCCACTCCCTTACCTTCTCATGCCCCGTTGTTTCCCTCACATCTAGCTTCAACCCCTCCCAAACCTCATCCTCAACCGCGAATAACATGAAGGCACGTCTCCTCAATTGAGTGCCACCTCAGGCACGCTTCATCAATCGGGCCAACTTGGTTAGCCAGATTCTTTTTAGTTGCGAGAGCATCATTGCAGAGCTGCCAAAAAAACAGCTTAATCCGCGGCAAAACAGGAGCATTCCAAATACGGTTCCAAAGTAACATATCACGCGCCGTATCTGATTGTCCCGCAATATCCACACCATCCATACTTAACAACTTGTAAGCTGATCGAGCAGAGTACACCTCGTCTCGCCCTCCATCCCAACACCACTCATCCGGGGGTCTTAATTAACAAGCTAACCTTATATTCAAGATACGATCGTGTTCAAACGGGAGAAAAGTAAACCGTACCTTCTCAGCATCCCAGCCCCCATCCTCGGCATACATGAGATCCGCAATACACATCACTTTCGACCCAGGCGTCTAAGTGAAATGACCCACCGTGTTTGAGTACGAGGCAGCAAATGATCCAACCACACCCGCGTAGATGCCCCATCTCCTATCCTTCTTCTAATCCCAAGCTGCAACATTGTACAAGCCTCCCAAATACTACGCTAGGTATAACTCGGATTCCCTCCCAACTCAGCCTCCATGAATGACATGTTAGGAAAATATTTCCCTTTAAGGACACGCACCATAACTCTCCGTATCCATCACTAATCTCCACGCTTGCTTCCCTAACAACGCCATATTAAAACTGCTCAAAATCTCGAAAACCCATCCCGCCTCGACAATTAGGCCGACACATCTTAACCCACACAACCCACAAGATTTTTCTTTTCCCATTGTCAGCCCCCCTGATGCGTGCTTAGTTTATACACTTTTCTAGTCTTTTTGGCACACATTTCTATGCCATTTTGAGTAGCGAAAGCTACTATTTTTCCGAAGTTTGGCTACTTTGTGTTGTTGTTTGCATTTTGCAGATATTGATCCATTCAAGTGGATTTGAGCCAAAACCC
>JAOWBH010000032.1:324782-339565 GCA_028566215.1 Silene coronaria
GTTATGTTAATAGTCAGTAATTCGTACTTCTGAGTGATGTGGTGATGCCCATCCATTCATATTCGCTCCACCGTTTGAATATTTTCCTCCAGATGGCCGGGGGCTACCATGTTCAAGCCCAGCTTGATCTAAAAATGAAGCATTCCCCAACAGTGTAGTCACACGCAATATTTCTGCTTATTGCCAATTGTGGACAACAGATACCAGTTAGCATTTGTTATAATATTAGTCAGTAATGCACCGTGTCAGTTAAAAAAACTAACAACCCCACCATCCACTACCACCCCAACCCAAAAAAAAAAGAAAAAAAAACGAGGAATAGAGAGGGGTAAGAGAAGTAAGCGACTACAAAAAGTACATCTACGGAAATGTTATCACGGTGCCAACTGCTCGCTCATCTTGTTTAATGAATATAAGTCTCACAACCAGCTGATAATTGTTGCACTTATCCTTGATTTCTAAACTAGACAGTTCACCTATTTTTACCACTTCCATCAGAAACAAATAGTAGTAGTAGATTCTCAAGTATGGTAAAGATAGAAGTTGTAACATCGAGACAATACCATTACAGATTCACAGGGCTACAATGCCGCAGACGAGACTAAGAAAACTGGACATTGACAAAATGACAACTGCTGTATCTTGGCCATGAACTCATCCTACCATTGGAATGTTGCTATAAATGTAAAACATTTGGCCACAAAACGTTGATGCACTATAACTCACAACCTCACCCCCTTATGAAACAGATGATAGTTATCTTGCATGTAACGCTAGTTAGAAATCCCATTAAGGTTACTTTCAAGATTCCTAATCTAAAAAGGAGAGATAAATGGAGTAGACTAGAGGCACTATTATAGGAGTCCTCCAAGAAATAACTTGACTTTGGGAAAAGCGATAAAGGCTAAGACATTGAAGGTAGTCATAGGAACTCTCTGTGCCAAACAGCAGTATAGGATATGAGAAAACCCATTGAACTTCTCATAAGAGGACAGTGCGAAAACTTGGCATTTGAACAGTCTAGCCGACCAACCCCAGTCTAGCCGACCAACCCAAGCCTTCATACACATACACAGAAGGAGGAGAGATTGGAACGTAAAAAAGCGCTCCAAAGAATCGAAAATTAGTAGATCAGAAATAATGAACAAGCTTTGTGAAAATATAAAGATTCTGAAGAAGCATCACATTCCATGAACATGTAGCTCGCAAACCAACGATAAAATGTGAGGACGCAACATGATTTCAACTTGAGTTCGCCTAGACTACTTACAACATTCTAATCATCATGTCAAGATACTTAAGGTAAGCCAGTAAATACTAAAAGTCAAAACCCTTCAGAATCATCAAATATTCCAAATGCATCCTCAGCATCCACTAAAGAACCCAGATTAATAACTAAAAGTAGCTAGTTAAAAGGGTTTGTTAGAAAAAGTAGCAACTTCAGTATCATAAATGCTACAGCATTGACAATACGGATGATGCTACAAGTTTATAGTCATTTCTAGGACACTACTCTTGTCCCCAAACACAAATTGAAATATTTTGTACGTAAACGACTTTATTGGAAGATTTCTATCTTTCCATCAATTGTCCTAACCATTCAACTATCCAAGAATTGACCTCAATGACCTGTGCCAACTCTAACCATCAGAAAGTAACCTCACTGGACACGTTAGCTTGCAAGGAGAGAAGCTTCTCAGCCACCAGGCCTTTGAAATTGTTTTTCATGCTAAAACTACACTCAAATCATTAAGGTTAGCGGAAGTAATTTTCAGAGGATGCTAAGCACAACAAGTCATCACAATGCCAACAAAATAAAGCGGGTTCAGGAACCCGTGATTCATATTGCAACTGAAAGGTATATTATAAATAGGTTATTAAATGTCAGCATGTATAATCTATGATGATTCATAATCATGCCAGCTCAGCTAAATACACATAATGGCCGGCCAACTACATGGACAATTAGTGCGCAGTTCTCTTTTATGATTGCTATAGCGCATAAAAACATTAAATCGTTCACAGTTCATTTATGGCCAACATCGTCACATCGATTAATTTACAGCTACAATTGAACACATTTCACTAACACCATGTAATCCTATCAAAATCTTTTTTATATGGAAAATGGTCTATCTGTCCCACAAGCAAAACATTGTTCCTCCACAGGATCCATGTCACTGATGACTTAATTAGTGCCCTCTAGTCTTCAAACCATAGATCACCCTTTTTTCCAACATAGAATGACAAAATGTGAGGCATGAATAAACACATCAACCTCCGAAATTGTGCAACATTTTATAATGAGACGTTCTAATACAATCGCTAGTAAGTAAAAGGAGTGTTTGATAAGTGTTTGCGTGTAAGCCTCTCTATACCATCATTATTTATTACAGGAAAATCAGAAAACAAAGCATTCAACAGATAGCTATCTAAGAAAAACAAAGCAGGAAACACTTCATGCGTTTCTTAAGATAGAACAATGTCAAATATAACATCTATGGACATGGATGTGGTTAAACAATGCGATGTGCTCTCACAAGATTTATTTATGTAAATTATCGTCATTTTAACGAAAAAAGGATGCAATTGCTCAATCTGCAATCTATAGCAGAAAGGTTTACACACGCCACCATTACTCACCCTGGTTCAACAACCGATACAAATGAGGAACCACAGGCATAAAAGGACCAATCTTTTGACGTTCAGCCAGCAACTCTGATAAATATCTGCACAAAAATTAACAAAAGGATTACAGATCACTCTGAAACAACAAAGCAAAGACAAATTCCTATACAAACCCCGAAAGCTTTCACTTGTCGGAGGAAAAAACCGCTTCTTTTCCAAACAAAACCAATAACACAAACACAAGTAAACACAGTGGCCGACTGAGGACTCTAGTAGAGGCTTCTGTGCTCCAGCCGTTGAAAAAAAATACTCTCCTTTCAACTCATTTCCATACGTTTGTTCAAAATCCGTGATATGAAATTTAAACAAACGTATGGAAATGACTCGAAAGAAGTAAGTATTCATTATCTAGTTAAAGAAATCCGATCTTTTTTTCTTCGTTTCTCTACTACTACCTCCGTCCAAATCATTTGTTTACTTTAGATTAAAATACGCCTCAGTTCCTCACAAACAATAAAGAAAAGTTCTTTCACTCTAAAATCTTCAATCTATGTTCCGTCTCAACAATCATTTGTATACCTTTGATTAAAATACGTCTCACAAACAATTAAAAAAAAAAGGTAAAACAAAATTTCGTCCACTTAAAATTTTAAATCTATATTTTCACCACCTAACTTCAAATCCTTCAAATCCTGGTTCCGCACTTCCGTCACTGGTTAAAATACCGGTGACGGACATACACTAATAACTAAACCAACAACAACAGATCAAATATGTAGATAATTAAAAAACATATACTTCCTCCTTCTCGATCATTTAATTACTCGAGACGGAGATATTTAAATCAAAGGCAAACAAATGATTGAGACGGAAAAATAAGAAAAAGGAGAGAAATGAAAGATATACTTGTCGGCGAAGTGAGGAGATTGAGGAGCGGGAGAGGGAGACGGTGAAGGAGAGTAAGACATGTATCTGGCGGAAGACATGGCGGCAATCAACACCGTTAACTACCGACCACTATTTTTGTTCAAGGTAAATTACAAGATAGCGGCGGTCTTTGTTTGTTGAAGCACAGTACCTCACTCAGTGAACAAGCCTTTAAAGAGAGTGTTGTGTATGTATCTGTTTGGTTGGTTGGTTGGTTGGTTGGTTGGTTTCTTATAAGACGGTTTTACACTACAAGTACATCCTAACGCATGCAAGTTGCAACTAACTATGTAATTATACGGTTCGTTATTAATACGTTATTAGGAAATTGAGATAATCTGTCCCATTTTGTGTTCCACCAACTTAGTCACATGACCGCATTAAACATCAAATAATAAAATAGTGATAATTTATATCAAAGCGTAGTATTTGTATGGAGGAGTATTTGGTATAAGATCTTTTTCCATTTTTTTTTTCAATTTTCTTCCTTTTTTTCACATAGAACGATTTTAATCACTATTTGTTCTCAACCTTATCAAACAATCAGCTAGTTAGATTACTCCAGAACATAATTGGGACAATCCGAAAAAAATAGAAAGGTATTATACCATCTCTGTGCCTCCAAATAATAAACTTTCTTTAGTTATTTTCGACCTTGTCCATTAACTACAAATTTACAATGTTAGTTAAATTTCGACTCTATCCATTAACTAGGAATTTACAATGTTAGTAACGCGGTACAATCGACACGTCCCTAGTCCCTACAATGTTACACCTACCTACTACAGAGTAGTACTGTACTGGTGAATAGTCATATGTCCTGATCATATACAGGATACAGCACAACAGTTTCTCTAAGTGTGTGTGTGTATTCAAGTAGAGTAGTTGTCTGGTTGTTGGTATGCAACTGTGTGTTTGTGTGTTTGTGTGTTTATGTGTGCACGGAGGAGAGTACGCCAACTGATACTATATCATACTGTGGCTCTGTGGCTCTGTGGCTCTGTGGCTCAGGATATTTGTTTTGCTTACTCATCAAAAGCTGGCACTTTACTTGTGCAATCATGTGTGTATTGTACACACATTTACACATTTACTTAAGGAATAAGGAAATAAAACTTCTTTTGATTAGCCTCTTTAATTCTCAAATCCCACCACCTCAAAACCAACTCCCAACCACTACAACCCAGGCACGACCATCAGCGTCTCTATCGCTATCCTCCAACCAACTCTTGTTGAACCGCACACCCTAATTAATTAACCACCTCCGCTCCCCATATCCACCAACTCCCATCCCTAAAAACCCCACCATCCACAAAAACACCATTTGGAAGAGATGGTTTTTGGGTGGGGAAGGGGTGTTAGGTGGAGGGAGGGGGCAGAGGTCACTACTCGCAAAGTCGTGGAATCACAGACAAGGATGCCAAGGAAGTGCAACAATTGTCAATAATGGCATCATCCTGCTTAATAACCACGGCAACGGCAGAAATAAATCTATTAATTGATTGAAACACAGTAATATCAAGTTATCAACATTAGATGCATAAAAAAAAACAATAGATGCATCTGTGAATGTGATCGAATGGAACAAAATAAGTGCCTCTTAATATAGATATATAGTTTAAATACATAGTTATACTGCACTTCCTGAGGACCGAGACAAAACCAATGCCGCTCAGGCCAATAACTACATTGTATCATAGGGGATCATGTCGAGTGCCAAAATGGCTGATACCTACCCTACACAAAACAAGTCGGCCTGCAAAACACTTTATAGCCACTGCAAAAGCAATCCATTTGGCACAATACATACGTTAGGAGTAGTGTGGTTGCTAGGTTACGAGCCCCACCGTTGTTTTGGATGAGGATCAACGGGATCGCTCCATCATCATTTGATGAAAACTTTTGCCACTGGATGGACCTTGATCAAACCTTTCAGGGCTGCGGCTCCTTTCACGACTCCAACCCTGGCGATCTGGAGAAGGGCTCTTGCGAAAGCTATTGCCACGACCACCACCGTCGTACCTACATTAGTTGCATAATGGAACAAGTTAATGACCTAAGCTCACATAAGTAAAGATGATATTTCCCAACACAAATTTGGGGGTAGAGCCCGAGAAATGAGCAGCAATATCTGGCAAGGTAAGCAAATAAGTAAGTACTGCATCTGGGAAGGGCACAAAAATTTTTACAAGGCAAGTTTTTCCAAGTGATTTTCCACTTTGGTCAATCCTCCCGAGAATGGAGAAAAACACGTCAACAAATATTTTTCATTTTAACAGGACACGCCTTAATTCTGATTTAGCTACACATACATTCAATTTTGACTCAGATACAAGCATATAGCTGACCACGTCAGATGTCTTTGTATATGAGTAACTTGGAGGCAGCCTCTAGCAAAGGTACTGCGCCACTGAGGCAATGATTGTGCTACATAATTTCTATTCAAACAGGGACCAACATGGATAAAACACCATGTAGTGCTAAAGCATGCACCACTGCCCAGAAAGTGAGGTGCAAAATATACAGATACCGTTAATAGGCTGCAACATCGCCATATTCACTCTCTCGTTGTCTCATTCCTACAAACTATGTTACTTTGTAAATTCCCTTCGATGGCATGTCGTGTGGCTCATGTCTGACAAACCAACAGCTCGATATGACATTTAAGACCAATACCATGATGGTTTTTTCATTATATAGCCGTGTCCGACACCGTTTCACAGCCATACAAACGTCGTAAAACAATTTAGACAAAGAGGTGGTCAGAATAATGAAGGGAAAAAACCTTAGTCGACTTAAATGAATTAATAGCTTGTAAATAGCAGAAAGTTATCAATTGTCCACAGGAACAATGTAGTAGAAGATAAACATGTAATAATACAACAGCCAACATACCTGTCACGGTCCCTGCCACCATAACCGGAATCACTTCTCCCTCCTTGGCCTCCACCCCGACCACCAAATCCAGAGTCCCACTGACGTCTTCCCCTACCCATCCCACCACCTCGCTGAGCCATATCTCGAACCTCCTGAGGAACTTGTTGATTTGCTCCTTCCAAAATCTTAACAAGATCAGAAGCATGTTTACTATCCTGATCTGAAAAAAATGTATAGGCCACTCCAGTTGCTCCTGCTCTTCCAGTCCTCCCTATTCTATGAACGTAGTCCTCAATCCCCGTAGGAAAGTCATAATTGACCACCACCCTGCAATTTAAACAAACCGTCTTCATCATGAGATAGAATTACACTTGTATCCACAAGAAAATGACATGCCATGATCAAAGATATACATAATTCACAATATATAGATAATTAATTTTATGTTGAGATAATTTATATGCCAACAATGATGCAATCCAAGCCTAGGGAAACAAATCTACAGAAGAATGGCCGATCCAAAAAGGTCCAAAAAGAACATTGAAAATTAAACCACCAATCACAGCATAAAAAAATCCATGTTCCAAATTAGCTTTAATGGATACATAAGATATGCATGCGGCTTCCAAGGCTTATTTCAAGAAAAAATTTATAGAGCTGTAAAATTACACTACATACTCTTTCTATAAAAACAATTTTAAAGAATTATCAGAAAAGGAAATTCAAACAAGATGGCAAAAGACAGATGGGTAAGTTATCAAAGAGGAAATAGGAAAACAAGATTCTAAGACAGATGGGGTACAATTATCAGAAAGGAGTAGGAATACAAGATGACAAAAGACAAATGGGATAAGTTCCACTTTGTTATGATTGACTTATTTTCCACAGTTTTAACTCGAGTGTCACCCGACTTGCAGTTTTGTTGCACGTCAAGTCAAGCTTCAAGTTTTATTGTGCACAGGTTATGATTGCATAGAGTCGTCTGAAACAAGAAGGCTAGACATATGCATGTTGGATTATCAACTTCACAATATTTTGCAAAAGGAAAGTTCAAAGAATGTAGAAGGCTCTAAAGATGTGCAGGATTTGGTGGATGGTTTACATGAATGGCAAGGAGCTTTAATTATAATGGTAATAAACATATGAGATGATGACCACCTCCTAGAAAGCCAATCAGCATTCAGGGACAAAGGACAACAGAGACAAATTTAACTGCATTCTAGAAAGCCAATAACAGCCTGGAACCATTCAAAGACAGGGAGTAACAAGTGAAGATAGCTAGGCATGAATTAGAACACCGCACACAACACAATCGCCGGCTACAATGCTAGTTAAAGGAATATGTTGAAAGGAACATACCTGATGTCTTTAACATCGAGTCCACGAGCTGCAACATCTGTAGCAACCAGCAAAGGAGACCTTCCACTTCGGAACTGATTTAGTACATCATCACGTTCACCCTGGGATTTGTCACCATGAATTGCAGCAGCTCCAAATTGTCGAGACAGGTTCCGAGCAAGCATATCACACATCTTTTTGGTGGCACAGAAGACTATGACTTTTGATCCGGGTTCTTGAGATCTCAATATCTGCTCCAACCTTCTCTGCTTCTCCATGTACGGCACAACCTCCACTAACTACATCAGGAAAGTTTAATGCTTTAGGTGGCTTACTATGTTTACCACACCATTAAGGCATTAACTACTAACCCAAACTATCATAAGAGCACCAAGGATATGCAGTAGACACACATTCAAAATATTAAATATAATATGTACATCTAAAAGATTTATAAAAAAAATGAACAGAATGATGGGTTGAACTTTCAATAACTTTATTCTGAATTATATATCTTTTTTATTAATGGGAAGTCTTTTTAATGATAATAATATATTGAATGAGCAAGTGCAACAAGTCAACAACTGGTTACTTCAAATCAGAACATTCAACCGGAAAGAAAAAATATAAGTGAAATAGACCTAGCCAAATAAGTCGGAATTGAGAAAGACAAAGCATAGCCCAGACTATCTACCATTTAGGCAATTACTTAGTTATGGTGACATTTTCTTTCCACAATGAACAGATGGCAGCAGAAGCGCTACACCCGAAAACTGGCACATTGCACCTTGAGACAGGTAGGAAGAATTGCATTTTACAATTAGTAGTTGTAAAAACATGCAAATGTCATTACATCCAAGGGTGCCCAAACCAATCTGGCTATCACTGACAAGTTCCTCTCAATTTCTTCAATTTCAAATTGTTGATAACAAAATAATAATAATAAAAACAGACCAATCTACAATATTACCTGAGTAATAGACTTGTTTGCCACAAGTTCATCTGCACTGCCAATGTTGACCTGAACAGGATTTGACAGCAGATCAGCGGCAATTCTTCGGACCTCCTTTGGCCATGTTGCAGTATACATCAGAGTCTGGCGGCGAGTAGGTACCTCATTCACAATTTTCCTAATCTGAGGCTCAAAACCCATGTCCAGCATACGATCTGCCTCATCAAGCACCAAGTAAGAAATCTGTTTCAAGCTGACTTTCTTCATCTCTAGTATATCATTCAAGCGACCAGGAGTCGCTACCACAATATCCACTCCTCTTTCCAGCTCCCTCAATTGAGGGCCTTTAGGTGCTCCACCATACAAACACTGGAGAGAAATTCATGCAAAATAAATAACTGTTAAATGGACTACAAACACATTCCAGTTATTTAAATAAGGAACATTATTATGTACGACTTAGAATGCATATCACTTGTTTACCTTTTTATAATCTTTGTGAAGGTATTTTAATCAAAAGTAGACAAAGGATTGGAACAAAGGGAGTAGTTCTGTGCAAAATCGTGAATTTAAAAAGCACTTGAGCATTCTGACATTCTTTATGGCAAGCAACATCAGACTTCCTCAAGTCCAAACAGTCCTAGAGGTTATGTCATAACAATACTGACTGACCACAAAAAGATGATGTGGGGAAGAATAAATAGGAAAAGAAGCACGGTAGATAGAGGAACAGACAGAACTGATCACTAATGAAGAGAAGAACCCCGGACAAATATAAGATGAATTATACAGTTTCCATAACAATTTAGTTATTCGCCTATTCCTACATGATTAAGACTAAGTCATCACATGTCCTTATTTTACGAAAGTACAGAAAAATCCTTCAAGTGAAATTTGTCAAAAGAGAAGATAATTAATCAAGTTCAAGAGACAATGCATTAATACCGTGCATGAAATTCTGGAAGACCTCCCAAATTTCACAGCTTCAGCTTGTATCTGAGTCGCCAGCTCTCTCGTTGGTGATAACACTAACACAGTTGGTCCCATCTGTGAACTGTTGCGTAAACCCCTTAGATGCATAAAACCTGGGAGCAGATACCCCAAGGTCTTTCCAGAACCCGTCTTCGCAATTGCCACTATATCCCGACCTTGCATTGCAATTGGCCATGACTGTGTCTGTATTGGCGTAGGTGTAGAAAAGCCAGCCTGGGTTACCTGGATGAGCAGAATGCAGAAAGACGGCCAAAAAAAGATGGATGTTTATGACAAGTTTTATGAAAATGCATCACCCCCCAATGCAGGTAGAGAAGCTTGCAAGATACAAGCCACAGCAGGAGATGGACTTCTCTTTTGTTTGGACTTTGGACCAAGTGCCAGACTGAATCATCACCAACCAGCCGCAAACATGGATGATTCGAAAAGCCCGTCTCAGAAAAAAGGTCCAGCCCAAAAGAGCACTCCAAATACAGTGCCCAACAGAGGGCAGCACAGTTTGCGACATTAGCTCCTCCCTGGAGCAAATATCGCATCTGCGACAAAAGTAAAAATGCGAGAAATTAACATTAAGTCTGAACTCCAGTCATTGCAGAACTTCAACAGGAAATTGTGAGCTAGTTCGGCAACCATACTGGGACAGATCAACTGAGGTACACAGATAAACAGAAAAACAAAAACTCAAAAATCATACCTCTCTCAGAACTTCAGAAGGGAAACCAGTAGCTTCAAAAGTCATAAATGGTGCGGGTACCGAATCTCCCTGAAGTATTCGAAAAAGAAAAACTCAGTGCCAAGAGCGGCTATAAGTAGTATACCTCTGCATTAAAATCCTTGCACAGTGGAATAGAAACAATAAAGAAATAAAGGCCACATAAACAAACCAATAACAGAGTGACCAGAATGCATAAGAAAAATATATAAAAAACAAAACCAGGATCCTTGGCTAAAAGCTCCTACTAAAAAGTACTAATCATGTAGATGATGGAACGAGTTAGCTAAGTCCTATTAAGCTAACCACAAATACAACATACAAATACACAGTACACAAATGATAGAGGTGCAAATGAATAGATAATACATTAAAATCATATGTCATGACAAAGATCAGAATAAAGAGCATATATGCATGATTGCATGACAAGGGTGACTAATTCACGAGTTGCTATGGTTGAGAAAACTCGGTAAGTCGCTAACCCTACAATGGAGCCAGATAATATGTTCAGCCAATTTATCAAGACCAAATGCAATATCTTCTCTTAAATTAAATTATAAACAAGTCAATTTTCGATACCAATTCGACTAAGATATCACAGAATACCATAATACTCCATAACTTACTCTATACCATGAGAATAAATAAAAAATACAAAGATGAAATGACATAGATAAGTAGAATATGCATAAACAGTTCTAATGCTGCGCCAATTAACTCACCGAAACAGATATCTCATGTCGGCGACGGTAAGCTTCAGCTGATAACCCACTTCCAACATCAGCTGGTCCATGATTGACTCCAGGTCCACCACCTCCATTAGAAGTAACTCCGTCTCTGACAGGCTATTTTCAATCATTCAACAAACAAAACTAAACCCGTGAATCCCATTTTAAATAATGAAACAAAATAAAAAAAGAGCGTAAGCGTGACGCATGCAAACATTCAATTAACACAGTTAGCCAATTTCATTACAACAATCACTATAAAACCTCCCTCAAGCAGAGTTAAGAAGATAAATTATGCAAGAAAACCCAATTCAGCAGAAACATCATTTAGATATTCCTGAAAAAATGGCTAGAAAAAAAATCTCCAGACACCTGCCAGACAGAGTACTGAAATTCAAACCATCATCAATTTCCCCACTGTAGAATTGACATATACAAGATTCTAACACTATGTAGCAGAGAATTTTATTCCAGAGGGTCAGTAACAAAAGGTCTGTCATAATCATGTTCTCATCCTCAGAAAAGTCGATAATGTCATAACCATCCAACTCAACACCAGAGAAAAATATTTCAACTAAAAAAGGGCCAGCAAAGTCATGAAGGCAACAAGGACAGCAAAGCAGTGGACAAGAGCCAAACCTGTTGACTCTTTTCATCACTGCCACCACCAGAATATTTGTCGTCATTATCATTACCAGACGGGGGCCTTGATGAGTTCCCATTTGAAGGTGGGGCAACAGGCTTCTCGTACTGTGTGACGTTAGTTTCCGGGTTCCAGAAGTACAAATACCCGGTCTTACCATCTACCAACCCCTTCCATGGTTTAGGAAGTGTCGGGTCATCCGGCGCATAGCGTGGCCCAGCAACAGCATTAGCAGCCATAGATTTGTCTGAACACCAAACAACATTCAGTCACATATTACCACCAACAATTCACAAATACTCATACAAGGCAGATTTATACAATTATGATGGTAAAACCACATGCTAACTGGTCCAAATACTGCTATAAAACTTCTATTTAGTCACTTCCACAACTTAAGAGGTACACCCGTACAAGTGTCACTAATTTATTTAGTTTTTAACATATAAAACGGTTTTATACAAGACATGCTACGAGAAATTGCAATCTTTGTTCATTTAATGCAGTAATGATGACACATTCTGGTTCAAGGTAGTTTTACATGTAAAGCCGCATATTTATCGACTCAAATAGCCTTTAATAAATATTTCTAATTACCAGTCTACCACAATCTAAGGCGAGCATATGCGTTTTTAGTGAATGATCCCTTTCAACAAAGGATACTACAAATTTACACACATTATCAACTAAGTAAAATCAACGTCTTCCACAACAATTTAATCCCGCTACATGCATAAAAATTCCTAATTTATAACTCAAACTAATACTCCCTTTCTCTAAATCACTTGTTTACCTTATATATTCTTTGTGAGGAGTATTTTAACCATCAGGTAAACAAATGAATGGGACGGAAAGAACAGTAACAATTTGTGAGGGATATCTTAATCAAAGGTAAAGAAATGATGGAGTAACAAAATAGCCAAACTATAATATACTCCCTCCATGTCGATGAATTCTTTAAACAACTTTCAGATACCTAAAATGGAAACATAATAAAATGTCCGAGCCCTAAATAACAAAAACATAAGTAAATGACCGGGACAGAGGGAGTAATATCCTTCCTCTCTCCAAGCCGACCAATTCCGTAAACAACTTTAACATACCTAATACGGAAACATAACAAAATGTCCGAAACCTAAACAACAAAAACCGAAAATAAATGACTGAGACGGAGAGAGTAATTACGATCTGAATATAACACCGAGATACGAAAGTTATCTAGTTACATCAGCAACTAAAACAACGCGATTAATAACATTAACGAAATAAAATGTGAGACGAAGAATAAAGAAAAATTAGGGTTTGGAGGGAGGCGAATAAATTGGGTAAATGTAAACATGCAGATCAAAATAAAAAAGAAAATGTGGAATAAATAAAGTGTGTGAGAATAAAAAAGGGAAAACCTGGAGAAAAAAGAGAGGGAAAATGAGAAGCGGCGAGGAATAATACAGAGTGGAAGAAGTTTCTCTCTCTTGAGTTTTCGCCTTGGTTGTAGACAACAATACCAAGGGAAAATGAGAGAGTAAATAAATCAGTGTTGGGGTTGGTATGCTTATTTATAGACTGAGGAACTTCTCGTGTTTTGGGATATTTTCTTTGGCTCTTTCCTACTTCGTGTCCTTTTCTTTCATTTCATTTTGGTTACTAGTGCCACAAAGTGGTAGTCGAGTAGTGGGGATGAAATTAAATTCAAAGCGTCTTCCTTATGACGGATAAAAGACGGATCAAATCAAAATCATATTAGCTAAAATGGATACTTGTGGAGCATATGTGGGTATTAATCTATTGTAAATGTGATGTGATGAAAATAATAAAAAAAGAAAAAGGAAGTTGAGCTCCCAATGATATCCGTCTGCTATCAAGTCTTTGTCCCTTCCTCTCTCATCACACTCATTACCCGTCTCACAACACTCAACCTCACCACTCTCTAAAAAAATTGGAAATCGAGATTCATCATCTTCACATCATCTCCATTAATCATCTTCACACTCAAACATCATCTTCATTATCTTCATCATTTAGCTCGCCATGGGCAAGTAGCAGATAACCAAGAGGACACCGCCGAAGAAAGATATTAAAGGTACTGTTGAAATTTTTGATTTTATGGTGGTAGTTTTTGTTTCGTAATTCATAGTTAAAATGGTGACAATATTATAATTTTCGGACAGATCTACAGTACCTTCAACATCTACATTACCATTTGTTGCTAAAAAATCTTGATTGTATGATGGTAGCTTTTGTTTGCTAAAAAAGGGTGACAATATTTTAAACAAAAAGCACGTTTTTTGGCTGAAAAGGACGTTTTTGTTCTTAAAAGGACATTAAAAGTAAAAAAAATGGTGGTGGAGACAGATGAAAGTGAAAAGGACAATTATTTTTCATGAAAATGACATTTATAGTAAATGTTGTTTATTGCTAGATTTGGAAGGCACTGGACATTAATAGTAAAAAATGGTGGTGTCGATTTTGAAGGTATTGTTAATAGCATAGTTGAATGTTGTTTTGTAACCATTACATTGTTCATGCTTGCATAGATGGCAACAAAGGGAAAGGGACGCTTACGATGCAGAAGGGTAAAGAAAAGATGAAGGGTAAGGTGACATTTGCAGAACCGGTGGTGGAGACGGATGAAAGTGAAGCAAGTGAGGGGTAAGATGCCATTTCAGAGGAGTCAGGAGGCAGTGGTGAGGAGGAGACGCAAGACAGTGGTGAAGAGGAGAATGAGGAGTCTGTGGCGAAGCCGGAGTCGGAATCCGAAGATGATGGTTTGAAAGGTGCGCAAGTGATCATATTTGTTGTTCAATTGATGTTATATTCATTATGTTTGGTGCGTATTGGTAATAGATTATGGTGGTATGGAGAGGCGCTTGAGAAAGTCGTGCAAATGGCAGCTACTGTGGGTGTCAAAAAGAAGAGCAAGAAGCAGGCAAGCACCTTAAGTGTTTCTAAGGGTAAGCTGAATATGTCACCCTCTTATCTGAG
>JAOWBH010000032.1:339665-356976 GCA_028566215.1 Silene coronaria
GGATAATGTTGTTGCTGTTGACGGTTACTGTAAACCGTTTTGCATGTTTGGTTAACAGCTAGTGAGCGAGAGCCCATTAGGGGTCACGGATTATTTGATATTGTAGTTTTTCAGACATCAGAAGCAACATCTTGAGTGTTTGCTCGTGCACGTCCTACTAGTCAAAATTCTGTAGATGCAAATTAGTTTGAATTGCATCCAGTGCATTCCTTCTTTTAATTAGGAGAGTTCATCCATCAATTTAAGAAATTACTTTCCGTTTCAATAAAATTTTGCGTCATTTTGGAAAAAAAAAAAACGTTCTGACTCTTGAATTCCTGATGGTCTTGAACTGTTGGTTGCGCGACAATTTTATTGATTTTTTTTGATGGTGAATAGGTACTCAATGACGGTAAATGTAATAGGCTTTGCATACGCTGGACTTCAAGGACTTGATCTTCTTCTTCAGTTGACGACAGGGAAGGATCTTGTCCGAAGCAAACTCCGCTACTGCTTTGATTTTGCAATAGATCAGGTGATCCTTTTATTATTATTTTTTAATGATTCATTAAAATCATTATTGTGTTGTTCGGGATAATTTGATTATCTACTCGTAGTTCTTTATTGTATCTAACCTAACTATGGCCCACATTCTAATCACTAGCAATTTAAAACTTTGATTGAGGTCTTTAAGACGAAAAACCAGCCTCACGCCTTGGATTTATGTTGTTAATATACTTAACACGTATAGTATGCTAGAGGAAAAAGTTGTCTGCCCCTTGAATATATTTATGTCTGACATATAATAATGAAAATGTCAAGGGTTCAAGACTGCGGTGTCATATATATCGAATTATCCATGTGCTTTGTTCTTGAATGATTATGTTTGAGAATAGTAGATTTTCTCATGAATCTAATTTCAATGTTGACCTTAAAGAGTCATAAGCCAACCCCTTTGCCCGTAAAATAATTATATTGACCTTAAGGAGTACATTGGAACAATCATGTTGACATCAGGAACGTCATTTGGGTTTATTTTTGTTAACTTAAATGTCACTCAGATCCCATGTGAAGTTGAAACCTGTGAGTGTTTAATAATGCCCCCTTTCTCCTTTTCTTTGCTTTCGATTGAAGTGGAGTGAGGACACCCAGAAGTCAATATTTTCCCTACGAAGAGTTGAGTGTTTTCATAACGATAATCTGGCACAACTTGTAGTACACAATTTACTAATACATGTATCGGCAATTCGATAGGTATTGTACATACCAAGTACTGTATTTGGAAATTCATAGAGAGTGACATTTTCTCAGTCTTGCAATGGATATCTACTTATTGTATATTGATTATCTCTCTCAAATAAGAAATTAATTATTTGGTTTTTAACTAGAGACTTTAGTTTAACCATGCCCATGTCAGTCCCAATTTCCCAATTCCCAATTCTGAATGTTTGTTGATCCAAAATGTTGCCTTCTCACTCAAATTAAATCAATAATGTTAGTTTAGCTATGAACTGCGTAGACGTGGAATGTATATAAGCAGTAGGATGGGCTTCAAAAATTAACCTTATTGGGTGTTACTTGACTTGGAGTGTATATACTTGATTTGGAGAACAACATAAGAGTTAATAGTGTATTACTGTGACCTTATTGCCCGGGCTTTATCTAAGGTCGGCAGTGGATGGATCAAACTTGGTTGATAGGAGTTGCTTGGTTTAGAAGAATTTTTCAGTGCCCTTGGGGCCACCATTATAGTCTTCTTTTATGCTTTAGTCTTTTTTCTGTTTTATTGGATTTCCTTGTCCCATGTCAATGTCTCTACTTTATAAAGTGCATAATATAGGCTACTTGTTTGGGCCAGTGGTGGATTGGGTAGTGCAAATTCTGATTGTATTCTCAGTGTAATACCATTCGGAAAAAAGTTTATAATGGAATCTAGTCACTCTATTTTGTCTAGCGTTCATTTTGCAAATTGTAGTACTAAATGTAGTACAGCCGAAAGAATTGGATGCATACCTTTCTATGCTAGTTTGTTGTGGCACCAATTGAGAAGGTCGGTTACGGAATCTCCCCCCACAAGTTTATTTTGTTTGATTGTTTTTTTACTCTTCTTCACAACTTGATAAGATCCACAGCCTTTATTGACAATGAAAGTCTGAAGCCTTCAGATCTATCATGATCGAATGTATGGGAGAAATGCAACTAATTTCTCTCAAACAATTTTTTAGGCTCGTCACTTCACTTTAGCTGCTACAACAGTTAAGACGCTCATACTGGAGGATACTAACCTAACCTAAAACTAGGATGATGTTTGTAGTTAGTGACCTTTTGTTTAGATTTATCTATGGTGAGACGCAATGTTTAGATGTTTAAGGTTGCAAATTGAGTTCTTAACTATGAACTTTAAAAGCTCACTCCGAAACCTTGAATTCTCGCACTATCCGAGTATAAAACTGTCTTATGAAGTTTTTTATCCCTTAATTTCTCCAGCGTGATGATTCTGAACTTTTTTTCATGCTTGTTTCATGAGACTATCTTTATGTTGGTTATCATTGATGACAGATATTGGCTTATCTTCTATTATCATCCTCTTCATCGGCTTTTACGCGTGTTGATGACTGGATTTCTAATTGGGGTCAGGACAAGTTCCCTGCAATGGCAAGTGCATCAGTTGGAGTTTCTTTCCTTGCTTTCATCGCCTTTGCTTTGAGTTCTCTCATCTCTGGATATACACTATCTACGCATGGCCATGCTTGATAAGGTTCCTCTGACTTCTTTATAGCTGTAAATGAGACTTTCAAAGCGGTATATCAGTATGTTAGTTTTCACTTCATATCATGTCAAGCTGTCAGTCAAGGTTTGTTCAGAAATACTTAAGAATGGCAGTATTGGTAATTTTTATGGGTGACCATGTTTCCACTGGCACTTTGTATTGAGCCAGTGTAAGGTGTAAAAATATGGGGTCAGAGAAATACTAACCGATCATCGAATGGCATAATGAAAAGTCCATGTGAAGTACGGGGAGCCTTGTTTATAGGCAGTCGGAATTATAATTTAACACGCTTAACTGAACAAAGACAACATCGACGCCTTTGTCTCCTACTCTCGTGTACAGATGCAGTCCATGATTTGCGACATCCGATATGCGAATGAAAACCCCACAAGCGTTGGCTACTGAAGATGTTTGTATCTGTCTTAACAGGTATATTCCTGAGCATGGTGATGAATTTTTCTAGTGATTGGTTGTAATATAGGGATTGATCGGGCTGATAAATAGTGTTTAGTTACATGTAACAGGAGCTCTCAGGTGACTGGAGGTAATGCTGCCCAACGGTTTTTATTTTTGTCGATAATATTTACTGTGCATTTTATCGATGGTTTTTTATGAGATTTAAGTCACCCGTCTAAGAATCATTTTTATTATTGAGATTTTGCTGCTTTATATATCACTGATGCCTCTGGGTTTTAAAACTTGATTCACGATCTCATCATGGTTGCTGTACCATAAACGCGTTTGCCACTGTTTTCTCAACCGCCACGCGTTACCCAAGTGTACCTTACCTCTGTTGGTCTCCCTGTACATCTGCCATTGCGAACTCTGTCAACAAGGCTTCTGAGCAGTGACTGCAGAAAAATTTCTGGCATTCTGTTCCAGTGACAATTCGGAGTGCTTTTCTACGTCCTCTAGAAGCTGATGCAAGAATATTGCATTGGTTATTATTTTTTACCAATAAATATGTACTCGGTAATACGCAATCAATTATTCATGAGGAATAAATCATTTTCTCACGCTCTTGTGCTTTTGTTGGAGATACTTCAGGTGTCAAAGTTAGTCAAGTAAGTCTCGTGTGATACCGTATCACATTAAAGATTAAATTAATGTAAGATATTAAAAAACACCATGGAAACAAAAAAAAGGCAAGAGAAATATATGAAACAAAAATAACTACCTACGAAGTATTATGTAAGAGGTCTAACAATAAGCTTATCATGAGACCGTCTCATATAAGAATATATAAGTGAAGTCACAATGGCAGGTGTGCACAACTGAGTAACACGACGTCCTGAAAAACCTCTTAATTTAACATTTTGGAGTAATTTCTGGTTTCGTAAAATAAACAACGCAGACATCTCTGAACAAAAGAAAAAATGCTCTTATAAACGCAAAATCCACTCCAATAACTTGGAAGACTTGGACTCTGAAACATAGGAAGAATATCAGTCTTCCTTTGCTCCTAGCTTGATTAACCAGCAGGCTAGGCCAGCCTTTATCGAGGCTGGAATAGACCCTCACAATCGAGGGTCCGAACTAAATGGTGTAGTGTACAAAATGTACAATCAAGGTCTGAACTCAATGGTTAAGAAATGCCACTTGAGTAGCTTTACAACAATCATGAATGGGTGTTTCCTTTGTCGCTGGCTGGAAAAGGCTGGAAGAAGTTACCTAATGACATGTGTCTCGTGGAGAAGCTCGCTTCTACCTTATATGAAGACGGGTGAATTGCGTAAGTACATCACATGCGCCTTTTCTTATGTGGCGTACCATGTACTTGTGTTGTAGTGCCATAGGTCTTTCTTTGAAAGTTCTCAAAAGCCTCAGATATTGCATCTACCTGCATCATTGCATTGCATGCACCCACATATAATGAAACAATAACCTCTCGCAACTCAAACGGGCAACGGGCAATGGAGAAAAAGAAGACATTAAGCAAATTACTACATACCAACTTTGGTTTTTTGGAATAGACCCTCACGATTGTATCTTGATAGCATGCTGGTAGCAAGTGGCTAATGCGATCATCTCGTATCGGAAACTTTTCCTGGCTAAGATGATCCTGCGGGGTAAAAAAAAAAAATCATGAAGGGAGCTAAAGCCAACTTTTTCTGATATTCTAAATCGTTACTTCATCTTCAATTTCCTTCCTTTCTCTAACATAATATTTTCCCCTCACTTTTCCCCTCATCTTCTTCATTCTCCTTCATTTCTCACTAAACATCAGTAAGGGCCATGGTGGTCAGCTACCCTAATGAAGGTGGTTGCTGTGATAAGATATTCCGCATTGCACAGTGGCTACTCACATTCAGCTTCGCTGCCGTACTCCAAGCTGAGCGATATCCCAAAGGCGGTTGGTGAGCCATCCATATTCGAATCGTGTTAAACTAGGTTTTGCCATGAAACAGAATTTCGTTTTCCTCAAAAGTCAGGAAAATGACCAAAAAATACACAACAAAAGGTTGTCGAAAACAGTTTTTTCTTCTATTTTTGGGGTGGAAAATGATGGGTCAATTGTTATCCAATAGGATAATAAGCCATATATATGAATTTGTTCATTTTAAAGTGCTTTCAAATTCCACATAATTATCTAATGAGCTCAACAAAGTATAGCTGCATACATCATGAACAATAAAATAAAAAGTAGTTTCAAAGACCATATATACCTGGAAAAAACTGATGCTGAAAAATGAAATCCGCAGCAGAAGAGAGAAGAAAACTTGTAAGCAACTTGGGAACTGATCAGGAAAATAAACCAGAAACAATAGGAATCAGAAGCTCATTCTTTGGAATTTGGATAACTTACTGCTCTAGAGGATTAAGCCTCCCGCGAGTTAGATCAATCTTGACATTGCTCACTATAACATCATCTTCTTTCAGTGTCACTCCACCAGATTTCTGCTCGAATATAGGAGGTACTAATCAGCTTAATGTCAAAGAAGCAAAAGAAAATATGATAGATCACTCACAAGTTGAACAAGATCCTGACCTGAGAGCATACAATATCCTGCGGTGCAACATTTCTGAAATGCTCAAGATCTTCCCTGGGAACAGCATACTCATTGCAAAACTGCGATAAATAATAAGTTTAACAACAAAGTGAGATATCTAACATTTACGAGTTATGACATTATTACTTCTGCATATGATGAAAAAAATAGATATCAAAATCATCTGTGTGAAATGTGAAAGGGTCTGTCGCTTATATATAACCTTTAGGAGAACAGTACCTGATACAAATCTCTCCTCCTGATTCGTTTAATCAAATCCTTTGCCTCCTTCAGTTCTTCATCAGGAGCTGTCTCAATGGTTTTAATTATTGAATCATCTAACTGCATATATGGAGAGAATGATAGATTAACAATCATTAATTAGAAGGATGTTGTGTAAAACAACAGTGAATCGTGTCAAACCTTCCAATACTCAGACGGCTCTTGAATGCATGAAGATATTTCTAGATATGAATTAGCTTCGACAAGTGCATCCACAACCATAAGTTCAATAGCCTGCATTGATTAATTTGGCATGAGTATAGTCCCTCGGCAAAATTTTGAGGCAAAAATGATTTTACGATACCTTCACTTTTGCATGCATGTAAACTGTCCGATAAAGATCAGCACGAGCAGAAAACAACTTGTAAACACTCAGATCTAACAAAAAATGAGCATTGCTTAGGTGAATATGACCACTAATATCAGGAATTCATGATACAAATAAAAAATGAAGTTACTATACTCACAATCCTTGGCAGGGTAGCATATTTCATTATCTAAAACCTTCATTTGTTCCATCAACCTGAGCAAATAATGACAAAGTAACAACAGTAGGATACATGATTCAGTAATTTTTCTATATGTTTCAAGCTGAATGGTAGATTTAGTGAACAACTCTTTAATTCAAAGGAAAGATGTATCAAGTATCCCTAGTCTGGGATGACTGATTCTAACATTAAGTCTCAAATCAACATTTAGTGACATGTAAGACAAGATTAAGTAACCTGCTGAACTCAAAGTTGCATCCTAAGCCACAAGCTCGGGAGTCACGAACTATATAATCAAACCTGCACAGTGTCAATGGTCAACTCACTGCTGGTTTAAGCACCATAAATCATAGCCACATTCAAGTTACTTATTAAGCTTTTGAAAGAAAAACACTCACTTGTCAACATCAACACCATTACGTCCATTGGCAACAATGTCATATAAAAAATGCTTCTCTCTCGTGCTCTAGAAGCATCAAATCAGGGTAGACAACAGTGATTAATTGATTAGTCATACCAAGTAAAATATCACTCAAGTAGAATGGAAGAAAAGGAGGAACATACGGATCGAAAATATCTTCTCTTTCTTAGTTCCATTTTGGGGGGAGGGGGTAGATAGAAAACTCACTTTTGGCGATGCAAATTCAGAGCTAGCAAGAACCATTTCCTGTAAGAGGTTAAGCAAGGTGATAAGCAAAATGGAACACTTACTGCTCTTTAGCTGAAAGCATTTTTAGAATAGCAAGGTCATAAAGCTCGTATCATAAATGTTAAGCGCAGGAAGAGTGATATCAAGAAATTTATAGTGGCAGTAGATTAGTGACAGAATGGGATTACTTTGGCAGCAATGTCTTGCTACCGTCACTAGATCTCAGAAGACACACTATTAAAAAGATCATAAATATTCTGCAAACATTCGTCAGAAGCAAGGTGTTAGACGACGACCGCAATACTGCATCATGGACGAGTTATCAATGCTTCAAAGGCTAATGCGCCCACATTTTTGCGTCTGTATCAGCTACATCTACAGAGCAATGACCAAGATCACGCCGGAACGATCAATTCCACGATCAAAGTTTTCAAACCGAGATTTAAAACTGTGGGTACAACTTAGAAGCATAACTAAATTACTTTCACTTAATTGTCAGTATTGTCTTTTATCCATCATTTTTCGTACTGTGTCTAAGTTGAGAGGCACTAAACTGTGTCATCAAAACCAATATATAGTGGGAAATTGTAGCATGTACAAAGACTTAAATGATAAAGTATTACTTTCACTCTTTTCATAGTGCTTGAGTCAACATCAATGTGGTGCTCATCAACAATATGATCAATCAGCTTCACGGACATTTGCTCATGGCTCCTACAAAACACGTTAACAATGTTGTATCAGATTAAGAGGTATGAACTTGTATGGCAAAAAAGACAATTACACAGCAAACTCAAGATACCAGGAAACAATTTTGTTCTAGGTGGACACAACCAATTACCATGTCATGTCTCAGTTGCACTTGTGTGTGCGGTTACTATTGAGTAATTGACAACTAAAGATTATCAAGACCATTCACTTTACTACTTCAAGCAAGTGTAATGTTAAAGCAAGAAAGTTTATTCAAGTGGAACTGTGGAAGTGACGGTTATTTTCCAAACGGAAGCCGAAGACAGAGACTTCATGTTCTCATACATGTTAGCTCTAAGAAAGTCAGGAAAATGGAACAGCAGGACTAATAACAAGGCCTCAAGGACTCTGCAATTTGCGAGGCATGGAGTCTAAAAGGTGCAACCTTACTACACATGGGTTATTTCCAGATGACCACAAATTGAAAATTTTAGCAATAAAATCCCACTATCCCAGTCAGCAGCAGCATGTAACCACATCAAATACTCCCTTTCTGCCCGGACAAAATTCCACTCACATATTATAAATCCACCTGGTGCAACTTTTGGTTTAGTGGAAGCAGCTTTTACATTTTTCCCATACGGGGGGCAAATTTCTGCCAGAATCATTGGCAGGGTTTTCTTAAGAAAACTCATGAAGTACCTTGCTTTTGGGTTATTACCATCAGTTCATCACATCTTGACCTACGTTGTAAGACCGTAGGTTTTGTATATATGCTTGATATTCAAGTTCACCAGTCAGTTCTGGTTAACATTGTCGAATAAAGTTAGAACTTTTAACAGTACGCAACACGATCTTTGAATCAGTTAATGCATCTGACAATGCCAGTTAATGCATCTGACAATGCCGGTTATGATAGTCTTTGTATAATACCGTTTCTAATAATGAAAACCATCTGCAGGAAAATTGAGCCATTTCACTCTTTCATATATGTCGAGTAGAAACTGCAAAATATTGCAGGTTTAAAAAAACACAGCATACATTGGTGCTTTTACCAGTGTGATAGTTGGAAGTTTGGAACTCTCTATGAACCTCGTAAAACTATTAATCCTGGCATCTTGTCAATTGCCAATGTTATTGCACAGATAATTTTTTATATTAACAGGCAAGCTATCTCAAACAGTCAAAAATAAAACTTACCATTTGGCACCATCAAGGACTCGGGGAAGAAACTCTCTTTCAAACAAGTGACTAAAAGGCCCATGCCCCACATCGTGTAGCAGACCTGGTCAATCAACAGTCACTGGGGAGAGGGAAGAAGAATAACAGGAAAGGAATCGAGGATTTAAGAAAGTTCAAAGAAAAGTATTTTATACCAGCAAGTTTTACCGTCTTCATGTCAAAGTTATCAATATCAAGCTCCATGCGCTGAGAAAACGAGAACCGTGAATAAAATTAATAAATAGTCTAAAAAAGCAGCAAGTACAGAATAAAGCACATTGTACATACATGACGATTGTGAAGCATATGAATAGCTTGTGCAGAAAGCCAATAAACACCTAAAGAATGCTCAAATCTGGAATGAACTGCCCCAGGATACACCAAATTGGCTACCCCTGAAACAAAAACAAATCTATTTTAGAAATGCAGCAGCCACCTTCATTTCGTTGTTGATCAATCCTTGATTTCTTATTTACGTTATATTTACTATGACTTTGAAAAACGCTGAAAGCAGGCAGAAACAAAAATCAGGGAGGAGCATGAATGGAAGCTTACTTAAACCGTTGAAAAATCTTAAAATGAGGTTGATGGTTACTACACCATATGGATTTGTTCTTGGGTATGACTCTTATTGGAAATTTTTGTTTCCAAAACCAAATCATATTCATTTACACATTAAACTTAAAGTGAGTTATTCACTAATACGCCGTGATTGTATTTCCTTTGTTAGCAACTGCTCATTCTTTTTCATGATACTCCGTCTTCAGTTAAGAGTTCAAGTGGATGACAAAGAGATAACATATAGTCCGGTGTACACAACAAGGGGCCTATGAATCTCCTAGAAGTGAATACCGCTCAGATTCTGCTTCAAATGTACACAAACATGAATTCCAAGAGTCCTAAGTTGAAATTTTTCGTTTTCACTGCTTCGATTAAGGGCTTGTTTGGATGAAGGATTTTAGAGGGAAAGGGAGGGGAAGGGGAAGGAGGGATAAAAAAATCCCTCTTCCAAGCCTAATCAAAATCTCTCCAACAAAAGAGAGATTTGGAGAGAAAATTCTCTTCCTCCATTCCCCTTCCCCTTCCCTTCCTTTCACTCCCCTCTGTCCACCACCCTTCCCTTTCCCCCTCCATTTTTGCTCTCCAAAGACACTATAAAGCCTTGTTTGGATAGCAAAGTAGGAGGGAAAGGGAGGGGAAGGGGGGTAGAGGGACCAGATGAGGGAAGAGAAGAGGAGGGAGAATGAAGTATAGGTGTTTGGATACAATTTTCCCTCCAAATGTTTCCTATGGTGGAGGGATTCTGATTTGCCTTGTAGGAGGGAAAATGGATCCCTCTAAATATCATTCTCCTCTATTTCCCTCCTACCCCATTTTTTTATCCAAACAAGGGATTTTGTATCTCTTCCTCCTCTCCCTTTCCCTCCAAAACCCCTCATGCACACAAGCCCTGAGAGTTAAATGTATGCACCTTTGTCCTAGTGCAACATAGCTAAAGACTTTCCCTAAGTTAAAGTTAATGCACTAAGCTCCAACAGCAACATCAATGTTTTTGGTACTACACTGTAACTATGCTTCCACGAGCATGTAGCCCAAGTTTTGCAAGAGAAAATGCATGAGAAAGAGATAAAACCCACTATGAAAACAATCAAACAGAACATACAAAACGTGAACTTTTGAAACTAGATAATTTTAGCAAGGAGACTAACCTAGTTGTTTTAAATCGCGAAGCCTGAAAAATATGAGCAAAAAAATTGGATTAATAACGAAAGCGAGAACTAAAAAGATATAAGCAGCTCGCAATCTAGAGATTAATGTGGGAACAACTTACCTCTGAAACTGTTCAGTATCTACAAATTTCAAAAAGAGCTGCACTTCAAACCATCAGAGTATAAGCATAAGTAGAAACGAAAAAGTATCTCAGATAAAAGTGGACGGAGCACATAAAGATAATCCTAATGACAGCGTTTAGTTAGCTTAAACGATTTCATTACAAATCTCATAGTAAACAATATATTACAAGTTACTCAAAGTAATTTTTTCATTTATTCGACATTTGTTAACCATGTAAATCATCATCATTACCCAGCACCTTCAAATAAACCACCAACCCCCATATCAAGCATATCTAGGTTTTTTGACAGATTTAGATGTAAATCAATCTTACAGCAGCAGATGGAGCATCAGTTTCTGTTTGTTCGACAATTTTAAAAACGTAAAAACTCATTTCTCACAAAGAAAAATGACTCACCAATATCGCTTAGGTTTTCACCGAAATTAAATCAGATTGCTAGTAATCACGTAGCATAATCTTGAATTCACTACTCAATTACACTTATACTACTTAATAAATAGAAGTTCGACAAAAATCCTGCCATAAAAATCATTATGCTCTATAAAATAGTCTAATGTAGGCCAATTTAGTTTAAAATGTAGGTCTTGCTTAAAACCGTCTCACAGCCTCCTTTCATTTTATCCTAATCTAAATCGATAGCGAGTGTCGTCTTAACTTAGGACAGTCTAAATCAATAATTCTCGGTGTTTAAATTAGCTTCCACAATTCCACACTCGTCAACCAATTCATACTAAACACACTCTTCAACAATCAATCAATCAATCAATCACTATAAATTACAGCAAAATCAACAATTACAAATCTAAAATTGTAAATAAGACTAATCGACATAATTAATTCAATTAAATATGAATAAGAAAGACAATCAATTGAATTGAACTGGAATTAAAAATCGAAAAAGAGGGAAAAAGTAATACCGGTTCGAGGTATATATTGCCATGGATATTATCATGAATATGCTTAGAAGAAGTAAGATCATGCGACATTATCGGAGCGTTTCGCATTGATACAAAACCTACGTTGTCGCCATTGCAGTAAGCTCCCATTTTCTTGCGAGGGTTTATCAATAGTTGGAAACTTGGACTTACAAAACGCGGCAATTATTACCCTTTTGCGGTCAATTATTAAAACCAAAATAAATAATCACCAAGCTTGAAGTTGGAATATGCTTTTTCATACACGTGATTTATTTTATTACGATTTTATTTTAGTGTGGTGTGTTTAGACTTCACAAATAGATCAATTGGATCGAGTTAATTATGCGTTGGACCCGTTGGTTTTTTCGTGTCATGTCATGTCATGTCAGGTCGAGTTTATTTTACTAGATTAAGGTGTGACTGCGTGAGTTGTTTTTTCTCCTTGTGTAGTCTGTACATGTTGCTTTGTTTCTCTTGTCTGTATGGATATTTTGCGATGTATTCATAATCTATGTGCGGTATAAAAAGAGATATATCCTGAGTTTATTGATTGTCTCCCTTACTTTATTCGTTAGTTGATATGGTGTACCTTTATTCTATTAAAAGAGTTTATATCATAACCTTATTTATTGTCTCGCTTACTTTGCTCGTAGGTAGTTGATAATTCTCACATCCCCATTTAATAAAGACTTAATGGGAAAAAAAAAAACTTAAATTAGCAACATAAATTAACAAAGGGAATTTTTTTTTGGAAATGCCATTCGACCTTCGTGTAGGAAACAGCGAACGGGCCTCAAAAGGTTTGTGTTTTCTACATGGACGGGCGACCTTGCTCACAGTCCGTGGATGGTAAATCGGATGTATTACATCCGAGGGTATAAAAGTCATTTCACAGATTAAAAAACAAAACAAAAAAAATCTCAAGAAAAAAAGAAACTACTTGCCACATATTTAGGAATAAGCAGCTGCATACTCCATCCCTTCCATTATACGTTCAACTCATAATTGTTTCTCACAATTTCTACGAAAAAAATTTCAATTATTCATGGCTGAAATTTCAACAAATATAATGCAATTGGTATCGGATAACGACATGCAAATGACGGAGTCAGCAACAATTGATCAACAAGTGACGGGTGCATCAACAGTTGATGGCGAAATTGTAGGAGAAGACATTGATCATCATTCTTTCAAATTAGGTATATCTTATATTTAAGATGGTCTAGTCATATTATTTTAATTACTTATAATTGAGATCATTATAGTAAAATGATGATGGGGATAATGATGATGATTATATCCTGATGGTTATTGTTGGTGTTATTATTATCGTTAAAATGACGATGATACTGGGTTGGATATTTTTTTAAATCAATATTCAACCAACTCAAAAATGTTAGTTCAATGCTCGTAAATTGTAGTGTCGTGACAATGCTCAAAATGTTTGTCCAATTGCTCAAAAAGCGAATCATGTAAAACTGAAATATAGATACTAGGAAACTAACGAGAAATGCTCAACAAATCTATTTTCTACTCTAAAATTATAGTTCAATGCTCTAAAATTATAGTTACATGATGATGCTCATAAAGTCTTTTAGAAAGCACAAAAATTTTGTACAAAATGCTCAAAAAGCGAATTATGTATGTCAAAATGGAATAGAAACACGAAAATTAGCGACTAATGCTCAAAAAGTCAATTTTCTACTACAAAATTATAGTTCAATGATCAAAAATTATAGTTCTATGGCGATGCTCATAAAGTTTAAAAAAATGTCAAAAAGCGAATTACGTAAAACTGGAATTTTGAAACCCAAAAACTAGCGACTAATGCTCAAAAATTTGTTTGTAATTGCTTTAGGCGTAAGTGTTTTTCTATTTTTATATTTGTGAAAAATAAAAAAATTGCGTAGAATGTTGCTTAATGATTAGTTTAATCAATAATGGTAGTTGTTGTTGGTGTATTGTTTGACAATGCTTTTTTATCTTTCTTGCGTTTCTCACAAAAAGTTGTAGTTTGAGAACTTCAACGATGATGCTCAAAAAGTTTTTTAAAATGCACAAAATGTTTGGCCAAATGCTCAAGAAGTGTATCCTGTATAGCTCGATAATTAGAAACCCGTAAACTAGCAATTAATTCGCAAAAAATTCTGACTTCGTGGCCTTGCTCAATTTCCTTTGAATAATACTCGAATATTTTGATATGCATCTGATAATTATTCTATTATCAAATTACATATAATACTATATTTTCAGATTCTAATGGCGAAGATGTATGGGTCGAGGCTAAGGAATCTGTACTGATTGAACTTACATTTAATACCGAGGATGATGCTTATCAAGCATATTGTAGATATTCATTTATGAAGTGTTTTGGTGTTAGGCTTTCTAATGAGAGGAAGAATTCTAAAGGTGTTGCAACTGCAAAGGAATTTTGTTGTTTCAAACAGGGTAATAAAGTGGTGAAAGGCACTTTAGGAAAGCAGTATGCAAAGTTGAGCAGGAGAACCGGGTGTAAGGCAATGGTCTCTTTTGGAATTGTGAACGGTAAATATACGTGCACACGACATGATATGGTACACAACCATGAGTTTTGTCATCCTAGTGAAGTTCATCATTTGAGATGCCACAGAAAGATAACTGATAACGAGATTAAATACCTGGTGCATTTGAGAACTAGTGGTATTCGTCTAGCGGATGGTTTTAGGTCATTGGTGAGAGAGGCTGGAGGGTCCAATGTCGTGGGTTTTGAGTATGCTGATGCTGCTACCGCTGTAAAAAAGGCGATGAAAAAGAAATTTGATAGTACATATTGTAACACACTTAAAAACCTTTTGAAACAGAGAGCCGCAAGTGAGAAGGATTTTTACTATGATTTTGAACTAGATGAAGATAATGCCCTTGTGAGTATATTTTTTAGGGATAGAATTATGAGGCAAGATTACGAGGCATTTTACGAGCTTCTTGGAAATGATGGGACATATTGTACAAACAAATATGACATGATTTGTGCACCCTTCGTAGGGATTAACAATCATACTCGGATATGTATGTTTGGCATTGGTTTTATGTTGAATGAGAGCACGGAATCTTTTGAGTGGTTGTACAAAACCTTTTTGGCCTCGATGGGTGGTATACAACCAAGGACTATAATGACAGATCAGTCTAAGGCGATGAAAAATGTTATTGCAACGTGTTTCCCAAAGTCAAAGCATAGACTTTGTTTATGGCATATATTTAAGAATTCTTCTGCACATCTTGGTCATTTGAAAGATAAACCCGGTTTCAACAAGTTGTTCAGCCGTATCATGAAACGTTGCCATACTGAAGAAGAATTAGACCATTGTTGGAAAAGGTACTTCCTAAAATGCTTTGAACTTAGATTGCTAGCATGTTTATACGTGTTTGGTTCATTTATTCTTGTTTTGTGAAGTGTACCGATCTAAGTATAGTATATATTTTTTTTTTTAATTCATTCTTAGCATTAGTTCAGGAAACTAATGGCCAACAATTTCACTAGAAGATAAGATTTGCGAGGAAGAACTAATTTTAGTTAGATCAATAAATTGTTGTGACTGCCCGTAAAATGAAGTATAAAACTCAAATAATTTATATATCTATTAATATTAGCTCAAGGTATTTTTGTTTTTGATGAAATCAATTGTTTATAATTTTGTCAGGTTAACTATGGAATATAATTGTGCACATCATCCGTGGTTGACAAGCTTGTATGAGATTAGGGAAAATTGGTGTTGTGCGTATGGCAAGGATTATTTCTCAGCCGGAGTGTTATCCTCTCAAAGAAGTGAGTCGACCAACAATTCTCTTTGTAAACGGCTTAGTAAGACGACTACCCTCTGTGATTTTTACGATATATATGGTACAGTTGTGAGTGAATGGAGGAGTCATGAACGCAAAGACAATAGCCTTTGTTGGGAGGGTACACCTGAGGTTGCTATACCTTGTTCGTTACTTGAGTTTGGAGCTCGGATTTATACGGTCGGTGCTTACCAACGTTTTCAAAAAGAGTTTGTGAAGGGAATGTCTTATAAACATAAGATGGTGCCTAGTATTGGTGATACACTTTGCTATTATGTCTACACTGAACGTACAGATGAGTTCGGTCACTTTGTTTCATTTGCTCCTTCGACGAACTATGCATGTTGCACTTGTAAAAGGTTCGAAGAGGGCGGATTTCTGTGTCGACATATTCTCCTAGTCTATCATTGTAACTGTGTGGATAAGATACCATTGATTTATGTTCTTAAACGATGGACTAAGGATGCGAAGCCAAAAGAGGATATAACTGAAGGGTCGACGGGAAGGGGAACAATAACAGGGCCTGTCTGGAGGCTTGACATGCATCGTCAATTTCATAAGCTCATCGTTGCTAGTGCTGATAATGACATAACAAGAGGTATTGTTAATAATTGTTTTGAAAAGGCGAAAGAAGAGATTGAAGCTATTTTGGGTGGCATAGATATTTATGATAATGAAGGGGGAGATGTAGATGTAATACAAAATCCAAAGGGAAAGACGAAGAAGGGTGAGAAGTTTAGTAGAAAGAGGAGCACCAGAGACATTCAAGCAAGTCGAGTTCGCGGGAAACACAAGGCTGCCGAAACTCGTGCACGGAAAAAAGCAGCTGTTAATACAGTTGTGGAGGGGGACATGGCTGGACGTGGAATACATAATGTCCCTTCGCACATAGGACTCCGTGAGATAGTAATGGGTCAAAAAGATTAGCATTTATATTTTTAATGTGTTTATTTTTCTGAATAGTTTCATTAGAACCTATTTATTCTAGCATTTAATAAAATTTCGACCTTGTAGAATTAAGAGCAGATGACATTTTATTTTCTTAATTGTAAACTTAGAAAATTTATACAAACGCTCAATATAGTTACAAGCACGCTCAGAAATTATAGAAAAACGCTCAAAAATCTCTGTTCAAACACGATGCTCAGAAAGTTTGTCAAAATGCTCACAAAATTGGTCCAAATGCTCAAAAACCGAAATATGTAAAACTGGTATATACAAACTCGAAAACTAACAAGTAATGCTCATAAAGTCTATTTTCTGCTCATAAATAATTTTCAATGCTTGAAAAATATATTTTAATGACGATGCTCAATAAGTATGTCAGAATGCACAAAAGTTTGTACAAATGCTCACAAGGCGAATTTTGTAAAAATGGAATATAGAAACACCAAAACTAAAGACTAATGTTGGAAAAGGTTGTTTTTTGTTTGCTCGTAAAAAGTTAGATTGCATGGATTCTTCCATAATGATGATTTAAATCAATATTGGTTGTTGGTGTACTCTTGATAGTGTTTTTTATCATTCTTGCTATTTTTACTAATAGGTAGTATAATACTTGTAGTAGTATTTTCTTTTTCTTTAGATATCTAGAAATCATTCATCTCACAGTATAGCATAATGATTAGACATAATTGTAAGCTCAGAAAATTTA
>JAOWBH010000032.1:361983-374521 GCA_028566215.1 Silene coronaria
ACATAATGGGGTAGTAAGCGAGTTACAAGCCTTAGCCAATAAAGTACAACATAGTGAAAAAGTAAACCAAAAGCAAGCACTATGAATCTTACTTCCAGCTAGAAAGTACTGCAGCAAGTGTGACTAATGAATAAAGAATGAGAAGATGACAATAAAAGGCTTTGTTCCGAAAGGGTAAGGATAGATGCCCGTGTGGACAAATTGAAGCATTTTATTATACTTCAAAATGTACAAATGGAATGTCTAAAGTCTAACCTGTAATGATCTCGATTAGTGTTATGCCAGCAAAAACGAGAAATAGAACTCCTCCAATGTATGAAATGACCTGCATAATCATACAGCACAGTTAACTCAAGAGTATTATTTTTCAGTATGTTCACTTCATAATTCAAATACTTCAAGCAGCAGGAAAAATGTAGCAGATAGTATAACTGTATTTGAAGGGGCCTTCTTCTAATCATTTCCCCTCTTACATTTTTATGTGAATTTGCACGAGACAGACTCACAAGTGAGAGCAACCAAATCCTTGTATAATTCCTTTAAGTAATCTTCTCTCAACCTTTCATATCATTGTTTATATAGATTTTATTTAGAAATTTATCAGAACAGACGGAGAACTTACTTTCTCAGACAAGAAGGAACCAAGCAATGAACCCCCGGCCACAGCAAGCTGCATTCAGACAATATATTATGTGACCTAATTATTTCTGAAGCTTATGGCAGAACAAGATTGAAGATTTAACAGACATGTAAACTCAAAAGAAAACTGAGAAAGAGAGACATTCTTTAACAACAAATCCATTTAGTACACCATATTTGATTGGTCAATGAGAACTGGGAAGCAATTATAGGCAACGCCAAGTAATTAATTATTTCACTCTGCATAATTACGCATCAGATTCTATCAGTCAGCTCTTAACAACATTATTGATGCATTGAGTGCAATGATTTATATTCATCATCCCTTATCAGTCGTCACGTATAATGGAAAGCACATTGCTGGAAGATGATAAATCTCAAACTAACTAAGTAATACAGAGCAGAAGAAAGGCTCGTGTAAGTTTGACTATTACCAATGTCGCCGCTCCATGGCCTGCCAGGGCTCCGCCAATGACTCCAAGAGGAGATGAGGCTGCAGCCAGTGCTGTTCCAGCATAGATACAAATGCAGTTCAGCATAAAGAATATATAAGTATAGCACTACAGCTGATATACAGATCATACATTATACATTAGGTTTTCAATAACGAAAGAAAGATATTTCGACCCTGTGCATAGGCAGTAACCATAGTGCCAAAACAATTTAGCAATTGCATGTGCACTATACACAATAGTCAATCCGCCAGTACAAATTCTTTTATGAGCTTATTACAAATTAACTAAATTGAGGCAAACTCTAACTGGCAGAAACTGACACCTAGGAACTTTAACCTTGTAACTAGGAGGCATGGATTTATATGAGAACAGTGAATATGTACAAGCATAGAAAATCCAAAACGGACCTATGACCTGGCTAGTTTGATCATAAATTCACACTTTCTCACAAAACTCACCTATTGTTGAAAAAAATGATTTGTCACCCCACTCAGCAACAAAAACAAGTGCAAATGTACTAATGACTGTGCTAGCAGCAGCTAGAATCCCTGCACCACTTCCTGAAAAATCTGAAACTGCCAGCTCCGCCTGGTTCAAAAGGGAAGTTAGGCAATTTATATAGATAAGTTTGGGGACAATTCCACTGTTGAATGACAACACAAAGCCTAAATCAAGGGCGAGACGAGGAGGGGGTTGATGGTATGAAAAAACCCATAAAATGCTAAACAATCAGAGAGAAAGAGAAAATTCAGACACACATGCAACAACACAAACTCAAGTCTTTTGTTCATCTAAAATTAAATTAGATGGAGCATAAATTATTTATACATCTTCAAGCATCTGCACAAATTGTTGTAGCTGTCTCAAGTTCTTTAGTGTGCGCAAAATTACCCTCGCAAAAAAAAATCATTAAAAATCCGATGAGACAAGGGAGTATTTTGCCTACCGGGTCAGCACAAAGCTCATACTTCCTCTATTCCATTGAATTCTATACATTTACTTTTTTGACACTATTCATATGTGAGGAGAATTTCTGATACAACTTCTAATATATAACATAAAAGATAGTCATGTGAGATCTTCTTTAAATTGTCTTACCGAGTACAATATGAATATCCAATTTTTATAGTTTACTAATGTGTAACTAAAGATATTAACAAAAGAAAACGAGCATTGATATGCGTAAATAAAGCAAATGTATAGAATTCATTGGAATGGAGGACTATATTTTATCCCATTTCGATCAATTCTTTATGTTTGTTTTGGTATGAGACTGTGAAAAAAATAGCATCAGGTGAAAAATAACATGCACGAAAAACGAAATCATATAACTTTTTTAAAATAGAAATTAAACGTAAAGAAATAATTGAGATACACAAAATAAAAGAAAAAATGTAAAGAGTTCATTGTGATAAATGCGATAAAAGTTAAAACCCGAGTTTATCTGTTTTCAGTACGATAATCCTGCTCTAAAATATTTCGAATCTAATATTCCCTCATATTAAACATATTTTTTTACGTTTAATTAAAATATTCCTTACAAAAAATAAAATATAACGAAATTGTTGAAAAGGAGGGATATAATTTAAATTTCATAATGAATTATTGACTATATTTATTAAAAGAGTTTAAAGTAATAAAGCACCAAATTAAATATTCCATTATGAGATTAAATTATTTAATGATTGGAGGAATCCAATAGGGTAAGGTACCCACGTGGAAGTGTTGTATGTGTCTTCTACCAATTTCACTTATCCTTCTTCCTTTATTAATCTTGTCTGTTTGGTGTCAATCAATTGTTCTACTCTTATCTAGAGTCTTGCCATCTCTCTTTTATCCGTATTCTCATTTGTAACGGACAATATCCGTCCCCACATAATTAGATAAAAAGATAAGATATTTGTGACTCTTTATGCATTTTATGTTTGTGTTATTTACCCAAGTGGGTGATATTTAACCGTTATAAATTCGTGACGGATATATCTGTCTCCGTCACAAGGGAGACTTTTTGCTCTCTTTTAAGGGGTCCCTTTTATCTACCTTAATGATTCTACATGTCTATGTGCTCTTTTTTGAGATGTCATTCAATTGGATATGATAATTACATAATTCTAGAGTTCTTCATTGTTTAGGGTTGGATTGGATACGAGTCAGGTTAAACAGGTTATTTATGTTAAGACACATTATAGTCAGTGGCGGATCTAGGGAGGCTAGCAGAGGCGGCTGCCCTCCGCTAAAAAATGAAAATGTCGCAAGTTTTAGTTAAAATTTTCAATTTTTTATAAAGTCGATCTTAAGACATTACTAGTTCGCCCCCGCTGAAATTTTTTGCCCTTCTAACGTCAAATTTTGGCTCCGCCACTGATTATAGTGGTTCTGACGTCGGTGAAATTGAATAGTCTTCATGTAGTTTTCATCTCATGTCCTACTCTTTTATTAGTCATCTCATATCATTTTTATAAAGTTATCAGTTCGAAAACAGTCTATTTCGTGTTGGTGACAGCGTGGTATAAGGATAAGGCCGCATACATACAATCCTTCATTACCCTGCAATTTGCGGAAACCCATGAGGTGCTTGGGTAATGTTGATAATCGGATACAAATGAATCAAATATCTAGAATGTCAGTAGTCAGTACATATAAGAGAAGGATTTCACATCATATACGTTAGAAGACGGGGAAAGAAGCGAAATTTCCTATTGTATCGTGCAAAAGCTTTGAAAAGATGTCTCAAACGCAGAATCACAGTTCTTATCGAAGCTCCTCCAGAAGGTGCACCTTACAGAGCCTGAGACTGGGAAATTCTCAATGTGTCGACTTGACGAGTTCTAAGAAAACATTGCCGCTTTTTAGCTCTACTAATGCGAGCTGAAAAATATGAGCCCAAGATGTGCAGGGAATAGCTACGAACTGAGGTATTAGGCACGAAATCACAATGGCTTTTGAAACTTGCCGTGAACCCATACCCTTCTCATGCTCTTTCCCTTCTTTCGGTTGACTGACTTTACACAGCAATATTCCAGCTCTAGCTGCATCATATGCAAATAATTATCGGTCAAGCTGAATTAGCAAATTGAGTTCTCTATAAGAATGAAGTACATTGTAGTTAAGTTTTTCATCAAAAGTTTTGTAATCTCAGTTCGTGAAATGGGGAGACGGGTTATTTGGGTTGGTATGGGTTGCACTTCAGATCGGTTTTATTTCTCTTCTTTTTTATTTAGGGTCTCATAATGGGTTACCTGTGCAATCTGATCAGGTCAGGTATACGACAGCGGAAGGCTTCAGTGTTTGAACACGATTTACAGGTGTTGGAAGTTTTAATTCTTTGCACATCAGTAAGATAAAGGAAAGAACACAACTAGAGTACCTCAGTGAAGCCGACGCCAACAAAAAGGTCCCTCGTAGCATCCAAATCAAAGAAATAAGAATATGTTCCATCGTCTCGGATATAATGCCGGAATCCCACCCTTTTCTCCGGCTTAAATCTAAGCATGGTCATGTCATAAAGACCTGAGTAAAATAAATAGTATCATAAGCTACACAGCTTCCATTGAAGAAAGTAACTAAAACCAGCCCGCTTCCAAAACAGTTAATATGGGGCTCCTATTAACAGTCAGTACCGTAATCTCTGAAAAGGAGAAGACCACCCGGCTTTAACACAGAAAAGCATTCCTTGATTGCTGTCGTCATCCTTTCAGGTGGCACGGCAGATAAAGTAAATACCTAATCAAAGATGAGCAAAACGAGATTATACAATATTGGACAGCCAAGATATACTGCTTTATGTAAAGAGCCTAAGAGGTCATGTTAACTACATAGACAACGAATTAACGAGTTTGGTAAGCAGGGCATAGATTGTCACGGAACCAGAGAAAGAAGAGCAATTGACATAGTTAACATAATTACGTTCAAGGAGAACCTTTAGAACTGCCTTTCTAAATGCCGAGACCTGACACGACCTCTTCATAGGCCATGAATCCAAGGAGTAATAATAAGTATCCGAAGAATAGGAGGTTCCAAAGTACCCTTTTCAGTTAATTACGGAATATTATCATTTCCATTAGTTTACGTTTCCTGAGTTAGCAATGTACCTTCAAGATAAGGCAAGATGGTTCTCATTTCCTGGAGGTCTAAACATATTGATAGTGCAAGATTCAGATCATGGTTTCTACAACTCTACACTCTACAGTGCTATAAATCAGAATATAAATGAAACGAAGTGGAATTTTTTGCGAACTGAAGTTAGTTACCGTAGGCCGTACCATTGTGATGAAATCCATCCCACCAGTACAGCAGGAACCCTCTTTCATGAATGGTAAACTTCTCAAAGCTCCTTCATTTTCATTGACTTCTGTATTAATAAATTTACAGTTTAAAAAACAGATGAACAAATGTTAAAAAATCATATAAGAGTACAGAGAATTAGATAGAAAATTCAATGTTCCTACCAAAGTCAGAATTGGGCAACTTTTTAAAACGCATGTTCCGACATGACCGACATGCCAACCAGTTTGGGAACTCAGTTGCAGAGAAATCACAGCAGAAAGGATGGAAACGTTCTGCCAAACAAACTACATCAGCATCTACTAAATTATCCTTTGCTCTTTCAAGAGCCTCAGCACTACAATCACAAGCGTACACATTGATTTTCTCCTTCATGCTGAAAAACAAAAAGAAGACTCAACACAGATATTGAAGACAGTATACTTTAGATGACGTGAATATGTAAGACACATCAGTACAGGTTAACTGTAAGAACTATTCTTACCGCAATATAGGAAGAATTGTGCTTCCATTGCCACATCCAACCTCTAAAACGCTGGAATAGTCAACACAAGAAAGAAGCTCAGGAAATTCTTTTAATAAATACCGTCTTTCCTGGATGCAAACAAGTACCGAGTAGTATTTTAGCAAATAGATAACATATAACCTCTAAATGTCAGCATAGTAAAAACAGAAAGAATTAATTGGCAAATCAATGACTATTCACATTTTGCATCGAAACAAAGGGGTGATGGAGAATTGAAAACACCTTCAAAAAGGATAACAAACATATCCCTATAGACGTATAATATTAATACAGCAAGGACCATTTCAATATTTCATACCTAATACACAAAGACACCATATACAATAAGCTAAGTAGATACATCGCTACACATCATCACTGACCAGTAACATGCATTTCCATGCTAATAATTCAGCTTATTTTCGATTTGTTTATTTTGTTATGTGCATAAACTTTTTCACTTCACTCATTTAGAGAACTTGCTCCTCGTCTTCAATCACAAACATTTCCAAAAAGTCAACTTCACATTCTCAAAAGAGGCCTTAGCTATAAGCCTGAAAGATGCCAGTCGCCATCTGAAAATTGTTTTAACACATGGGAAGAATCCAAATCGAATGGCTACATACTGGCCTATGTAATCCGATCATATGGGAGCTTCATTGAAGACACTAGCGTAATATTGTCATATTTCTCCTTCGACTAAGAAAATCCAATAACGATTTGGTTGACACATTCAATCCTCCACCAAGCAATACCCATCTTTTCAAAAGAGCAAACTTTAAATTCCAATAACAAACACTGATTCTAGAATAACACAAATAAAACCCAGAATTCCAAATCAGTGATCCTACACAACACTGAACAATGTGATCATAAGGCGGTTCAAAAACGTTGGGGTTTACATTCCATCAAAAGGTATGAACTTTATAAGGCAATGGGTCCAAAAAGTAGTTCCACATACCCAATTGGCTCAAAAGATCCGACTTCTCACGCGACGAAATAAAGCAAAATGGTTCACTAAAGACGGTTTGAAAAATGTGATCTTTTTGTGTATGCATTCCATCAAAAGGTATGAACTTTATAAGGCAATGGATCCAAAAACTATTTCCACATACCACAATTCAAAAGATTAGCCTTTCCATACGACGAAATAAAAGCAAAATGGTTCACTAAAGGCGGTTCGAAAGTGATCTTTGGTAACCAGAGGTATGGTGGATTGATTGGGTATGCATTCCATCAAAAGGTATGAACTTTATAAGGCAATGAGTCCAAAAGCTATTTCCACATACCCAATTGATTGATTCAAAAGATTAGACTTTTCATACGACGAAATAAAGCAAAATGGCTCACTACAGTCGGCTCAAAAAACGTAATCTTTTGGTAACCGGAGGTATGCATTCCATCAAAAGGGATGAACTTTAATAACGCAAAGGGTCCAAAAACTATTTCTACATACCCAATTGATTCAACAGCTTAGACATTTCATATGACGGAATAAAGCAAAATGACTCGCTAAACTGACAGTCGATAAATAGACATATAACAACTGAATAAAAAAAGAGAAACAACAAACAGTACCTTGAAGAATTTGCCTGTAGAATGACGAGAATGAAAAAGGGACCATGCTTGAGAATCTGAAGAAGCAGAAGAAGAAGAAGGTTGAAAGGGAGAAAGATGGAAAGAGAGAGACGGGTTTTTGAGAATATCAGCTTCCAATTCATGCCATTGGAAGTCTGCAGAGTGATATTCTTCTGCTCCTTTGCTCATTTTTTTTTTCTGGGTGTTGGGTTGTTTTGTTGGTTTAATTGGGGGTTTTAGTCGAAACTCGAAAGTCGTCATTTCGGATGGTGACTTTAGGCAAACCCGCCACGAGAAATGACGTGGTGGTTTTAACCTTGTCCAAGTTTATAACTTTTGTACTTCATGATTCATCTTATATAGATTCTATAGGAATAATTAGTTTGATTCTTGAATCTCGACCGTGTTTGATAAATATTTGATTTTTTGGAAAAAAATAAAAACTAAATGAATTTTTATCGCTAAATAGTCTATCAACTCAAAAACTCTACAATTTCGACCAAGTAGAGATTAAATGGATTAGCACAACGATCCAATTTGAACTAGTTGAGATTTTCCCGAGTTTGGGTATGGTGAAACATAGTTCAAATTCGGATCAAGATAAAGTACTCGAATCTAAAGATGAAAATATATTTCATTATTGATGCTGTGTCAAATAATCAAAGTGGTAAACAATAGAAGCAACCGAATGTCATGAACTATCGGGCTACATGTGTATACGAAAACTCTGGAGAGACGGTCTCATCGGACAGGAAGCAATATGCTTGATGTCATTTATCTTAAAATATTCTAGTAGTACATGTATACCTAGACTATCAATTTTCATGTCTAAAACATGAGTCACTCAGCAAATGTTGTTACAAAGCTCTTACATCCTCTTCAAATCCTAAAGATACAACAATTGACCTTCCTAATGTTACACAAGGGCTGAAAACCCAATTACAGACATGCCGATTCTCGATTCCGGTCACAGTAGAACCCGCTGGAGCTCGTCGATTACTCCCTGTAAAACAACGGGTTTCCGAATCAACCCGTTCATCCCGATTTGCAAGCACTTCTCCCAAATATTATCCTCTGCACTCGCAGTAAAGGCGATAATAAGTGGGCCATTTCGACTGTGTAATTTCCGGATTCTCTTGGCCACTTCATAACCGTCCATTTCTGGCATGTGAAGGTCGAGGAAAACAATCCGGTAGTAGTTTACTGAGGGTGCTAAGGTACTTAGGCACTCATAACCGGAAGAAGCGGTTGCCACTTCACAGCCTAATCTCTCGAGCAGTTTCTTGGTCACTGTCCGGTTCACATTATCGTCGTCTGCTATGAGGACTCTTAAGCCTCTGTAAAGAGAGTTCGGGTGTGGTTGCTCTACTTTAGGCACATTTTCAGACTCTGGAAGATGTTGGAGTTGTTGAAACCGAAGGAGAAGATTCATGCTTTGAGGTAAGCCAAATGGGTTTAGGGTTATCCAAATGTCACCCTGCATCATCTGCATGATAAAACTTCTTTTCAGTCGAGCAGAAAGACGTATTCAGTTTCGTAAAGAAAAATTGAACATATAGAGTTGCTTATAATGTCTACGAACTCGCTCACAATAAGACCTCGCAAAACTGCACCAACCCAAACTGAATTGAAACCAAGTAGACCCAAACCTGAATTAACCCCAACCAGAAACTGACTAATTTGAAACAAAAACATCAATAGCCACAATTAGAGAATGGCATGATGAACCGGACCCATCGTCGCAATATCTGATATTTAAGAGCATGTTAGAGCCTATCATTGTGATCATAGCAAGTTCAATACATTTTCTTACAGTACAAATATTGCATGGTTCTATACCAGACAGCTAAAAACTGAAAATCACAAATACGAGTTCATTCGTCAACTAAAAGAGGTGCAGACCTAATAAAGGCATATCGTAATTCGTAACCCCTTATCTGAATGGAGGGATTCTGAGGGAAAAGGTACAAATCCATGTATTGAATAGGAGGGCAACAGCGGGATCCATTTCCCTCCTACGAGCTAAATTGTACTGTAAATTGTTCCAAAATAGGAAATTTTCGACGAAAAACATAATGCCTTCATTCCCTCCCCTCCCCTCCTAGACTCCTACACTAGTGTCCAAATAGGCCTGAAGTCGACAAGAACAAAGAATAGTTATATATGCATCTCATTAAAATGATCTTTCAAGGTCATTGATATTTCATCGAGTACGTCATTGTGAATGTTATTGAGACCAAATCTAAGGCAGTAATCTTCCAGGAATTTATAGCTATCACATACGGAGTACAAGTTAATAAAAGAAACTAATGCAAGAACAGAGAACAAAATAAAGCTAGTGTCGGTTAACACTAACCTGCGCTAGCCTTTTACACATGCTGAAGCTCAACACTTCCTTATTTCCACCATTTTGTGTTCTTCTGACAGCATCTGAAGGACAACTCCCGCGTATATCGAATTCGAACTTAATATTAATATAATCGTTGGAGACTCCAGATCTCCACATCCCCCACCTATCATTTCTCCCCTCACTACCATTCTCGGAATAAACTCGAAAAATTACATCGCCTCTTCCACCAGAAACATACAATAAATATCCAACCATGTGCAGTAAAACCTGGAAAGTTCTTTTCTCATCACCAATCACCTGGGAAGGCAAACTACTTTGAACATCCGGAGAAAAGGTAAAACCTTGATACACAAACAAGCATTTACCCAAGCAAGAAGCTTCCTTAATCATGGAATGTAGATCGAACGGTTTCATCTCTAGTGGAAATCTTCCATTATCTTTAGATGAAATCTCCATTACATCAGTTATTAAAGTCGATAAAACATTGCTACTTCTCATCATGGTGTTTACAAGGATCTTTTGCTCGGAGGTGATATTTTCTTCAAACATCGAAAGAAGGCCGAGAATTGAGTGCATTGGCCTCCTCATGCCACGGCTCATCACCTTTTGAAACGCATCTCTAGCTTCGTTTGCCATGAGTGCATCCTTCTTAGCTTGTTGAAAAAGACGGTTTTGCTCATGTAGTTTTTCCCTCATATACTGAGACTCTTCAAGAACATTAGCATGGGAAAGAGCTACAGCCACTTGATCAGCAACCACTTCCACTATTTCCAACTCATGATTACTCCACACTCTAGAATTGAAGTTCGGAAGGACCAATATCAGTATGGCATATAATGGATGGACAAGTTCGGGAGTTCCACCTTTAAAATTTGAGACCTTAAGGAGCGGCAACCGGATTGCTGCCACGGGACCAGGGTCCCCTAAACCACCACTGCTTGCCAACCCTAGTCCTGAATCTTGCTTTAAAATAGTTACATTCTCACTATTATAGATCTCACGTACATCGGGATCATCCATAGGAATACTAGTCACAAAGACATTTGACGGACTTGATTTCAGCTCATGGGTTAAGATCATCGCACTCTTGTTATTGCTTGGCATCCAAACAGCACAATTCTGAAGGTCTAAAGTCTTGGAAAGCTCAACCAAGGTAGTATTGAGTATAGTTAGTTTATCGAGCGATTTCCTAATTTGTCGGGTAAGCATCCGAACGTGCCAACTAGCTTCCTTCTTTTTCTTCATCAATCCAACCTCTTGGTCTAGTTCCAACACATTTTGCGTCAAAAAAACCTCTCTAACTTTCAATTTTAGCAAAAGTGGGATCAAGGTCAAAAGGGTTATCGCAGTGGCACACGAAACTAAAGCCGTGAGAAACTTAAAAATCGTAAGTGACATCATAAGCTGGAACGAGTGAGGACCATAATAAGTCCAGCCGTTGAGCAAATGAGTCATTCCACAAAGCACAATAAACGCAATGAACTGAACTAAAACCCATTTGAAGGGAAGATTAGAGCAACTAATGAAGTAAATCAGCTCTAACGGTATAGAGAAGTACGCGATAGCGATCAAGAAATCGCTCACCTTTTGGCATTCCATAATAATGTACGTACTCCAAAAACCCTCATCATCACAACTACAATGTGAGTATCCATTTACCATAGAATACACAGAAAGTTGCAGAACACACACCAACAACCCAATATACACCAGCTTCAACATTGCATCAACAAATCAAACTTCTCAGCAACTCAAACACCCTTTTTGCATCGTCACCTCGAAACCCTAAAAACCCTAAATTAGGAAAATAACCCTTAATTCAACACTAAAACACCCCTTTTGCATCCTCACCCTGAAACCCTAAAATTGGAAAATAACCCTTAATTCAACAAATCAAACTTCTCAACAACTCAAACACCCAATTTGCATTCGAAACCCGAAATTTCGAAACCAACCCTCAATTCAACAAACACCCAACAACCCTAATCACCTAAAACCATGATCAAAGCCCTAATTGATCCAAAATCAAATCTGACCCAACACCCAATCAAGCAATCCTTCAACAATTATTAGGCAAATAGTATTCAATATTCAATAATTTACAACTTTATACAATCAAATCAACTATCTTTACACAACTTTTAGCACAAATTTAAACTTTCCTTCACAATTTCACCAACCAATTAATCAAAAGATCAAAACTTGATTACTACCCATTAAACATATGACCCAACAAAAAAAATCCCATTTCATATGAGCTACCAACTTGCAAAAAAAATTGACTAACTAGTAAGAATTCAAAACATTACCTTTCAAAGGTAGACCCACCAAGGACCAAAGTTCCCCCTACAAAAATAAAACCCGTATATCGGTTTTTCTAACGTGTACCCGTTTATAAATCATATATGTACATCAATTTAGTGACAAAAATATCATTAAACACAAAATGTGATCTATAGATTTCTTTGAGTGGATCCAAATATTTTTGGGACTTTATTTATTAAATAAATAAAGTTTGAAGATTTCTACTTGGTTGAACAAATGGGAGTAAGAAAGCGGCATGATGGGTCCACTTGGATTTACATGAACGGAACTTAGACTCAATTTGGGCTTCCTCGTTATGTACTATAAAAAGAGTAAGTCTGACTTAAGACGGGTAGGATAATAAAACGGATCGTTTGTAAGAGGAAATGGGTAGAGGGGACAAAGGTGGGACCCTCCATGTGC
>JAOWBH010000032.1:377912-398220 GCA_028566215.1 Silene coronaria
GTTTTATTTGGTGATTACTGATTAGATCTTTCCCTTTTTGTTATCTTTAGTGGTCAATTAAGTGTTTTCTTTGTTTTTTGGAACACAGGTTTCAAAGGATATAAAGTTTGCCGATAAACAACCAATTGTGCCATGGGGACCCAGGTTTGTTCTTGTGTTTTTTTTCCTTGGTTCTATATAGATTTTTTCTTTACCATGCTTTTTTTTTCCTGTTCAAAGAAACAAGGATCGCAAGAATTCATGTTTATGCCAGAGTTTCTTTTTGGCAGATGTTCCATTTTTATAGATGGAGGATTGGGTGATTACATATTGAATCACGAAACGCGTTTAAATTTTGCAGTTTCCGGATAGTCTGCTAGAATACAGTATCTTTTTTGGGGGTCAATTTAGCAAATGATTCTTAATCATTCTGGCTTAATTTCTACTGCCTTCTACTGATGTCATGTTGGAATGCCGTATGCTTGCAGGTACAGCAAGTCAGATGTCAAAGATATGCGTATAAACATGGCTATAACGGCTGTATTTGTAAGTGGTGGATTGTTTGCTTCTGAAAGTCCTTCATTCTTAAAATTTGCTAGTCTCGTGTTTGGTAGATTAAGCTAAGAATGAAATATACTACTTTGTGAACCATCCCATTGCATTTAAAAGTAATTCATGTTTTTAGATTGAATCACGTACTTCTGAATTTTAGTAATTTCTACTGCAGACAGCTTGGATTTTCATCCAACGCAGTGCTGAATGGAAGCCAATACAGTTTTTGGCATTTGTGTATGTTTATAGACTTTTTGAAAAGTTGAAAAGCTTTGAAGCTCCCGCGTCCCCTGTTTTTGATGTGAGTGACCTCGGAAGCCCACGCATGTTGAGTATTTTCTTTTCATGTTCTATGACTTAGTTGAATGTAGCGGTTCCTCAATGTTTGACCATGTTATGGTTGTAGGAATACGGGGAGGAAGAAGGGCGCGGTATGCGGATGGGAAAACGGCTTCTTCGGTCCCTTTCTCTAGTATTTGGTTGTATTGCTTTTGCCTCCCTGGTAGGTTTATTTTATAATCATTTCACCAATTTCTAATGTTTCATCTTTTGAAGGATTTAAAATCCTATGTTTGGTTAGAAAATAAGGGTGAATGGAAATGAAGCGGAGGGACTTGGAGTAATCTATTTTCACTCCCAGCAAATCAAAATCTTTCCTCCATAGTAAAGATTTGGAGGGAAGTTGTATCCAAACACACGCCCCCATTCTCCCTTTCCCGTCCCCACCTTTCCCCTCCTACTTTCATATCTAAACAAGCCCTTAGTTGAATACTTGCTTATATCTCGACCATAATCTTAATGGGATCAATTTTCTCCTGTAGGCTTTTACGGGGGTCTTGAATCTGATCGAGGTAACTGGTAATTTCATACCTGCTGCCCTTTACAACAGTCAGGTAATGTTGGAACACTTTAACCTATTGTATTCATATCCCAATTTCCCATGGCTAATCTCTCTTCGTTTCTCTGTTTTTGCATCCTTGTGTTAACTTTTGTGTTTTGTTCATCTGCAGGAACTGATAGTCACTACGACCTCAGCCATTGTCCTCTACATCATGGCAAGTTACTATAGGTAATGATTTGAGTATATGTTCAGTCAAAAACTTTGGCATGAAATTTTGTAGATTCGAATTCTGATGTTTCAAGTGAAAATCACCCTCTACTACTTAAGTCCTTGCAGAGCGTAGCATGCCAATCCGTTTGTAAAACCGACAAGATAAAGTTTAGTTTTTTTCCTTCACTGTGAATTTCGCCTTTACAGTATTAACAAAAATTTTTTTATGGAAGGCCCTCTCTTCAGATGAGAGATGAAAAGAAATCGTGTTACTCGTGAAATAGTAACTTTGAAAGTTACTGTACTTTATTATGTTCAAGTCACATTTCAGATATAAATTGTAGTTAATTTTTAAGATGTCTCATACGAAGAGATGATCTTATCCTAGAATTTCGTTTCAAACCGTTCTTGTACTAGTCTAGCTCAATGTATTTTTGCTTCCAAGCCCAAGGATTTGTGACAAAACTAATTAACTAATACGTACAAAGATTATATTGAATATGACTTGTTCAATGGTCAACCCATATTAAGCTTAATACAGATATGTGCGCGTCTTAAAACTACTCGTGTAACTGTGTCGGTATCATGTCAATTCAGATTTCGGTTAGAGTTCAACCTGTTTACATGGTATGTGATATGGTAAGCAAGTTGTGCCCACCAAAGCCTTTGTCGTGGAACTTGTTTTGAATCGGGATGGGTTATAACAACATGCGCAAGGGCCAATGCCGTTGACAGATCTCAGCTTCAAATTTCTCTGTGTTAGTTACCCCTAATTTAATCGACACTATCATTGTCTCGTTAGTCATTTCATGGTACCTCACTGAATATAATTATATGAGCTAGTAGCCCAGTATGGAGGGCCGGCCAACCCTCACAACCACTATACTCCGACCACTCATTCTTCACCAATTTATCACCTCAAAGGCCATCCTTCGCTTCCATCTCTGGCAACTGCCCACTTTTTTACATGCTTTACATCACTGGTGCCAACAAGTACTGCTCGCCTTCATCTCCATGGCCAAATTGCCAAGTTGTGGTAGGTAGCGATTAACTGATAGCAACAGCAATGGTAGTACCAGTACAGATATAAAGTGAAGGTGACGGGTTCTCAAAGACGGCAACAATGATGTCAATGTCGATTATTTTTTTTCCTCAAGAGTCGCGCCATTTACAAATGGGAAGACAACGGAAATATAAACAAGCTCCTTTTAATTTTTATATATAGAGATATATAAACAAGCTCCTTGAAGACCCAAGTATAAATTAATGTATCGATTGAATGAATAGATGAAAAAAAAAAAAGACCATGAAATATCTATCTTACAGGTGAAGAGACCCCCCAAAAAAGCTGCCAAATGTTATTAAGCTACACTTCCTGCTTTCTATCAAATTGACACCAGTCAGCAAAAGACCGCTCTTCTTCTTCGAGAAGGCAATTGGAATCCGATTAGAACCCACAAACAAAGCACTGCGTGTGAGTTGTGATTGGATCGGAATCCTTAAGGCAAGCATACATTTAGGGTGTACATCCATCAGCCCAGCTTAGGCATCTTATTGAATGTGTCGAGTGGCTTCAGCTAAAGCCAACTTCGGTGAATTGACCTGATCTCTGTACTCACTCGATGGCCTGTGTTTCAAAGGAACTCATATCCTGTGGTGAAGCAACTCTGCCAAGACAAAAAGATCTATAAACAATAGGAATTTATGATAAAGCAAATGCTGCAAGATTAGACTTTGATCCCTGAGGTTTTCCTAATTCCGCTTCGGTGAATGTAATAAAACCTTAAAGTGGAGCTGGTAAAAATGACATGACACAAAGGGGGAAATATCCCTAGACAAAAAGGCTCCATAAAAGCAGATAAAGCTCTAAACTCCCTCATCCCCATATATGTTGTACCCCCGACATGTTGTACCCCCGACTTTGCCAACCTTACTAGTACACCGTACGGGTCTACGTGAGACAAACTCGACCTAGTACCTTAGACATATTTGGAAAGATTTAAAGGAAGACAATATAACTGGAATGGAAGTGATATTTACCGAGTCAAACTCAAAAGGGAGCCTCCAAAGATTCGTCCCAGACTTCAGCGCTTCCATTAGAAGCATCTTCGACGTCCTCTTCCATTGAAAGCCTAATATACTCTCTATGTGCAAAGCGATCCCATTCTGTCAATGTTGGATTCTCTCTCTCCTGAACCGAATATATAACAAACAAGTAAGAACATGACAGTATGTCTTCAACATGTAATGACAAGTAATGAATGTCATCAATTGCGTACCTGGCGAATAAGGAATGGATCGCGAGTTTCAAATGCCATGAACTTATTTAGGTTAAAGAGGATATTAAATACACTTCCTGAAAGCTTATTCCCTTTCAAGTCTCGAATAGTGACAAAACTCTCATTCTGGAAAAAAAGTACGAAAAAAAAACATGAAATGAGTCAAACCGATACTTGGGATAGACCAACATTAAAAGTAGCAAAACAGGCACAATTGCTGCAAACACAAAAAAGTGCAGAACTTTGTATATTGAGAAATGAGAACCTCCTAAACAAATATTACAAGGCGAGTACAGTAGTACACTACAAAAAAGATACTCCTTCCTTTATATTAGTGTATTCAATTTCCAAGTTCCAACCATACACACGATTTCTGGATCAAATTATGCCATTTACATTAGACATAAGAGGCAGATAGAATATGAAAGAATTAAACAGGAAGGGAAAAGTGAAAGCTATATATGAAATGGATGGAGCACATGTATAATAACCAATAAAGTTCAAATTTAATCTCAATGCATCAAGATTTGGGATTACAAGCATCCCACTTAAATTATACGCTTCACAAAGATTGCTACATAACGCAAGAGCCTGATCCCAAAACAGCTGACTATGCCCCGAGCAATTTTAAATTAAATTTCATATGTGAAAATTATTCTAGGCTTGTCATACAAGCTGATTTTAACTGATAAAAAATCTAAAGTCAAACACCATTAACTTCATAAAAATCTAATTTACTACTATGGTTCTATGGACTTCTGTCCAACCAGACCTTGTTTTGCAGCAGCAATACTTATGCTACTAAAGAGATTGAAGCAGTTCACAGAAGGCAAACCTCAGGTTTAATCATGTCGATAATCTGGCATAAGATATCTTCGAAAAGTACAGGCTCCTGAGCCATGCACTCCATACGATGCAACTGCTCCTCGTAAAAAAATTGCATCTCATTTCTTGTCAGAACTCCATTTCCATCTAAATCTACACACTTAAACCTGTCAATAAAACAGAAATTAATATCTGTTGAAAGATAAATCATTTTCTGTGACAATCACGCATATTGAGATGCGTACAAAGCGCCATAGGAAAGTTGCACAAACAAAGGACACTGAAACAGTACTGACATACCAGTATTCAAGACTGGGATCTGATGATTTATCCTCCTCTGCAAGTATGAAATAAACAAAATCCTCATATCCCATCTTGCCTTCAACAGTACTGGTGAACTTTCTAGGAACCTGGAAAAACATTAGCAGTAATATTATTCACTAAAATTATAAAGCGAGAAGCTGCTTCATAAGAAATGTGCAGGATAAAGACCAGAGATCTGACCAAATACCTGGGAAAATATTCTATCAACAATCCTGTAAGTAAGTGCGTGGTTTCCATATCTGATTAGGTTCTCTTTGTCAATCAAGAAATCATGGTCCGTATCCAGCTCCCAGAATTTGCAGTATATCACATAGAAGTGCTCATACGAGAAGTACCTACACCGAGATATAGAAACATGACGAAAAAGAAACTTCGAGAAAGACACATTATAAAGGTAAGCATCTGGTTATGGGACTAAAAACATACATGGATCTACCGCTGGAGGAGTAGAGCGCCTAAAAGGTTAAAGTAATGCAAATTATGGGAAGCCATATTCTAGCTTCTTCACAAGAAGCACACTCATTCTTACACAATCAAATTACGACTCAAGGCATAAAACAGCTTTTTTTCATGTGCATGAAGCGCTTTGATACTGGTAGACGTTAGAATCCAGTATCAGTAAATTGCTATACTCCTAACGTTGCAATGCTGTTGTCAAACAAATCAAAGTTGCCCAACGTTGGGCATCAATTGCGGCATCCATCGCTTCGATTTCATTGGCCACATGGACTCTTGAGGGTAAATCAATTCCAACATTAACCATTAATTCCTCTAATTATGTAGCTATACAATGTAAAAAAAAAAGGTCAAGGTCGACCTTACGTGACCACTAAAGTCAAATGGTAGCTATACAATGTAAAAACAAAAGATCAAAGTCAAACTTACGTGAGTTGTGACCACTAAAGTCAAAAGGTATAATATAAATGGGATGGATAAACATAACTACGTTTCAGTGTAGCATAACATGTATTTTGGCAGCAGTTATATAACGATAAAATAATTGGAAAAGGTTGGCAACATTCGACAGCTGAGGTCAATAGGGGGTCGCCAAAATTAACATACTCCCTCCAATTCTAAATAAACTTCCTATTTCCTCTTTTGTCAATTCACAATACCTTCCCAATTTCTATTTTTGGGGAAGTTTTGTGTGGTCCAAATTTAATTGTATGTGGGGTAGTATGTTTGTGTGGTCTAAATTTAATTGTAGGTGGGGTATTGTGTTTCCCTTAATTCTTGTGCATAATAGGAATAGGGAAGGTTATTAAGAATTGGAGGGAGTATTAATTACTACTATTACGATGTTTATCAAAGGTAATTAGCAAGATCATTCTGGAAAAACGAACCAACAAGGCTATAAGATACCAAACAATATATCTAAATAAAGAAAAGTATACTAAAGCCAAATTTGCATCCAAAATAACAAAATACACGTTGGTGATAAATAATAAAGAAGCTCATAACTGAGATGTTCGTCAATGAAGGGAACATGAATTCGTTGGTTTCTTCAGAGAGGAAACCAACTAGAAATTTGAGAAAGGGTTCAATATTAAGAGGAAAAGGGGGAGGTCTTTACTAAAAAACGTTAAATGAAACTTCTGCATCCATCGTCAGAAGCAATTTCAAGGATTACAGGAAAAAAACATGGGTGTGCAGGACAAGAAGACTTCTAGTACTATCAACTAATGTCTACCTCAGAACTTTGTTGATGTCCTCCTCTTCATCTGCATGTTGCATAGCACCAATCAAGTTTCCACGCTTCAGCTCCCTGAGAGTTAACTGACCGTTTCCTGCTCGATTGATGTAGTAAAATATTCTGTATATTACAGTTTCCGCTGTCCACCAAAAGAAATTTTAAAAATTGAAAAGTGTCAATAGTAGGACATTAACATTAACAACCAACAACCAAAAAAAAACAGATAACAAAGGCAGCATAAATAACAAGATACTCTACAAATGTAGAAGCAAAAGAAAAGACATTCAGAGCCCAATGAATGCTTGCATCACTAATTATCTTCACAAAATTGACAAAACTGATTCCAGGGAAGCCGGAACTAATAGTGAATTGAAATCCAGATAATGTTTCCTGTTCTACTGATAAAAAACAAGAACCACAAGGCGGATGCTAATATAATAATATTCCAAAAGTGCAAGCATACCATATCTCTCCTGAAACTCGGGGGTGCTCTGTAAGAATTCCAATCCAGGATGGGTTGCCAAAAGTTCTTTGAGAACAGGTTTAAAGTCATCCTACAAAATCAGCAGAAGAACAATAAGCCGGGAAATTAATGCTAAGAGGGCACCATTAAGATTATAAAGGTTAACCAATGCCAAGCAACCAAGATTCTGATAGCTACAGAAAGTAAAAGTAGTAAACACAACACAGACAAACAAACAAACAAAACATTATTATACCTGTGAGAGAAACATGTGGTCTGGCTGTTTCAAGATAGTATAAATTTGCATTGCAATGTCCATCGTGAGCAGATTGCCATTGACCCAATAATCAACAAAAGCATCCCTGTGAAAGATACATGATAATGATAGGATTTTCTTGATCCTTGAGTATGCCTTTGGTGGTGAGCTGTATAAGGTGCTTCGTCGCTCCGGTTTTCTTTCCGAAAATCAGGCTGCAACGGTATCATTCTCGTCTTCTCCGTCATTTATGAGTGTCTTCTCTAGGGCTTATTTTCATTTAAATTTGTTCTACATTGATCAATTTAATTAAGCAAGTAAATGCAAGCGCGGGAAATTATAGCTTGGAATTGCGGTGAAAATGAGGAAGCCCAGTTTGATTATTGATCGTTGTAGAGTGTGTACGGTCTTGTAATGCTTGTACATTGTTGTATACCGTACAATAGTCTTATGTGAAAATTACCGCTGAAGTCTGAACTTGGTTGGACAATTGGATAGTCCTTCAATATTTTGCTGTCGCTAATAATATTAATCCAATCGTAAGAGCCAGAAATTATATTTTAGAGTTGCGAATTATTCAAAGGAAGTTACAAAGAGATTCTTCACCCCTTTTCTTCCCAGGATATCCACCTTCCCAAAGCATAGACTACCCGTAACTGTAATCATTAATATCGTACCACTATAAAACTGCCTAACACAGGTATTTTTGTTAGACCGGAGCTGTGCTCTATTCTTCTTAGTGTTGCTATAAAAGAACGGTTTCATGTTAGGGTATATGGTCGAACATGTGACATGAACCCTTTTTTGGCCAGTCTCATCATTTAGGTTATACTCTGTACAATAATATGTGTTTGCATATATACAAGTATCATCGGGTTCATTTTAAGGTTTTAAGATCTATATTTGTCGTTGTTTTGGGATATATTGAATTTTGTAACGGTAATATTTAAGGTGGATGTAACTATATCAATCCCCATTAGAGATTACATAATGATCCGATCACTTATACATACTATATGTTAGTCCTTGTTTTCCTATGGGTTAATTAAAGATCATAATACGTATCCGATAATACGGGTCATCTCTGCTATACATGTTACCAATCAATACAAAGCGATGCTTTGTTTACAGTGACCTTAAACTAGCAGATATTGAATTGGCAAGCAAGCAGAAAGCTGTTTTTGAGAGCTTGAAGGCAGGAAGCGATGCTTTGAAATCAATACAAAGCGAACTCAGTCTGGAAGATGTTCAGAAGTTGATGGATGATACTGCTGAAGCTAAAGCCTATCAAGAGGTGTGTTTCTCGTTAGCATCTTTGTTTACACTGACCTTAAACTAATGATAGAACCTGAAGTCGCCTGAAATCTGTGTTGACATGTTGTACGAGCTTCGTCGTGTCTGCTTTCTTTTCTGCTCTTAAGTGGAGTAAAGGGGGTACCTCCTGGCGTATGCCAAACTCTAGGTCTGTGGGTTGAGGAAAATATGGTGAAAGTTTCCTGGTCAGAGGTGTTTGATTGTCAAGAGAGTAACCTTGAATAATGGTTGATGATTATGGAATTTGTGTGAGTTTATTATCACATCCTCTTACATACATGATATTAAATCTGGGTCACAACGCCAAATCGCTGTCGAGTCAGATTGGTACTGAAAGTTACTGTAACCACAATTTAAGGAGATCTTGGCGATATTCTTGACACAGTGAAGGGGCTCAAGCCATGTTGATCGGTCCCGAAATCAAATCTTCTTAAACTTTGATTTAATATCATGTCCTCTTACAATTTCAGAGGGATGATATGTTAGAGTTCCTTCGACTCATAAGTGAAAACAGATTTGGGAAACTTTCTTCAATTTTAGCAAATGTCGTTTCTTCCATTTCATAATTTCATCATACTAAGATTGAAGACTAGAACTAGAAGTCAAATCAACAGGATCTTAATTGAAGACATTTGGGCTCTCTCAAAGAACTTTAATCGTCTTCCCCTTTTATTTTATCCCCCAATCCCTTAATTCTATAGCTCATAATATCACAAGGCTAGGATGTAGTAGGTAGTTTATCATGTTCAAAAAAATAAAATCGATCATACTGTGTGATTAATCTCTTATCTTATTTTACTTTTCAGGAAGTAAATGCTATCCTTGGGGACCAACTATCTGCTGAAGATGAAGAAGCTGTCTTAGCGGAGTTTGACAGCCTAGAAGCAGAGGTACTGATCATAAAGCATCTCGTATCAGTATTTATGGCGATTGTGTTAAAACTAATTAAGCAATTAACTTACCGACCTGGTAATATAAAATGGAACATAAACCTTTTTAACGAAAATGCAGCTAGAAATTCGGTAAAATATGCATTTTTTTCGCCACGTGTTCTGCATGGGTACCTCTGTGTATTTGGATTGGTCTTACGACAAACTCATAATTAAATGAGGAATACACAAGTATTTGGGCTGGTTTCACGCTGCTGTTTCATACAAGGCTCGCTTTTTGTTATGCTTTTTTTTTTCACACCGGAGTTGAGCCTTGCAGCGAGCTCTAGGATAACCTGCTTGTGATAATCAGGGTTTGGACTTTGAAGTATAATGTTGTGAGTGTCGTGTTTTTTTATGATTATGTTCATTTTTTTCTGTAGCTCATGGTCGAAGATCTGCCAGAAGTACCAGATTCTGTTGCAGTTCCACAAGTTGACGAGCTGGACCTCCCCGATGTTCCAACAAAGGTCCCTGTTGCTTCACATGTTGACGATGATGAAGTGCATGAAGTACCTGAGAAAACTAAAGGTATTTTAATCTGCACCCAGTACACATTTTTCATACTTTCGATCAACACGGTCTCTTTTCCTAAACAGTATTATACCTAGTCCTCGGGTCATTCAGGTCGTGTCTAGCCAATTCGAGTTTGGTCATTTTTGTCATTCGGGTGTGTTATACATTTCGCGGTTCCTAATGTTAGTTGCTATTGTATGACAGTCATGGAAGAACCATTGGCAGCTTAACTTCATGAAGTCATCAAGCAAACCACAGGAAACACCATCTCATTGCTCGATGAAACTGATATTTGGAATGCCCCCACCGTCAACATGTTTGTTTCTTTAACCCAATCTCTTTTCGTGTCTGTGTAGATTATCACAGCTTTGTACATTACCAAGTATTTATTAATTTGCCGAAACTGTCATCCCGAAACATTACATCTTCCATTTGTACAGTCACACATATCCTTTCTGTGAGAACTTATGATCTATTGAGAGTTGGTGAAATCATAACTTTGAAAGTAACAGCAGCGGTAACCGAAGACGTACCAATGTACCAGAAATATGTTGCTCAATTACTTTCATGTGGGTTGGTATAATCAGTTATCAACTTCATGCTACACCATGAAAGAAAATTGTATTTTTTTTTTGTGATTTTTTGCTTCGGCATTTTTATTTATTTAGTTATTATAATAACATCATTTCTAGATTTCTCGGTGGTGTCACGACCCTCCTTAGCCGGGGTTGATGGTGAGGTGAGGGTTGGGCGCCTTGTGCCGAGAATATCTGAGGTTGTAGATGGGGTAGAGAGAGCGATGGTAATGGGTAAGTTGGTCATTATATAGTAAAACTCTATTTGTATTTTACCTGCAAACGATGGTAATTTTTTTTCTGGGTGTCAAATGAGTCGCAATGACTTTAAAATTGAAGGAAATGGTTATTTCAATTCGGAATACGTTGATGTCTTCACCAGTAGACTAAGACATGTGGGGACGGAGGAAAACTACTTAAACAACGGTGTCAAGTGAGTCACAAGGACTTTACACCTAAAGGGGACGGGTATTTGAACCTGGAATCTCAAGTGAGTTACAAGGACTTTACAACTAAAGGGTTCAGGGACGGGAACTTGAACCTGGAATCTATTAACGCCTTAACCGTTAGGCTAAGACATGTGGGGACGCGGGACGAATACTGCTATGTTAGGATAGGAATATGTCTAAAGTTTGTCTAATAGTACTCCTATGATCTAATAGGCTAGGTGAGCAGGCAGTCCATTGCTCATAATAATCAATAAGTTTTTCTTGTGACGGATATATCCGTCATAAAATTTGTAACAGATCAATTATTACCCACATGGGTAGATAAGACTAAAATCAAAGTGCATAGAAACTTATAAATAACTTGTCTTTATTTATCCATGTCAGTTTTATTTTACCCGTCACAAACTTACGACGGATGTTGACTGTATATATCATAACAACTTGGAAACATACAGAAGACATAATTCTTGCAGTCTTGTGTATGGTTTGTTTTGACTTATTATGATATCAATCAGGCAATTTTGCCTTTACTAAATCAATTTCGATACGTCTTTTTTTTTCTTCTAGATTGGACTACTTTGGGTGACCTAAACACTTACATATGAATGATCTTGATCTCTTTTTCTACTAAAGCATGAAAAATTGGATTGATATGACTTCGGATTTAAAATAAAGTTTTCATTTGTAGTTTTAAATTAGCTGAAAAAGTACAGGTCGACAATTTTCAAATATTTAAATATAGCTACTGAGCTACTCGGATAATTTAAAAATCTCTTCTAATAAGATTTGTTTATGTATATGTTATTATTTGATTTTAGACAAATTTTTTGGCAAATTTTATTTGAATGAAACCATAATATGAACTGGGCCAAGTCATGAGTAGGGTCGGTCGGGCGCTGGTTTATGCTCCACTCTTAACTCTCGAAACTTTAGTTTTTATTTTATTTTTAGGGGCTTGAGTGGGCAGAGCCTCCTAAGAAGGACCGGCCAGGTCGGCAGATCGACCCTATCCAAGGGCGGGTTGGGCCGGGCCTAGCATGCCTCGAAAAGGAAGGCCTAAAGCATAGTTGAGTCAGGCAGAACCATGGTTTTTGCTAGGTCAATCTACTTATCTCGTTTACCATTTTTTTTTTTAAGAATGTTATTCTTTTAGTCAACTTTAACCAGATCTCTCACATATTTTATTTTCTCTCCACAACGCTTGTACCGAACATGACATAAACCTAATTTGTTAGACAAATAATGTGTCTTACATTGCCTTAATTTTTTTATTTACACATCCTTCACAATTTTGGAATAAAACTTGTTTGTTAGCTAAACAAACAAAAACAAGACAAATTGAAGCTAGTTTTAAAATAGCATCTTAAACTTGGCCTTATTAGGTCTTTTATGCTTGTTAAATCATCTGGCCCAATAACCAAATTGACGTGTGATTATTGTCTAACTCCGGTCCATTGGGCAGACAAGTTACTATCAATGGTTCGGATCGTATTTTAACAAGTTTTAACGGTTCTAAATTTATGCATAAAAATAAAGAGAAAATTGAAGTGAAAGGGGAAGTTATTATTTAAAGAGATTATGAAAGTAAATGGAGATAAAAGAAATGAAGATGATCCATTTCCGTCTAATTATATGTTGACTTGCAATGCACACTACTGAACTTAACGTCTTTTCGACAATGTAACATACTTGCATCTTTGTTTGTGATGTCACAACTTAAAACTAAATCCACGCATGCACTGATGCACATACTGTCTTACCTCATAGTTAACACAAATTCTCGTTTAAGACAGATAGTATCCATTTTAAGCTTAAAACGGGCCAAATATATACCAAATCACTTCACTTGTTGCCTAGAAAATGTCAAAAGTTTTGTCATTATTACCAACATGTGGTAATATTTGACCCGTCTTAAATTAAAACAAATAGTATCGTCTTAAGCAAGACTTACTGCATAGTTAAAACTCAAAATTTAAAAATATTCGATAGTGAGTGTTATTATCAATTCAATAATACAAGAAATATTCCAAACAAAATGCATTATAACATACTCCGTACTTTTTTAAATGTGATAAATCCGTTTTAAGATTTTCTATAAATATCAAAGTACGGAATAAAATGTAAGTTAATATGTCTTGTATTTGTCGAGTTCTCTTTTAAATGCGGTATAAGATACTTTTAATGTTACGTGATATTAGAATATGCCTTGAAATAACTAACTTTTAAATAATCCAACACATTATTTCTTATTCTTAGAGTTATAGTTGTCCATTGAGTCATAACCCTTTATTCCGCACCAGCTGGAAGAATACTATATAAACTCTCTAAACAATAACCTAAATGTATTATGAAATTTATACTTCTTAATTAAGCTTTTCACCCCGACAAGTCGACATCCTTAATAAATTATTAGCAGATTACGTTAAATATGTCATTTTAGTTACACTTTGAATTATCTCTCTTACATCAAGTATACATTAATTATACATAGAAATGGAGTATTTAGTATGTTATTGTCAAGTTCGCCTTTCATAATAATTTATTGTGATGCCAAAACCTTGACACTAGCTTAGCAAGCATCTTGTGATTGCAATTAATATACTATACCACCAGTTGTATAGTGTAAAACTCGAGCTCTATACTAAAATTTTCGAGTTTTATTTTAAAGAATCTGAACTATAGTGTAAAGTATCCGAACTTACCCACTTAAATATAAAAAAAAATAAACTTTAAACAACTAAGAAAAATTACACACAAGCTCGATTAAATGTATACTGTTATACAATATTTATTATATAATTGGTGATATGATAGTATTTGTGTTGCGAGTTGAACAAGCTCCGGTTAATCACTTGAATACCACTACGACACTACATTCACGTTTTTATGTTTTCCGTTTGCTCATTGGAGCTACTACTTTGTCTAGTTCCAAAACTATGACCAATAATGTTAGGGTCGGGTAATCCTGTAATACCGTCTTACACAAAGTTATGTATACAGCAAATCTATTAAAATTAAGTATTCATAACCTTTTTAATGAGAAATAAGGAATTCAAAAGTTTCGTATGGCAAATTTTTTGTATAAGGCAGCACTACACAAGAATTTGTAAATGATTTTTAAATCTTCATAACAAAGTAAATAACTCGAGTAAATTGTGAGAATATGAATACAAGTAACTATTAAAAAGAAAAGTTAATTACTCTATGGGGATACGCTTGAAAAATAAATTTATTCAAATGGATTTTTAACTCGCAGAACATTAACAAACATTTTAAAATTTATAAATTTGGCAATTAGTTTCACAACTTTTTTATAAGACAGTCATAGTATAATATAGTCGATTTCCAATATATGATGATTAATACTAATTACTACTATTCATGTATAATTTATAATTTTTTGGTCCAAATGAAGTCATAAGGATAATATTGTAGACTGAATTCGAACCTTGGTCAATAATAGTCATAAATATCACCCTCGTGACTTTACTAATTATACTCACTAACATCAACTATCAACAATTTATTAAAGGGTTTATTATCATGAAACTTCACATTTTTATAACTCCACATAAATTTATGATTTATTTCCTATATTTTGTGCAAAATATAAGGTCACTCATTTCCTCTAAATTGGTACTAATAAAGTCATAAATTACCTTTTAGTGCAACTAAATGGTATAATAAATCAACAAATTGTCAAATATTTTCCACCATATATAATATACTATATATATCCCCATGTCTATCATATACAAGCCTAATAATCCACACACAAGAACAAGATAACAAGAGTCACACAAAAAAAAAGCATAAAAATTAAAATGGGTTCAATTGGCCAAGATTATCATGAACATCTCCTCCATACACCACAACAACAACCTAAATCGGTCCACGAAGGCGGAGACGATAACTCGGCCTTAGAGGATACCCTAGCAAACCGTGACATAACCGCGGTCCAACGATGGTGGCTAGCTACATGGCTCGAAATGAGGTACTTGATTCCGTTAGCCGGACCGGCTATTGTGGTTTACTTGTTAAATAATATTGTATCAATGTCAACACAAATATTTTGTGGACATCTTGGTAATCTTGAACTTGCGGCTTCTTCTCTTGGTAACAATGGAATTCAACTCTTGGCTTATGGTCTTATGGTATGTTTTATTATATGTAAAACTCGAATCATTTGTTTCTTTTTGATTAAAATACGGCTCATAAATGGTATAAAGGGAAAATAAATAACTGAAACAAAAAGAATATGTTAATATGTGTATTAATGGACGATTTTTATACTAATATAGTATAAATTTGCTAATTGTATAAAAATGTCTTGTGTTTTACATAATTGTCATTGTTTAACATAAATATGATATGTATCAATACTTCATAATAGAATTATAGACAAATATTAAAATATAAATTAAATTAGTGTAAGTATTTGAAAAATAATGCTTTAAATAACATTCCAACTCAAAAGTCATTTGTAATGGACAAAAATCCGTCACAAGCTTATGAAGTGAAATAGAGGGACAAGTGTGAGAGGCTAATGAGAGGGCAAGTAGATTAAACTTGTAAAAGGTCAGAAGCTTGTGACTGTCACAAGTAAGACCGACGGTTATTTAAACTTGTTATGGAAATTTCAAACAATATTAACGTTGATTGGAACGAGGGAGTATATATATTACTTGTATTAATTGTATTTTTTTTTATGTCATCTCTTCATTCATTTAATTTTATACTATGGCTCTGTGGCTCCTATGATTGGTTTTGGTAAAATCACAAACTTATTGCAATCTATATATGCATTCGTTTTGTTCTAATCATTTATTTGTCTGTAATTCAAATCGCTAACTTAAATATATATACAGATGAACAAGTATATAAACGGGAGTACGTAGGATGGGATTAATTAATAGATTATACCAACCACTGTATCTAGTACAACTGGTGTTATGGTTTTCAAGCTTTGTAAGCAAGATTACGAATTTTATTTAATAGAATATGAGTTTTACTACCGAGTTTCTCAGCTCATCCATCAACACAATAAGAAAAACGGTTTTTCTAATATATGCTCTTATGGCACACATTAAAAAGCTAAATTAGGGAAGATTCACAACATATTTCCATGATAAATGTAAGAATAAACTTAATTTTACCATCATTAGTGAGAATATCTTATGAATCTTCCCTAATTTAGTTTATTAATGTGTATCTTAAAGGTACACGTTAGAAAAACCGAAAAAAAATACTTTAAATAAGTTCAGATAAAATACACTGATACACATAAACTCGGTTAATTTAACTTTGATGTACAATGCTTATATACAACTGAACGTATAGATATTTTTATCAACTCGTCGTGATTTGATACCTTTTTGGTAAATGTCAGTGACTCAGTGGTAGGGTAATGTATCAATCAATTTATGCTCATTCGATAAGGTAGAAAAAACTTAAGTGGCCTTCAATGCTTCTAAAGAAAACTCCACTATAATATAAAATATTCTTTTATGTCATATAAAAGTATTTTGTAAAATAAATACTCATATGAAATAGTTTACCATAATTTAAAAGAAAAATGTTAAATACAATTCAGTGAGTTGTATTTAAGCATTTAATATCTAAAATAAATACTCATATGAAATAGTTCACCATAATTTAAAAAGAAATGTTAAATACAATCTAGTGATTGTATTTAAACATTTAATATCTTCCATATTAAGTATTAATTTAGGCTTTTAAAATTAAATTACACATAAATTAATTTATTAAATATTTATATTAAAAATTTATTTTTTTATTTACTCCCTTAAATACAACTCACTGGATTGTATTTAGAATTTTCCAATTTAAAATCCTTTCAATTTAATTTCTACTACGACGGTAAATTATTGATTTTTGTAAGATTTTAACTATTCTTTTAAATTTACATAAGGAGTGGAGTACTATTTTGCCTGTTAAAAATAAACTAGTTTTAAACTCGTGCAAATTGCACAAATGTATGAGAATTATAAACATGAATGTGGAAAATAAACTAGTTTTAAAAATAAACTAGTTTTAAAAATAAATAATATATTTTGAGAATATATATATAAACATTTTATGAATAATGAGTAAAATTTATCCTCGTATTTAAAAGTTAGAGAATTATAAACATGAATGTTTAATGGATGTTGGGTCGTACCACAAATGTATGAAACCTCTAAAGGTAGAGTTTTGAAGACATTTTATTTATTAAAATATGCAAAAAAATATTTTGATTTACTTAATAGAAGAATTACACTGATTACACTGGTTATTATCAGAATTACAAAAAACGTATAATATACGTCATAATTTATACACCGAAATACCAAATACACTCTTAGGTCATTTTCAAGTTGAAATGATTGAAAACCTTTTTCAATATATCCAAATGATAGTACAAGTTTTTGTGTAAATTGTCCTTGGATTCATGCGGAAGAGGATCATCTCCATTACCTATCCCTCTCCATTACTTATCGGTTATCAATGGATACAATTTAATTTCGAGAAAAAATCAACGGCCTAGATTTAATTGGGATGCTGAAAAAATTGAGGTGGAGATGAAATGTTTAGAATGAATCTAATCCCTCCATTTTGACCTCAAACGAAATCCTAGCCATTAATAAGTAATGGATAGGTAATTGAGAGAATCCGGACCGAATTATGCCATAGTAAAAGACAAATTCTCATTTGTGACAGGTGATATCGGTCACAATCTTGTGATGGGTCAAGTAAAATCCACATGGTTAAATAAGACAAATTATTTATGATTTTTTAGACACTTTAATTGTTGTCTTATCTACCCATGTGAGTGATATTTAACCTGTCACAAGCTGAAGCTGGTGACAGATATATCCGTTACAAAGGAGAGTTATTGTAGTAAAAAAATGATTAAGCAATCAAGCATATATGTTGACGTGAATGACATCACAATAAGGAATTTGGACAATAGTTAGTGGATGAAATTGGAGTGGTCTTTAGGTCTTTAAAATTGTTCTAGTTTTGGTGGCGTCCACATAAACGGCGGATGCCATGGTTAATAAAACAAGGACAAAATCCGTCACAAGTTTGAGACGGACAAAATACGTCACAAACTTGTAACGTGAGACAAATAAGCAAGTGAGAGAGGTAAGTGGGAGGATAAGTGGAAGATGCTTGTGAGACGTCATAAATTTGTGACCGTCACAAGCAAGACCTACTTGGTTATAATAATAAAGCACCACATATATAAACTTGTCTTTGCTCTTTGGTAAGTTTCCATGTGTCCCTCGAGCACACTAGTCACTCTAAAACTATCCAAAAACAAAAAAACAATAGGAAAAAAAGAACGGTTTTACAGAAGACATACCGATTGAATCACTAATATCGATATAAACGTTTTATAGTAAGACGATGCACATAACAGTGGCGGAGCTAGGAATTCAGCAGAGGCGAATGAGTAGGGTATTAGGGGAACTTCAAAAAATTAAAGTTGGAAAATTTTAACTAAAAACTTTTAAATTTCTAAAACGCCAATAAGGGCGAGTGTCCCTACTAACCCCCTAGATCCACCATTGACTTATAGATTGTTTAAAAAAGTGCATAAATTGTAGGGAGTATTTGTTCGTGCGTGATTTTACTTGTGAAACGGTTTTATAAAAGACTAATTGAACGGTATGATTAAGAGATAATACGGATTTAACATTTAAAAATCGAAAAGGTAGTTCAAAAAATGAGGATGGCAAACCCAATTAGACTAACTTTTTCTTTTGTCTACTACAATCATGAGACTTAATATAAATGGAGCAATATGGCCTCTTAAATTTTCTAGTTTATTTATGTACGTCATTCCTTGTCTATACTACAAATAGTTAGTACTTTGTACTAGTAAAGAATATGTTTCCATGTGCTCACTTCGATTCGATAACCGTGTCATGAATATTTCTGGTTTGTCCTTGATTACATATTTTTCTGATAGGTCTTGCTTAAGACTGTTTTTTCTATAGACAATTGGCCAAATCACATGATGTACATGTACATGTAGCTTGGAATGGGAAGCGCGGTGGAGACATTATGTGGACAAGCATACGGAGCAGGAAAATACGACATGCTAGGCATTTACCTACAAAGATCAACAATCCTCCTAATGGCAACCGGAATACCCTTAACATTCGTCTACATTTTCTCGAAAGACCTCCTCTTATTACTAGGAGAACCAGAGGATATTGCCTCAGCTGCCAGTATATTTATTTTCGGACTTATCCCACAAATCTTCGCCTACGCTTGCAATTTCCCAATCCAAAAATTCCTCCAGTCTCAAAGTGTTGTATTCCCTAGTGCATACATCTCGGCCGCGGCGCTAGTGTTTCACATTGGGCTGTCTTGGGTTGTCATGTTCAAATTGGGCTGGGGTTTGCTTGGGGCCTCCTTGATGCTTAGTTTGTCTTGGTGGGTCATTGTGGTAGCCCAATTTGTTTACATATTGTATAGTTCTAGGTTTAAGTATACTTGGACCGGGTTTAGTTGGGCCGCGTTTTACGGGCTTTGGGATTTCTTGAAGTTGTCCACTGCTTCAGCAATTATGTTGTGCTTAGAGACTTGGTACTTCCAGATTTTGGTGTTGATTGCTGGATTGTTAGATAATGCTCAACTTGCCTTGGACTCCCTTTCCGTAAGGTAATCTATGTTACTCTGACTCGACATTTATTAGACGCGTTATGATAATACTTCTACAACAACATTGTGTTGGCCCGCGACACGTTTTTCCCATAAAAAAAATAACCATGCCAAATACTAGAAACTAGACCTGGTAAACGAGTCATTTAAACCATCCCCAAGCAAGGGTCATGACCTTGCTTGGGTCATCTTAATCTTTGATTAAGGGGCAAATTAGCATGACCTTGCATGACCTTTGTGTGAAAGAGGTCAATTGATGATCCTCTCTTGATCAAATTGACCCAACTCATGACCTCATAGGTGTTATGCTCCCATTAGTTCCACAAAATTTTTGTTAAATCTTTAATTTAGTTTTTTGGAATGTGAAAATATTGGTTGATTTTCTTTAGGGTAATATTTTTTGTACGTAAATTTTGTTTGATTTTGG
>JAOWBH010000032.1:405057-433187 GCA_028566215.1 Silene coronaria
AAAAATATTTAAAATTCACCTTTCATAATTTTACTCTATTCTATTGATTAGTATCACGTTTGATCTTTTTCTCAAACAAAAAAACGATGAGTGAAATATGAAAAACTATTTAGAAGTCAATATACTACAAAATAAATACTCTATAAATACCGCTCATGAATTGAGCGGGACATATACTAGTTAAATACTAATTTAGTTATTTATTAGATTTGATTTGGTGAAATTGAATTTTAATTATAATATAGTATTTGTGACCCAAATCTTAGTTTTCAATATAAGACTAGAGAGAATGAGTCGAATGGAGTCGTCCGGCCGTTGACTGAAACTTTTTCGGTTTGATATCTAAACCTCAAAAGCCACTTTTCTGGTCTTCCGTTCAGTGATTCAGTCGTATTTGATGTGGTCCGATCTTAGACCGATTCTGTCCCAAAGTCTCATTCGCATTGGGTCTACATCCGAGATCCAAAAATGATCCACTTATATCATATCCCCCAAATTGGGCCAAATAAATCCCTTCAAAATTATCACACATGATTCCGAGGAAATAAGCCCAAAAAATGAAATGAAGGGCGTGAATGATTGATTTATAAAGTGCCACAATTCTTAAAACCCTAATCCTCATTTCGCCGGCTCTTCACTCTCTTCCGAAAACCCTAATCTCTTTCCTCCAGGTATTCTCTCTCTACAATCTTCTTACACTTTCGCTTCATTTCTTCATTTTGATTATCAATTTTATCGATTCATTGTTAATAACTGGAATTATTAATTAACAGTGTAAATTTCCCCCCTTTTTAATTGAGTTCTTAATTTTTCGATGTTTTGTAGTGTAATTTGCTAGAATATTTGGCTATTGCGTTGTTTAATTCATCGAGTATCTTTGATTTCTGATACAAACATTTGATGATTAGTATAAATGGTAGATTATACGGGGTTTAAAAAAATTACCAATTTGTTTTTTGAGATTTGGGATTTTGTTTGTTGCATGGATCTTAAGGTTTTTATAGCTAGGTAATCAGTAGGTGTTGTTTGAAGTTGAAAAATTAACCCAATGCCTCAATGGCTGTTGCAAATTGCGGGGTAGGGGCCGTCGTAGATAAGCAGCCTCATCTCTATGTTAGCGATACAAAGAGACTGTTTCTGATAAAAATTGTTACTTTGTATGAGATTTTCGAATTTGGGATTTTAATGGTTTATCAATCTTTGAAAAACATGGAATAATTAATGACTTCATTAATTGGTGTTCACTCTGAGCTATTTTTGGCTTGATCTATGGTGACCGGAGGCTCACAAGTTATGTTAATTCATTAGTTTGATTAACACCATCAGAGTTGCTGTTATGTATTATCTTGACCTTGTTTATTCTTTAAGCGATGATCGGTTTTACACATTAATAACATTTTTGATATAGGATGTGAACACATGATTTAGTTACGGTGTGCAAGTATTGGCAGGCATGGAATGTAATTTGTGGTTTTTTTTTTTACAGGTAGGTAAGAATGGTGAGGCATAACAATGTTATTCCAAATGCTCACTTCAAGAAGCACTGGCAAAACTATGTGAGGACATGGTTTAATCAGCCTGCTCGCAAGACAAGGAGACGTCTTGGTATGCGACTTGTTTCCAATATACTACTGATATGTTCTTGGCTCCTTGTGTTGTTTATCATCTAAAAGCTATATGTATGCAATTTCAGCTAGGCAAAATAAAGCTGTAAAGATTTTCCCCAGGCCAACAGCAGGACCTCTTCGCCCCGTTGTTCATGGTCAAACATTGAAGTACAACATGAAACTCAGGGCTGGCAGAGGGTTCTCTCTTGAAGAGCTTGCAGTAAGATTTCTTTCTTTTCCCCTCTTTCAAAGGAAAAGTTGCATTATATTTCCTTGTTGAGACGTGTAACACGTGTTATTGTAATTTGATTTCAGGCTATTTAAGTATTTCACTCTAAACTTCTTGATGCTTTTGCATCACCAATCAAACAATGTTTTTCCAAGTTGTTTCTTAGTATTGGCTGGTGCTTTGAGTTCTATGGTGTTCTCGATAAACAAATCTTGCCTAGTTTTATAACCACACCTAAACATTTTTTTTTTTGTGATGGGACCGTGTTTTATTAGTGTAACAGCCAGTCAGCTAGTCTCTCATGCTTTTAGCCTTCAGAAATTTTCATTTGTCCATGATTGCAATGCTATTTAGTTTTTGACACCGTCTCAACTCTCAATTGTGTTACTACTGTATCGCGTGACACTACTTCTATATTCACTTCTGAGAACATTGTTTTTAGTCCAAATCCTTTTGAGTATTTTGCAAACAATTTTTAGCCGTCTCTTATGTGTGTTTGGCTTAATTTGTAGGCAGCAGGTATTCCCAAGAAACTGGCACCAACTATTGGTATTGCAGTTGACCATCGCCGTAGAAACCGTTCAGTGGAAGGCCTTCAAGCTAATGTCTTGAGGCTGAAGACATTCAAGGCCAAGCTTGTTGTCTTCCCAAGAAATGCCAAGAAGGTTAAGGTAAGAAAGTTTTGTCTAGTTACCTGCATCTCTTTTTGTCGGATTCATTAAGTTTAGTTTGAGATGGTCTCACCCATTAATGCAATTGTGTCTTCTATGAAATAATAACATACTCCGGACCTCTTGTTATTTTTGTATACAGTCTTGCATGAGAACATCCCAATTCCTTGTGCCTTTCATCACCTAATTGTTGGGTAAATGGGTTGTTGGCAATTTGCCTCATAGATAAGGCCCGTGCCATATAATATTCTCTGATTGTTTTATACCTTACCGCAGTTGAATTGGAATTTTACTCAGAAGTGTAATTGTTATCTTATAATTCTTGTGCTCTGGATACAGGCTGGTGATTCAACTTCAGAGGAGCTTGCTAATGCCACACAAGTCCATGGGGATATTTTACCCATCAGGAGAGAGCAACCAACAATTGAGCTTGTGAAGGTGACTGAGGAGATGAAGAATTTCAACGCGTATAGCAAGCTTCGTCTTGAGAGAACTAACAAACGCCACCAAGGTGCTCGCTTGAAGAGGGCTGCTGAGGCTGAGAAGGAAGATAAGAAGTGAAAACGTTGAGAATTTTGTCTTTAGGTTATTGTCTACTACATTTTGGCTTCAATTTTTCTTCTGTTTTTCTGTTGTGTTGACATTTACTACAAAGACCGTTATGGAGTAAATGTTTCTTTTATGGACGTAATTTCAGTGTACTAATCTTATGCCATTGTGTCTACTGTTGCTTCCGTTATTTACCTTTTAATTATGTTTCAGAGATGTTTCAGAGATTTTGATGCTCACACAATTTATATCGGTTAAGTCATATTGCCAAGTAACACTGACACACCATGACACGTGTTCTGTTACATCTATTGATATTCCATCAACTTTTGTTTGTCATTTTAGACTTTTAGTCGGTTTGAAATAAATATTACTTGCAATGTCAAAGTATGTTTGTTTTCACATCCATGAAGACGGATTCAAGGAGAGCTTGTAGCCGATTTGAGGCGAAAACTATCAGCCATCAATGTTCGAGATGCGCTCGAGCAAAGGTAAAGGGTAAGTCAATGTTGATAGTTAATGGTTCATCTGTTTTTTGCAGTTTTGAGAAGGTTGCCACTTCTAAGCGAAAAAAGGAAGACTTGTTCCATTTTGATTGCCATGGTCATCCGCCGTTTAAAAAGCGTCGTATCTGTGTTTTTGTTACTTCTCTTTGTAATAGTAGTCGTGTTAGCTGTGTTTTTCCTGGTTTTGGGGTCTCTTCTGGCCCTCGCTTTGTTTGTAAGTTTTTTGAATTTTATAAAACTAGTACACTTTTGTCTAAAAAAAAAAAAGAGATAAATATTACTTTTGGTCTCATTTATTGTTTATCTTTTTAGTTAAAGGTATTTTATTTAACTAAAGTTTGAGTTAAGTGATTAGGATTGAGGGAGTAATTTAGCGAAAATGAATTAAATTTCAAATTCATAGTTTTAAAACTAACCTAGTTGTCACTTTACTATGTAAGCCTATTCAACACTTGCAATTGTGTTGAATTTATTATTATTATTCATTGTCACTCTTAACAATATGGATAATTAGAATCCTCCACCACTTTTAAGAAAAAACCCTCTTTCCAAAAACTCCAATAAAAACCTATATTTCCCCGCTTTCCACCACACCAACTCCTATCTCGCCGGCGACCTCACAGCATCTCTGTAGGTTGCCGGCGAGAGCCTCCTTTTACCCATATCCCTTTCGGTCAGAGTAATTTCCTCTACTTTTGGCCGAGTTTTTTTTTGGTGTGGTTTGTGGATTCAAATGTCCTTTGTTTCTAAATTCCATCATCGACTTCAATTGGGTTAGTTGGTATTGAATCCTCGGTGCTTTCTTTCTCTTTCTCTAATCGACCAGTCACATCTTTCGTTGTATGTCACTTGCTTTCTGTCGAGACTGGTTCTAGTTGCTGCTTCTTACGTCTCCGGTTTAGTTTAGCTCTTTTTCAATGGATTATATGTCTTTCTTCTTAATCTTGGTGAATTGTTAATCTTGGATGATAATGGTTTGGATGATGATGATTTAGTTAAGTGGATTATGAGTATGGGAGTGTCTTCTTTTTACTCTATTCATATGATAAAGGATCGTGGTAATTCTCTTTTCAAAGATGGTAATTTCGCCCTCTCTATTAGTCTTTATAATTTGGCTCTTAATTTGCTCTAAGTTCTTGCCATTCCGACCACTCATAATCAGTCTGAGGCCTGCTCTTGTCATATCCCTTGTGCTTAACTTAGCTGCTTGTGAGTTAAAGCTGTCTCATTATATTGAGGCCCGGTTTTTGTGCAATCTGGTCCTAAACGTTGATCCGTGTAATGTGAAAACCTTGTACTGTCGTGGCTCCGCCTTAAAGAATTTGAATTTCCTTGCGAAGGCCCTAGATGATTTTGTGCATGCCTTGAATCTTGACCCGAATAATAAGGATGTTGCTCGTGAGTTGAGCTCTGTTTCTAATTGCTTACTTTTGAATCCAAATGGAAAACATGTCGCTTATCATTTTGATCCCTTAGGTAGGGACAAGAAAGGTAAGAAACCTCTTCTAAATGCTGAGAAGGATGTTGTGACTGAAGCCTCTTGTAGTAGTAGGACGGAGTTGTTGGAAAATGCGATATGCTGTGAGCAATTTGCAAGTAGTGGGAGTTCAGACGTGCTTATGAACTCTAACACCATTTCTGAGTCTTACTCTCCCTTGCCAGTTCAGTATGAATGTAAACCCTCTCTTTCCTTTACCCCGGAAACTTCCAAATATAACTTTTCTAACAAAAAGCAAGCCAACAAAAAATTGTATCTGTCTTCCAAATATTACGAAAATTTGAAGCTTGGGAGGAAATTGCAATTTTAACATCCCAAATCGGGGGCTTACTTGAAAGTTCGCCTCATCTTCACAAAATCTTCTACTTTGACGGGAACTCCCCTTGAAGATCTTTCACGGGAAGCAGCAGTTCCCTTTTTCTCTCCTTCTCCTATGATTCATTTTACTACTGTGGACATTGGTCCATCTAATAATTTGGTTAATTTGATGAAGATGAAGTCGGTTCTTATGAGGTTAAGAAACCTCGTTTGTCACATGATAAATTTTCCAATCACATTAGGGGGTTTGCAAAGTTTCATTGACTGGAAACGCCTTTTTGGACCAACCTGACAAGGTTGGTCCTAACCCGTTGCCAAGTCAAAGTAAATTTGTTTTCTCAGTAAAGACGCATTCAATCAGAGCATGTAGCCGAGTTGTGGAGAAGTCCTCTGGCCATTGTTCAAGTCCAAGTCCTGTTCGAGCTAAGGTAAGGAATAAGTCTATGTTGATGGTTAGCCGTTCATCTATGTTTTGCAGGTTTAAGGGAACAAGTGCTTTGAAGATGGTTGCAGGTTGTAAGAGAAAGGAGGAAGGGTTGATCCAATTTGACTACCATCCACCGTTTAAAAAACGTCGACTTTGTGATCTTGTTACTTCAGTTTGTAATATTAGTTATGTTAGTTGTGTTTCTACTAGTCTAGGGGTTTGTAATGGCTCTCGGTTTGTTTTGTAACAGGTTTGTATGTACTCTTCATATTATGCCGTCTATAAAAATGGTACACCTTTGTCTAAAAAAAAACCGTGTTGTTCACCATATACATTATACAAGTATGCCTTGCCTTTTTTTTTTCCTCTGAGATCAGGTCTCCTGAGACGGCCTCTCAATAAGTTTATTGAGAGATTATCATGCAATATTAAGAAAAAATGGTGCTAAAGTTAATAAAATAAGTACAAATGATAATTAAAAATAAAATGGTTACGAAATCACTATGGTACGATCAATAATAATAAGGTCACAATAAACAAATAAATGGGTACGAAATATTGCTCTCACAATAACTTAGTGAGAGACCGTCTCTCCTAAGTTTTAGTGTCACATATAAGCCTTAACATGTTCCCTTCATGTAGGATAATATCACGAATAGGATAATATCACGAAAAACCATGTTCGATTTTGCTGTGCTATATTTCCAACTTGCTCACCTTGGCATTTTGCCAAATTGGAGCACCGCTTATTAACAAACTTTTTTTATAAGGTAAGAAAACTTATTAACAGATTGTTGTTAGTATCATTTCTCCATTACATAAAAATTCTTCTAATAATTACGCAACTACTAATTTAAAAATTACTAAAGAGGTGACAGCTGTCTATTTTAAATTGGGTTTACTATTTACGATTATAAACAATAATATAAACTAATAACATCTACTAATAATCACACAACTACTAATTAAAACAGAGTTGACAATAGTCTGCGGTAACGGATAAATCGTAATTAAACAGACTAAGCAGCCGGTTAAGTTAACTGATTGAGTCATAAAAAAGTTGACATTGATTATGCTAGGCCAAATTTAGCATAGTGTTGTCGAGCAAACCGTCTTATTATTAATATCAGAAATTCACTTGTGCATCATTATTTTGCAATAAACATGATGTTTTCAAGAACGCTTTTCTAATCGTACGATACCAAACTAAACCTGCTAAGCATACCTACAGACTGGGCGCGGTGCAACAACTAGTATATACTAAATATACGATAACCTTCTGGTGTTTACTTAGTCGATTTTCAATAATCCTTGTTTTTTGCTTTATTGAAAATTTTGAATTCACGACAAATAAAGCTAGTCGGTGTTTTGCAGTAGAATTGTGAATGTGTTACTGCCTTTTCTTCTTAGCGAAACCTATACTTAATTTTGAACATATACACGCTACCACTAAACAAAGCTTTCTGCATTTCGTATCTTAGATTATTCTTCGGCATGCAGAAAAAAACTATCAACAAGCACAAACGATATTTCTAGAGCCATTTACATTTTGAAAGGGAGACACTCGGGACAACTACGGAGAAAATGTTAAACAAAACAGAGCATAAATACAAAACAAAAAATAACAGTTTGTAAATAATGGAGAATATTTATGTCGATAAAAACAATCGCACTCTTAAGAGGTTAGGGAACTACAATAAACCAAAGTCCAAAAAAGAATTAGTTACGTACCCTAACAAAAGCGTTTTGATTCTAACGTTCAAGGGTATAGTCCCAAGAATGGTATTGTGACAATGTAATAGGCATTATGAGGTATAGTCCCACGAATTGGAAAGGGGGCTTGGTTGTGGTGAGTAAGTTGAGAACCAGTTGCGATGACTACGGCTCACAAATTTTAATTGTCGCTGATGTTTGAAAGCCGACAAGTAGTGCTCTGAAGTTGTCCCGAACTCAATGAAAACGTTCCCTGTAAAATGGTTGGTTCGCGTATAGTATACAGGTGCAACCCTTGTAATAAGGTAACTTATCCTCACTAAAGAATTGCTAATTTTGCTAAGATCTTTGTAGATATAAAGTCTTTTTTTCTGTGTGGCCTCCAACTCGGGTCATTCGAATTCTCTTAGCTTTTCCTTTGCAAGGTTTCAAATAAACTGTATCCTTTCGCGAGTAAAGGGTAAGTTAAGGACCTCAACTTTGAATATTTTTCTAGTTAAGGACTTCAACTTTCAAACTTTACGGTTAAGGCACTGAGATCCTAATCTGTTAAAACTTCCGTTAGTTGGTTGTTGGATGTGCTTCATTTATAATGATACTAGCATAATAAATTTTGCAGGTCAACTAGTTAAAGCAAAATAGTTAGCATTATTTTAATTCATATTGACAAATGACAGTGCTTCTTTAATTTTTTGCTTAGAAGGTGAAGCTCATAGCTTTCAGAAATTGTGTCCCAAAATTTATTACCCAAAACATTGACATTTGAGTATACTTGCTGAAATTTAATCTCATATACGAGAAAAGAAAAGAAACAGAAGGCTTCAATTCATTTTATTCCGAAATTGTTTTTGTGACCAAGAACTCAAGAAGTAGCAGTTAACTAAAGCAAACTATTGACGTAATTTTCTCGAGACGGAAAAGCGACTAATGTTGTACTTTATAAACCAAACTATCCTATCTCCATCTTATCTCGTCAAGTGTTAGTGAGTTTTCTTCATTGTTGGTTTTGGGGTGTAAAGCTAAAGTTGTTTTAAAAACGAGAATGGTGGAGGCTGAATTGACTATGATGTTATAATAGCAATTTGGAGGTTATGTGAAAGCATTCTTGTAGGATTAACACTTATTCTACTTAATTTTAAAATGGGAAATTTGAATTAACATGGTCAAATATAGAGTGGTTTTAGTAAGTAATTGAAAAAAAATTGAAGACAAAAAACTGGCAAGAAAAAGAAATTAGACAAAACGGAGAATTGAAGAGAACATGGATGATTGAAGTTGGCTAGAGAGAGAGGAGAAGAAGGGGAAGTAGAAAATTAGATATGGCAGCATAAAAAAAAATTGATGTAGAAGAGAAAGAAAGAAAGAAAACTTCAATCTAATTCCTCATTTTACTCTCATATTTATTCATTTTTTCTTTATTTAATATTCTAATCCATTTGCACAAATTAATAAACCTTTTTTGCCTAAAAAACGTCTAAATATGAACAGCCCTTGAGGACTTGACGGAGAGTTAACAGATTGGAGAGAGGAGGTCCTTAACTGGAAACATTATTAGTATAAGTCCTTACCTGGAAAAAAAACGATAGTTCGAGTCCTTGTCTTAGCCTTAACTCGTTCTGTTTCTGACCACTCCCTACTTGTATAGTGTACCCAATTCAAAACACAATCCAATCCAATAAATAAGATTCTTCAGACCCTTCCATTCCTATATAAATCTGCACCTCTACGTCCTTTCAACTTCCCCTATATCTAATCCTCCGAATATGTCCCTCCTCCCTCCCTCCCTCCATTTCTACGCTACCTTTCTTTTCTCCTTTCCGCCATTAATGGCTTTCACCAAGCTCCTCCTTCTCTTAAACATGGCTTTCATATCTTCCGCCATTTCCGACCATCATACCTTACTTAATCTTAAACACTCTTTACTCCTCACTAACAACACCAACGCTCTAACCGACTGGACTGACAATAACTCACACTGTAACTTCTCCGGCGTCACTTGTAACGCTGCGTTTCGAGTTGTATCCCTCAACCTCTCCTTCGTTCCGCTTTTCGGTACGCTTTCTCCTAATATATCCTTACTGGATACACTTGAAAAGCTTACGCTATCGAACAGCGGTCTTGCAGGAGAGTTACCGATACAAATATCGAGTTTAACCCGTCTCAAGTACTTCAATTTGTCGAATAATAATTTCACTGGTATTTTTCCTGATGAGATATTATCCAATATGTTGGAGCTGGAAGTTATGGATGTTTACAATAATAACTTTAGCGGACCGCTTCCGTTGTCAGTGACGGGTCTGGGTCGGTTAACTCATCTCTCCCTCGGCGGAAATTTCTTCGAAGGGGAGATTCCGAGGAGTTATTCACACATGACTAGTTTAACTTTCTTAGCATTGAACGGAAATTCGCTTTCCGGCGAAATTCCTAGGGATTTGGGTTTGTTACGGAATTTGAAGTTCCTGTATTTAGGTTACTTCAACATGTTTTCCGGCGGAATTCCGCCGGAATTTGGTGAATTGGGGTTGTTGCAAAGGCTTGATATGGCGGAAAGCGCCATTTCCGGCGAAATTCCGAAGTCATTTGGAAAACTGGTTAACTTAGATTCCTTGTTTTTACAGAAAAATAAATTAACCGGAGAGTTACCGGCTGAGATGTCGGGAATGGTTAGTTTAATGTCCATGGATTTATCCCAAAATTCGCTTACTGGCGAAATTCCGGAGAGTTTCGGGAATCTTAAGAATTTAACATTAGTTAGTTTGTTTGATAATCACTTGTACGGTAAAATTCCTGCTAATTTCGGCGATTTGCCGAATTTAGAGAAGCTCCAAGTGTGGAATAACAACTTCACGTTGGAGCTTCCCGATAATCTGGGTAGCAACGGGAAGTTAATAACTGTCGATATCGCTAACAATCATATTACAGGAAATATACCCAAGAGAATCTGTAATGGTGGAAAGCTGAAAATGTTGGTGTTGATGAACAATGCTCTGTTCGGGGAAGTTCCTGAAGAGCTTGGTAATTGTCGGTCTTTGGGTCGGTTTCGTGTCGGGAATAATCAGCTTACTGGGAGTATTCCTGCAGGAATTTTCACATTACCTGAAGCTAATCTTACTGAGTTGCAGAATAATTACTTTACTGGCGAGATTCCCGTAGATGTTGCTGGTGAGAAACTTGAGCAGCTTGATGTTTCGAATAACTTGTTTAGCGGTCTAATTCCGCCTGGGGTAGGTAGATTGACGGGGTTACAGAAGGTTTATTTTCAGAATAATCGGTTTTCCGGTGAGATTCCGAGGGAATTATTCGAGTTGAAACAGTTGGGTGTGGTTAATGTTAGTGGGAATAATCTGTCTGGTGAGATTCCGAGGAATATTGGTGAGTGTCGGTCTTTGGCACAGATCGATTTTAGCCGGAATCATCTTACCGGGGAGATTCCGGTGTCGTTGGCAAGGCTGGCAGTTTTGTCGATTCTTAATTTGTCGAGGAATTCGATAACTGGTTATATTCCGGTTGAGCTTAGTTCGATACAGAGTCTTACTACTCTTGATTTATCGGATAATAATTTGTATGGGAGGATACCGACTGGCGGACATTTTTTCGTGTTTAAGCCTAAGTCGTTTTCCGGGAATCCAAACCTGTGTTATGCTAAACGCGCGCTGCCTTGCCCTGTTTACGAACCTAGGGTTCACCCCGTGGCATCGTTTAGCTCGTCTAAAGTTGTGATACTGATTATATGTCTTGTCACATTAGCACTGCTTTCACTTGTTACTTGTATAATATATCGGAGGAAGCGTATGGAACGTTCTAAGACTTGGAAAATTGAGCGATTCCAGCGGCTGGATTTCAAGATAACTGATGTGCTTGATTGTATTAAGGAAGAAAACATCATTGGCAAAGGTGGTGCTGGAGTCGTGTACCGTGGGACAACATTTGATGGTACCGACATGGCAATCAAGAAGCTTCCAAATAGAGGGCCTTTGACAGGGAAACATGACCATGGGTTTGCTGCCGAGATAGGGACATTGGGGAAAATCAGACACCGGAACATTGTGAGGTTATTAGGGTATGTATCCAACAGGGAGACCAACTTGCTGGTGTACGAGTTCATGTCGAATGGGAGCCTAGGGGAGAAGTTGCATGGGCCGAAAGGGGCTCACTTGCAGTGGGAGATGAGGTACAAGATAGGCGTTGAGGCGGCCAAGGGATTGTGTTACTTGCACCATGATTGTAATCCGAAGATAATTCACAGGGATGTCAAGAGTAATAATATACTGTTGGATTCGGATTATGAAGCTCATGTTGCTGATTTTGGACTTGCTAAGTTCTTAAGGGATGCTTCTGGTTCCGAGTCTATGTCCTCTGTTGCTGGCTCTTATGGATACATTGCTCCTGGTATTTTAACTTACTCCCTTTTATGTTCCTATTGCTATGTCGACTTTTTTTTACCATGATCGTGTTGATATATGTACAGAGAATTACCTCATGGTGTTATTCTTGGGTGCTTGTTTGATTTATTGATTGCCTATTACCCGCGACACGAATTAGGATGTTAGGATGGTAAGACTAGATTATGCAATGGGTTACTATGATTCATGTTCTGGTCTTTAAAATGAAGTGGCTGAGTGTGCTGCAAACTGCAATGTGTGTCGTAACCCAAATGCCTACAACATATAATACTAGTAGGAAGGTGATTACGACACAATGGATATTGGCAACTCGGCTTTCCAAAGTCGTATTTCATGGCAGGCTGTGATTAGGTGAAAATCGATGCTAAAGCAATTTGTAATAGAAAAAATAACCCAATAACTTGAACTGATAATTGCCAAGTTAGGCCTGCTTGTAGGCAGCTGATATATTTGAATGTAATTACTGAGAATGTAGAGTTTGTTTGTGAGCAGAATACGCATACACGCTGAAGGTGGACGAGAAGAGTGATGTATACAGCTTCGGGGTGGTGCTATTGGAGCTGATAACAGGACGGAAGCCAGTGGGAGAGTTTGGAGATGGGGTTGATATAGTGAGATGGGTCAGGAAGACCCAATCTGAGATATCTCAACCATCAGATGCAGCTTCAGTGCTGGCCATCTTAGACTCGAGACTAGACGGCTACCAGTTACCTAGTGTAGTGAACATGTTCAAGATTGCCATGTTGTGTGTCGAAGATGAGAGCTCCGACAGGCCTACCATGAGGGATGTGGTTCATATGCTCAGCAACCCACCTAACTGTATCGTCTCCTCTACCACTTTACTTTAACAATCGTCACTTTGACTTCTGAGATTCATCTGCTGACTGCTACAGGTTACCGAGTAGTAATTTTTTGAGTTGTGAAATAGCATGGATCTGTAATAAATTAAATTTCATCAACAAACTGTTGATTTTATATCATATAATGCATCACTGTGAATGTATTACATGTGCTTGCATTCATGCTGCTTTGTTTTGTATCGGGAGTTACTCGTAGTAGTTTAGCTAATGGTGGATCGGCTAAGATGTATATAAATCGGTAATTATGTAAACTCGTATGTAATTAATCCAAGTTACGACCATTCTGATATGCTTGTTTGGGACTACCGAACTACGAGTTGTAATTACTTGGTAGAAGTAAGGACCAAGGATCATCCTACTTATGTGTATCAGTATATATATATATATATATAAGGCCATTTTGTTGTTTTTCCTATGCATTATACTTCTGTTTCATTCCGAGTATACTTGATTCGCCTTAAAATTAAAATAGATATAATCCGATTTAAATAAGAATTCGTGTAACTGTGTAAGTATATAGCAATGTAGGCTATCCTTGGTATAAGCACAGATACTGTGTTGGTAGTTGAGCCCAATATCAAATATTGTATATGGACTTAACAAAAATTAGGCTAGCTTGAAGGAACAGATGGGTTGATATGCGTTGGACTAGACCACAACCAAAAACTTAGAACGAAAACCAAACCAAACCAAATGTTCATGTCCAGTCAATTTCTCCGATCCGATCCGATCCGATTCTAAAAGTGGTCACTCCAAAATTTGAAGTACATAGACCGAACCAAATGTTCATGTCTTTCTCCGATTCAAACCGAAACCCGAACCCGAAAGAGGTACTCCACCCATTGCCAAATTAGTTTTGAGATGGAATTTCATTGGACTGTAAAGTGGACACTCTCTTCTCTTTGATGATCGCAGCCCAGGCCCATATGCGACTGCGAAAAATCGTGATATAGGTGGATGGCGCATGTGCGTCTGGTAGAGCATAGCCTAGAGCATAACCTTTTCCTATTAAGCGATAGTAAAGGGTGGTATATAAAGTGAGCAAACGAGCTCAGACAATGTGAGATCAAGTGATCAAAGTGGTGGTGGCTTACATTGGCAATGCGAGAGAATTCGTCTTTCTTTCGGATAATAAAATTCTACCTTCTTTCGCTTGAATCAAATTTAACGGGAAAAAAAATCAGTTTTACTCTGTATTTCAATGCCAAACTTTTATGTTTGATGTTGAGGATAGACGATCAGCTGGTCTATTAGAGATACGCTCGCGTCCTCGCGATGGTCTAAGTTGACTTTGAGTTAGCAGTGCCTAGGGGTGGTAAAAAATGCGGGTAAGCCCAGTCCGACCTGCCTCGCTGGTCAACATTGACCCAGTCCGACCCGCCGTCATTCTCGGGCCGATTCCGTGTCCTATATCCCCCATCCTGACCCGGAACCGCCCCAGGCCCGTCCTAAACCCGCTCCCTCACTCGACCCGACCTGGTCCGCCCCAGCCCAACCCGCCTAGCCTGGCCGGTCCGGGTCCCCCCACACATTAACCCGACCCGCACTTGGCCGGCCCGAACTCAGCCAACCCGCAATAATGACTAGTACAAGTAGTGCCCTCCGGGTAAAGCCTCTGTGGCGCAACTCAATATGTAATATATACCTAAATGACTTTATGAGTATGCAAGTATTTCAAGCATATACTCCCTATATGTTATAGACTTATAGATATAGAGAGGACCGATATGACTCGCGCTCACCTTACCTAAATGAAGTTTATATAAATATTACCAATTTTTTCGAGTGAACTATAACGACTACTTAAAAGGGTCCTCATATATAGGTTCACTGGCCTCGGTTCATTTGATCCCATAATTCCCATTGGGGGTTAAGCTTGGGTATCATTGCCCAATAACAAGATTGTAGGTTATATGCCAAAATATTTGGCAAATTATCGAGATATTTTATATGTAATACAAAAATATAATCATAATAAAATATTCCTGAAAAATATGATACAAGTTTGAACTACTCGTGAGCTTTTAGAGCCGAGCTAACGTTTGCTCGACTTTACTCGTTAAGCTCTCGAGTTGCTCGTCAGCTATCTCGGATCATTATCACCCCAAATCAAAGTAGTTTTTTTTTTTTTTAAAAAAAAAAAGGCCGTGAGAAACAAGCTTCGTGAACCTTCCTACACTCAACAAACTTGACTTACCCAATGAAGTCAAGTCTTCCCGTCTCCAATCTCCACGTCTACCCAAGCACCCCTACCCAATCACATCCCGCCACGCAACCATTCTCCCACATCATCCGTCCAATATTCCAGCGTGGCAGAAATCAACCAATAAAATCCGTTCTTGATGTGGCACAACATTAGTCACGTGACACCTCGCACCCCTCCAACCCATCTCACACTCCACTCTATAATCATCACAGTCTTCACCTTCTTCCTCTTATTTAATTACTCTTTTCAGATCTCAAAACAATAGTACAATACCATCATCTTCTTCTTCTTCAACAATCCATTAAACTAATTTCCAGATTATATTTTATTTATTAATTGTTGCGAAATCAAAGATGAATAAGTGGACGGTTTCGTCCTTTTTGTTTCTTTTATGCCTTCTCTCCCTTCTTCCGGATCAAGGTATTCTCGTCTTACGGTGTGAGACCGTCTTTTTATTATTGTTAATTGTTGATTGATTTTTGAATATTGTTTAGTACCCATTATAGAACTCGGTGTAATTTGATCTGGGTAGTTAGTAGATTTTTCAAAATGTAAAATTTTGCGATTTAGGGTTTATGATCAATTAAGTGACATATTGTTCATTGATGTATCTTTATAGTGTTATATTAATTGGGATTTGAATTTTTTAAGTTACCCATTATGGAACTCAGTGTACTTTGATCTGGGTAATTAGTAGATTTTTGAAAATGTGAGATTTTACGCTGTAGGGTTTATGATCAACTGTGTTAATTGTTGTTGAATTGATGTATTGTTGATAGAATTATACAGTATTAATTAGAATTTGAATTCTGGAAGTTACCAGAACTCAGTGTAATTTGATCTGGGTAGTTAGTCAATTTTTGAAAATGTGAAATCTTAGATTGTAATAATGTTCTCTTCGAAATAACCTCCCATTTCAATACGTTTGTTTAATACATGTGACGGGAATTTTGAATAAACGTATGAAAATGTAAATGGGAGTGGAAATGGAGAGAAGGGAGGGAATAATGGTGAGTGAGATATGAGGCTGCACATAATTGGGCATTTTGAAATTTGGATCTACTAATATGGTGGAGGATCGAGAATATATTAAAAGTGGATACTTTGAAATGGATTTGATTCATTTGATGCTGAATGGATTGAAATTGTGTATTTCGTTTAATAGGGAGGAGGATACAAGTGAATGCGGAAGTTGACTCGGATGAATTAGCAAATCCGCCAAAGGTTGAGGAGAAGATCGGAGGAGCTGTTCCTAGTGGGTTGTCCACTGATTCTGATGTTGTCAAAAGGTATACAAAACCCTGAGCTTTCTGTTCCAAATGTGTAAAATTCAATTTTTAGAGTCTTGTGATACTAATGTGGAGGGTTTATGGTGGGGTTTATGTAGGGAGGCGGACTCTATGTCAAGGAAAACACTTCGCAGCAATGCTGAGAAGTTCGAGTTCCAGGCTGAGGTGTCACGGCTTATGGATATCATCATCAACTCTCTTTACAGTAATAAAGACATTTTCTTGAGGGAGCTCATCTCCAATGCTTCTGATGTAAGTGTTCTGTGTGAGCATCGTTACTGTCGAATTGATGAAAGTCATTTTTATTACAAATTCTGTATTGCTGTCGTACGGTCATTTGCTGAATGCTGGATGTTTTGGATTGCTAGGCATTGGACAAGATTAGGTTCCTGGCACTCACTGATAAGGGTGTGCTTGGTGAAGGTGACCAAGCTAAGCTCGAAATTTTGGTAGGATATCGTGATTCTTTTGCATTGTTTTTTTCTTTTCTCTTACATCTTCCATTTTAAAGATTAGTCGACTCGTGAATCAATCTTTGGAATTAATGTCTGCAGATTAAATTAGATAAAGAGAAGAAAATCCTTTCCATTCGTGACAAAGGTATTGGTATGACAAAGGAGGACCTTATCAAGAACTTGGGAACTATCGCGAAATCTGGAACTTCAGGTGGGATTTTACTCTATAACTCCCTTAATATCAGTTACAACAAAATGAACCCTTGCATTCTACTTAGTGTCATATCACTGATGCGGAGATGTGTATTCGTTAATTCAGCATTCGTGGAGAAGATGCAAACAAGTGGAGACCTTAACCTGATTGGACAATTTGGAGTTGGGTTTTACTCGGTTTACCTTGTTGCTGACTACGTCGAAGTTATCAGCAAGCATAACGATGACAAACAGTGAGCTCCGAACATCTTCCTTATGCCCTTTGTCGCCTGTCTTTGGTGCCATTCGTAATCATTTGCTTATATGTGGATCGCTTATTCTGCAGATATGTCTGGGAATCAAAGGCTGATGGTGCATTCGCTATTTCTGAGGACACAGAAAACGAACCTCTAGGCCGTGGTACTGAGATCAGATTACATCTTCGAGAGGAGGCTGGAGAGTACTTGGAGGAAGCTAAACTGAAGGTGGGTATTCTCTATATCATTCATACTCGCTCTTGCCCAACATCTCTATCTTTGTTTGTTTCTTATTATCTGGAACACTTGTTCGCGGCTACAAAATTTTTGTTATGATCCTGTATTCCTGTCAAGCAATTTTCGATGGCTTCCTACTGCTTATTCTTTCCACTTAAGATTTTTTCCCTAAACAATCGGACAATACTGATTACTAGTAAGAAAGATTTGGTAGATTGGTTGACAACACATTTAATTTTTCTCTTATGGTCTTACTGTCGAATTCACTACAAACTCTAATCACTATAGGTGATACAAATTTGGAACTTGAAACCCTTAAATTCAGTTTCTTGCGTAACATAGCTGTCTTCAACACCATTTCCCTCCAGATTTCCTGTTGTATGCCTATATATGTTGGCATACTTTTCTTTTTGGTGAATATATCTTCGAAGCAATCTACATCTCTTTGCTACAGTTGTGTGTTATCTTTCCACATATATCCTATCTTCTTCTTTAGAGTAGAACAATGCAAAAGTTTTACTTTTGCTATACTGGTTAGACATTTGTTAAATTTTTTTACGTGCCGTTATTTTCAGGATCTAGTGAAAAAGTACTCCGAATTCATTAATTTCCCCATTTCCCTATGGGCAACCAAAGAGGTTGAAAAGGAGGTGCCTGCAGATGATGACGAGTCAAGCGATGAAGATGAAACTCGTATGTGAAGTTATCCTGAATCAGTTTGAGAAAATTCGGCCTCCTTTTAGAGACTAATTTTTTTTTTATGTGCTTTTGTTCGTATCGTGTAATACAGCTGAGACTTCAGAGGAAGAAACTGAAGAGAAAGAGGAAGACGAGGAAGCTGAGAAGAAACCGAAAACAAAAACCATCAAAGAAACAACATCTGAATGGGAACTTCTGAATGATGTGAAAGCCATATGGCTACGTAGCCCTAAGGAGGTCACTGAAGAAGAGTACACAAAATTCTACCACTCTTTGGCAAAGGTTAGTCTGTCGGTCAGCTAATTTAAGCTAAGATTTATTTTTCTGCTACCCTGCACAACCTCTCATATGGGTCTGTCTCATGATAATCTGGGTGGGTACTAAGGCAGTTAGTTCTCTACTTTAGAAGTTTACGGGTCGAGGGTAAAGTTTGTAGTTAAATGGGTTGTTCTTGCACTATAATAACATGACACTGTTTTCCATGACACTATTGTGGGTTTATATCTTGTAGGACTTTAGTGAGGAAAAGCCATTAGCATGGAGTCACTTCAATGCTGAAGGTGATGTCGAGTTCAAGGCGGTTCTCTTCGTTCCTCCAAAGGCTCCTCATGATTTGTACGAGAGCTATTACAACAACAACAAAGCCAATGTGAAGCTGTACGTCAGAAGGGTCTTTATATCGGATGAATTTGATGAGCTCTTACCTAAGTATCTAAACTTCTTGATGGTAAGGAACATTCTTCTGGAAGATGTTGCAATTTCGCTAGTAGATATATATGATATTATTGTTTTAGCTATGGCTTGTGGCTTGATGATTTAACCTTTTACCAGGGTATTGTTGACTCCGACACTCTTCCGCTCAATGTGTCAAGAGAAATGCTTCAACAACACAGCAGCTTGAAGACCATAAAAAAGAAACTGATCAGGAAGGCCCTTGACATGATCCGCAAGATTGCCGAAGAGGATCCTGAAGAATCTGATGACAAGGAGAAGAAGGGTTGGTTAACTCAAAACTTTATTTGATATTAAATTTAAACGAAATACAAATAGGACATTGACTTTATCTAGTCTATTGTATCTTGAATTTTTGCTCTTGATGCCTCATCACTCATTGCTTCGTTATGTTTACTTTTGTTGTAGATGTTGAGAAGTCTTCTGACGATGATGAGAAGAAGGGTAAGTATGCAAAGTTCTGGAATGAGTTTGGTAAATCAATTAAACTCGGCATTATTGAGGATGCCGCAAACAGGAACCGTTTGTCCAAGCTTCTTAGATTTGAAACGTAAGTAACTCGACGTTCTGTTAGCAAACTCTTTTGTCTCCTCCGAGTCCTCTGTGAAGCATGTTTACTTAATCTGGCTTCCTTTAAACAGTTCAAAATCCGACGGAAAGTTGACATCCCTGGATAAATATATCTCAAGAATGAAGTCTGGACAAAAGGATATCTTCTACATAACAGGAACCAGCAAGGAGCAGTTGGAAAACTCTCCCTTCCTTGAGAGGCTTACAAAGAAAGGTTACGAGGTAAACATACGAAACATGTTTGAGTTCTATATGCTTTTGAAAAATCTTCAGCTCTTTGAGGAACCTGTAACTTATCTTCCACAGCGACTTGGTCGGTTGAGACCATTTGACTTCCACGGAACTGTTGTAACTTTGAATTCTTTACTTACAGGTCATTTTCTTCACTGATCCCGTGGATGAGTATTTAATGCAATACCTAATGGACTACGAGGACAAGAAATTCCAAAATGTGTCAAAGGAGGGTCTTAAACTAGGCAAGGACTCCAAAGACAAGGAGCTAAAGGAGAATTTCAAGGAGCTTACAAAGTGGTGGAAGAATTCTCTTGCTACCGAGAAGGTGGATGATGTCAAGATAAGCAACCGATTAGCAGATACTCCCTGTGTCGTCGTGACTTCCAAATTTGGATGGAGTGCGAACATGGAGAGGATCATGCAATCACAAACATTGAGTGATGCAAATAAACAGGCTTACATGCGTGGTAAAAGGGTTCTTGAAATTAATCCTAGACATCCAATCATCAAGGAGCTCCGTGAGAGAGTAACCACAGATCCTGAGGTATGGTTTCTTTCACTAAATGCATGCTATATTGCTGTGAACTCAACACTCCGTTCTGAAAATACTTAATACTTGAAAATCCCATTTATCATGGTATCTAGATTTTTTTCGATGCAATTCTGATGTATATTATTGACTGTCCATAAAATTTGACAATGTAATAAATCCGACTGCAGGATGAGAGTGTGAAGCAAACAGCAAAGCTCATGTATCAGACGGCACTTTTTGAGAGTGGATTCCTGCTGGACGACCCAAAGGACTTTGCTTCCCGTGTTTATGATTCAGTCAAGTCAAGCCTCAACATCAGCCGTGATGTAGCTGTGGAAGAGGAGGATGACACAGAGGAGCCTGAAACAGAAACCGAGACCAAGGAGGAGTCTTCAACCAAAGCAGAGGATGAAGGCATCAAGGATGAACTCTAGATTCAGTATGAAACACGCTATGACTTGCCATCTTGTGTCCTCGCGTTGCCCTTTTTTCCGGATGAAGAACGTGACTCTGCATCCCTGTATAACATAGTTTACCAGAATTTTGTCTCTGCTACAATTAGCATTCTTAGATTATTTAGTTCAGAAAATGAAAGCAGCGATAACTGAGGCTTTTCTTAAATCAATCTGAGTATGTCGGATGTTGATTGGCTTACCTCCCTTCTGCTTGTAAGATTGGTCATTGCATTTGGAATGGATTGAATCTTAGAATTATCCTTCAAGCTTTGACACCCTTCTACCTAAATTTATCACAGCCATAAAATTTAAATCCAAGGGCGTGTTTGTGTTCTGCATCTAACACAGGATTTATGCGTGTAATTGAGATTAATCTCAAGTAGTACAGATTCTCGGCTATAACCGGTCCCGAGATATGTGGAAAGCACCCTCTATAAACACATGACAATTAGTCTTGCTTGTGACGGGTCGGATCTTGTGACGGGTAGTTTGTGAGAGGAAATGGGCAGAGGGGACAAGGGAAGGACAATGAGGGACCCTCCATATGCACAAATTCTCACTCTAAATGGGTATTTTGTGAGGGGAAACAGTATCCGTCACTAACTTGTGACGGATACCTCCCGTCACAAGTAAGAATTTGTGAACATATGATGTTGCGGGTCTGATAGACAAAGAATACTTGAATTTTGTTGTGGCTCAAGTAACGGTACTGGCCTCGTGGGCTTTCAAAATAGATGGGGCATGTCTTTGTATTAAACATTAGGCATATGACGCTTGGTATGACTCCCCGGCACGGCCAGTACATCATCGTGTGGTGATCTTCGAGGTTGCTTCTGGCTTTGAAAACATTAAGATTAATGTACAGCGCCAGAAACTAAGAAGCAGTTTTGCGTGATTTTGTAAGAGGAAAATAAGGCCTAGCATTATTGGTGTGATTTTGAAATTGGTCATATACTCGCATCATTTAATGGAGGGGATTTCTACGAGGAAAAAGGTCTTATACGCTAAGATGAATGTAGAACGCAAGACTTTCAAAACACAACCCAAACGTGCTTATTTGCCCAGAATAAGAGGGAAATTGATTACGGTGCCCACAAGCTTGGATAAGAGCATCAGTATACAAGCTAAATACAGTACATTGTACACCGTATACCATTAAATAAATTGCCTTTGATTTATTTTCTCGGTAAAAATGTTCATTTGAATCTTCTGTGCATTAGAATGAGATCCTACTTGTCGGGTCAAAACAGGGAAGGTGGGTACTAAGCGTCCACCTAACCTCTCATAAGACTGGAAATTTAAGAGCTAGGTATCCAACGGATGAATTCCCATTTCTCCGTTATAACTAGCTTATGGCTGAAAATAACCCGAAAACCTATTAAAACAATGATCACTAAGAATTTACAAATCAATTAGTATTAGCTCCAGTCTCAAAGTTCATCTGTAATAATCATATATCCCTTTGGACTGGAGCTAAATGACATGCTACCTTGACCGATTCTGCATCTCTTCATCAAGAAGGCGGGTCACAAGGCCTGGGTCCTTGCCTGCAACACCCAGCAATGAGCGTAGTTCTTCTGGGTTTGCCTTCTTGAAGAGACCCTTCAGTAAAGTGTCAGGACCACCATTTACTCCAGACATAGAATTTGGGTTGACATTTGCTCTAGGCATAAAGCAGTGTGATATTTGAGCAAGCGGCCGAGAATTCCAATACACTGCGCACACACGTTTCCTATCTAATGCTTCTATACCCTGTAAGAATAATGAAAAATGTTAGGTAGGTAAACAAATATTGCAAGAAGCCGGCTTATATCACATTACAGGTGGAACACTCGTCAGCATGGAGATCATATCTCGATGTAGGAAGTGAAATGATAATTAGGATGTACTGCGTCTGTCCATGAAGTAATTCCAGTTCAAAGATTTCCATTTTTTGTACGTTACTTGTGGTCTTTATGTTTTTTTTTTTTTTTTTTTGGTTAAATGGTCTTTATGGTTTGTGTTGCTTAATTTAGGCAAAACAAACCCAGAAGTCCATAGACAGGAGAAACAATTACGATATAAAGGAGGGCATTAGTTGTTTAACGTGTACTAACTTGAACAATAGCTGGAGAAGTAAAACCAAACATCTCAAGTCCATCTAGGCTACCAGGCGGTTGAAGAGGAGGAAGTTTATCCTTTCCTAGTTTGTGCTGCTTGGTGATCTCCTGATTAACTCTTTCGCGAACCATTTCCCAACATTTGGACGGTGATACGTTTACAAAAAATTCATCCGGACAGTCCTCTAAAAAGACCTGAAGATGAAAATAGAGTTAGGCACTACATCCAACCCTAGTGTAATAATTTGTCACCAGACTCAGAAGTAGCATGAAGATTGAAATAATTCTTTAGCTGCATCCTATCAGAGCTGCATCCTATCAGAATATTCGAGCATTGCTCAAGTTTTCCTTTTCCAAGGATAGGATGCACAAGCAAGTTGATGCAGAGACAATTACCATAAAAATGAAAGCCATTTTAGTACGAAAGAGCACCGCAATATGAATAACCAAATTATGCACATACCATAAAAAGTGGTCCTTTCGATCCTCCATCCACAATCTCTGAGACATAGTTCCCCATATTTGGGAGATCTGTGATGTTTATGTATTTCACCCGGCTTTTAAAACCTAAAAAAGAGACTACTGTCAATCTTTAAGGTAAACAGCATCGCAATTACCAAGAGTATATATTTTAAACTTACTGGTTTACTTTAGAGAAGTTCATGAAGACTTCGCACTCAAACTATCTAATTTTTGGGGTTATTTGTAGTCACTATTTACTATGGTTTGTGACCCCATATTTTTCTGAACTAGCATTTTCTCCCCCTTTAGTGTACGCCTTAATTCTCGCATGAAAAAAAATGGGAAGTTTATTCATTGACAAAGGGAGTATCTAAACAGAACATACAATTAACAAACCTTTCGGGTAAATTGCTCTACTTGTACTCCATTGATTCCCAGGAACAATCAACCCAAATTCTAGCGGCTCAACGTTGCAATTGATTCTCCGTACAACTTTTGCTATGCGTGGCCCTTTTGGGCGATGATGTTTGTCCTTGCTACTATGGCTACAAGATGGGCTCCCTACAAGAGTTGTCCCATCATTCAGTAGCTTTAAATCGCTTCTTTGTATACGATTATCGACTTCTTTGACCTTAATGCTAAGTCCTACACTAAGAGCACACGTTGTGTTTTCAATAACACTATCTGGAGTGGATGCATCTGGATCCCTTTTTCCTGAACTAGAGCTAATAGAACCTTGATGGCATGAAAGATTATGCTCCTCGGACAAAGTAGCAGTTTCATGTTTGATCCCAGTTTCATCTTTTGGGGACGTTGAACGAGACAAACAATCACCCTTTTGTCCGTCAGAGATCGAGTTTAAATTGGATTCAGCTGCTAAAGCTGCATTAGCTAGATCACAAAGATTTAACTTATGATCAGACCCCTCTATCCCAGTAACATTCTGACTTTCCTGACCGATATCTTTGACCACATCAGTGTGTAATATATTCGAGTGCTCATCATCTTCGTCATCACATAGGTCAATCACCTCCTCCTTGCCATGTGATGACTTCTTCATGGCAGATCTTTTCAGCTGCTGTACAGGGTCATGTTCAACATTGTCAACTTTTCGCTTTCCATGCAGAAATAGTTTAATTGGAGGAACCTTTGTCGCTTCTAAGGCAACAACAGCTTCAGGGAAACTATCCTTTTGTGCTGAAGAAATATGGCTGACACTCGAAGACAAATCAGTTGAGGCCTTTAAACAGACGTCTTTGTTTTTCAAAGTTACTAATGTTTGTGAGCTTTCCTGGCTATGACGATCTCCACTTGGATGCTCCGAAAGTGAGCCAATAACTCCTTTAACTTGCCCATTATCTTTAGATTTGCAAGAACTTAAGGCCAGCCCGAGATCAAGTCTGGCCCATCTATATATGGCACTTAATTTACCTTCCAAAGCATCAGCCAGGAGATTCAATTCTGTTATATCATAGCGAAACAAGAAGAATTTTCCGTCCCAGCTACAAGTACACATTTGTTTTGCATGATTCAAACATGCAAACCTATCAGGTGAACAACGACAACCTGCAGCAGACAGGTGTAAATCAAAGAAACACACACTGCACTCCCTTTCAGTTGTGGCATCAAAACTGCTGTCCATCTTTAGTGATTTTGAGTATTTGCACAGAAAATCTCTTCTCACATTCTCTGCATCAACACGTGACTGCACAAACATAAAAGGGAAACAAAACCAAACAGATTGTTAACCAAGTAATGAAGGCAAAAGGGATATTGACCAAGAGACAGAGAATCGAATCACATTGAAATGACATGAGTAACTCCATTGAGAAAATTTAGAACGAATGGATATTTATCTACGCACATACAAAGGAGTGGCCAGCTTTTTCAGCTTGGGGTAAAATACTTATTATTCAAGCTGTAGGGATGAGATGTTAAACATAGAATTTACAATTGAATCCAAAAAAAGCACTACACATAGCCTTAACCTGGGACTTAAATGACATTGCTAGCCTAGTTTAGTGACTTCAATATGAAACATTTGTATTCGACAGAGTGCAAAAGAAAATTTAATAAATATCAAAATGCTTGCTATAAGAATATTTGAGCATCTGTCCTCGCTCAAGATAGTGACAAAAACCATTGCTTTTATCACTTCACAACACTTGAATTTTATTGTATTACATATATAATTTTTATTTAGAGCTATAATGTTAGGGGTTGAGGGTCTACATGTCCTACCCTCTGACATTGCATGCAAACCAACAGCACAGGAGTAGAAGAGTAATAGCTGAATAAAAATTATATTAGCACTACAATCAAGACATGTCACAACCACCAAATCTGAAAGAAACCTACAAGCACACAAGAAAAGAAATGGAGCACCCAGCCTAAGAATGTAAAAAATAACCTCGAAAAAATTCTAAGGACCTAAGAGGTACTACTTACTAGTTACTATTGATAAGAACAATAACTAATATCAGGAAATCATATCGGGTTTCTAGAAAAGCCACATTTTATGTCCAATATTCTAATTTAAAAATTAGGAACTAAGGTACTAGCCCTGAATTTCAAATAAAGTTGCAGTAGACTAACAAGCCCCTTCAAAACAATGTGAAGGGGATAAAGAAGCAAGTCGACATACCCTGAGAGATTTTGCTAGGATCCCATCCCTTCCGCACACATTTTTCCATCTTAAGTTATCAATGGTATTCCGCCTTAGTAAATTCAGTTCCCAGTTTGCTTTTACTGCTTCTCTGGCTGCTCCAAGCAGCAATTTATCATGGGAGACAGTTGTCTTTCTTTGTTGATCACGGTAAAGCTCTACAGCCTTTTGTCCATGTGGAAGCCAATCAACAGGAGCTACATTCACAGCCTCTGCACAGTTGAACCCACTGTTGAATCCAGAATGATATGCCCGGGGAAAAGTCAAGACAAATTCCCCGGCATTCTGCACACAACGATAGACAGGTACCCCAGCTAATTTAAGGATTGATGGAGAGAGTTGAGTGACCTGAGAAGATAACAGAATCAGTACAGTTAGTATGCAAATAAACAAATATACTGCATGTCAGATTCAATCGGCTAGAGCTGTGTATAACAGCAGAGAGAAACTGTTGACTACTGTCACAGTAGTATAGAACTATAAGAGTGTCTGATTTTGTTCTTAAGCCTATCAGATCATCCAGTCTCGAAGGAAGCCTCTTGAAAGTACTGGACGCTTGTTACAATATATATTTGTGGGAAGGCATATAATTTTTAGGTGTTAGCAATATTTTGCAAATAATACACTGGGTACAACAAATGCAAGCGATACAACAATATTACCCAGTGCTTCAATGACACCCGCAAATTGCGAGGGGTGTGTGGGCAGCCTTACCCTTGTGCTAGCAACACAAAGAGGCTATACATGGATACTAAAAAATACCCAAAAACCTAAGACATTTGTATTGCTGCTCATATATAATACACTGGGCAGAGCATACTGCAAATAGCCAAGAACTTCTACAGGCTAAGCTTTTCTGGCCAAATTCCATATTGGGGCACTTTCGGCTTCATTTGCGTCCACACATAAACAGGTTATCCTAGGCCCTAGTAATTTCCAAGGTTTTTTTTAACACTACTAGTCTACTACCCAACATACCTTCACTTTAACATACTACTGCCTATCTAAAACTTCTTTTAAAATGATTACTACTACAATTGATTAACAAAACACTACCAATTAGGCATTTAGTAACCCAAAGAACAATGTTGGCTGGATTTTCGAATGAGAGGGTTATTAATACCATTTGTTTCTTAGTTTGAAAAAGCGTGCCACGAGTATGCCTAAGGCGCGCCTTTGATGAGGCACTAGGCAAAACGCCTCGGTGCATTTTAGGTGAGCTGTTTAGATAGGGCTCACTAATGCACACTTTCCTTGTCTTTTTATTCTAGATCTCAGATTATGCCATTTCTTTACCCTATTATTCCTAACTTTTATTTTTACATGATTGCCAACTTGAAACCTCCTAAAGGGGTATCGTTCCCCAAAATTTTGTTTGTAGGAAACAAATTTGTTACTAAAAATAGGGCGCTTCTCTTCCAAAAGGCGTGCGCCTTCGACTTGAGCCTCGGCCCCCTAGTACCTCAGTGCGCAAGGCGCTGTAAACTAAGATTTGTTTGTTTGACTTACCAGAATTTAATGAAAATTTTACCTATTTGATCTAAGTTCAAATTTAAGGATTCATTAGTTTCCCAAAAGTGGGATTGGAGCCGAATTTAGATTCTCAAATTACATCCCCATTACCAAAGAGGTTGTAACCAGGGTTTTAAATCTCGGTATCGGTCGCGGTAGCGGTGTCACGGAATCGCTCCCGAACCGCTTGTCGCGGACCAAAATCGATCATCGCGGTCAATTTTTGTTTTACAAGGATTTTTGGCTATATTTATATATATTTCTAATGTTATATTATGTCTAAATATGGGTAAAACAATGTTATTAATAATATGATGAAAATCTCGGTCGATACAATAGGGGTTTAGGCAACAAGAAGTTGAAGCAATTGGTGCAAAATGAAAAGGAAAAGAACAGTGGAGGGAACAAGTAGGTGCCAAATAAAAAATTGTGAATTGGAGACATTAAAAAGAATGTCAAAAATAAGCAAGAGTTTAGACAAACAAAAAAAGAAAAGAAAAAACAATACTTAACCTACTATGTGTCTACCCATGAGCCACGTCGCCACACCACTAAACAATAATGTTAAAAAAAAAATCATAAACACAGTCATGAGTTATCCAACAATTGGTAAAATAGTAAAACAAAGTTCATCACTTCATTCATCTTCATCCCTTCATTCATCTTCATCCTTGTTATCCCTATCTTCAACCCAGAAAAATTCCCGACCCAACCCAGAAAATGATCACTAAAATAAAATCTTTTCATCTCCTC
>JAOWBH010000032.1:433287-444249 GCA_028566215.1 Silene coronaria
CCGTTAACACGCACATTACAAACCGATTTAGGTAGTTTTACTTAAAACAGTCTTAACTAATAAAAAAGAATTATATCATCTGAGTGTGATATTAAGTTAAGTTAAAAAGGTCATAAACAAGAATTGTAACCGACAAACCAAATAAGAATGGTCTATATAAAGCGGGAAAATCCCTTAAATAACTACCCCTTATTGTTGATCAATTAGAACTGCTACTATCAATCTTCATCTCCCACCAAAATTTAATTTCAATTTCAATTGAAATAATTAAAATCCCATAAAATCAAGAACAAAAAAGAAAAAAAATCAATGGGATCTCTTCCAGCATCATCATCAATCTCAGATCTTAATCAAATCCAAAATGATGAACAAAAATTAACAGAAAAAACCCTTTTAAATCTCTTCAAATCCCAACAAAATTACCTAAATTACTTCTTTAAACACTTAGATGTATCACAAACATTAAAATTCACACAAACCCTGATTTCATCAAAAGGAACAATCTTTTTTACTGGGGTTGGTAAATCAGGGTTTGTTGCCCAGAAAATTTCACAAACATTAGTATCTTTAGGAATTAAATCTGGGTTTTTATCCCCAATTGATGCACTTCATGGAGATATTGGAATTTTATCAAAAAATGATGTTCTTGTATTGTTTAGCAAATCTGGAAATAGTGAAGAATTGATTAAATTAGCACCTTGTGCAAAGGCAAAAGGTGCATTTTTGATTGGTGTTACATCAAATGAGGTTAATAATTTGATGGGGTTTGTTGATCTTCATGTACATTTGCCTTTAGAAAGGGAATTATGTCCATTTGATCTTGCTCCGGTTACGTCGACCGCGATTCAGATGGTTTTTGGGGATACTGTGGCTATTGCTTTGATGAGTGCTAGGAATTTGAGTAGGGAGGAGTATGCTGCTAATCATCCTGCTGGAAAGATTGGTAAAAGTCTCATTTTTAAGGTAGAATTTTGATTTTAAGGTTCTCTTTAAATTATTTTTTTGCATTTTTTTTAATAGAATTGTTTATATGTTGCTGAATTTTGATAATTCTTTGACATTGTAACTTAATGTTATGATATGGGTTTGCAATGTTGCTGCCTGATGATCAGTTTGCTTGAATTATTGGCAAAAGAATTATTCCGAGTTGCCAAACACTACCTTAAAGAGTTCTTTTGTGGGTTCCCTTTGAATCTTTGTTATGTATTGGTGCTATATTTTGATGGATTATGATTTATGATTTATGAGTAATGTTGAGTGTGTTTCTGAAATGATTGATTACAAATGATGACAAGATGGATGAAAAAACTATTCCCTCCGTCCCAATTGTTTGTTTTCCTTCGATTAAAATACTTTTGGGAAAAAAATGATTGGGATGGAGTGAGTACAAATTTATCTTCTCCTTGTCTCTTAAAGATTAGACGTGTTTGATTGGTATTCGGACTTGTTTGACCATTACTCGAAATTTTAATGACATGATAATGAATTTGACCGTATTATTGTCTTGGCGAGTGATGGGGCTAAGGTTTATTAGGAAACTTGTAGGGAAGAAAGGGAACTGGTTAACTGTGGCTCTCTGACTTGTTTGCTAAGGTTTAGTGAAAAGTTTATTTGCTTTAGGTTATAGTTTTTGATTGGTATGGATGACAGTTGTGAGTCTTGTGACAGATCGGCTGTTTTTAGATGATGTGCTGAACCACTGGCAGCAGTTTGATAATCGGATTAGGTTACATTTGGCATACGGCTGTTTGACGTGTAGATAGAATGAGTTTACATGTGAGAGTGAGAGTTGAGACCAGTTTGTCGCAGTTCCAAGTTAGATAGACATCTCTATAGTTAGCATTAGGACGTAAAAAAAAACAGTATGAAACCACTGTTTGGCTGATTACGATATTGTTATTTGTTTGCTTTGAGAGGAAAGTTCATTTCATTTTGTATGGAGCCAAAGAATTAGTATTCTTTGGTTTTGGATTATGATGGAACCAAGTAAGTTGCTTACAAAACTGGTTGTGTTCTCTTTTATCTTGAAGTAGCAGTCAATTGACGCATTTCACGACTAATTTTCACCAAGTACATCTGACTTCATTACCTCATTATTTGCGGGAGCTCTTTACACTTTGGAGTAATGTTGTTGGAGAGGAGCTCATTTATTTGTTTGTGAAATGTTTGATAAAACAAATTTATAGTGGAATTGTTGAGTGTTATATGCCTTAATCTCATGAAAAAAAAAAGGCTTGTCATTCTCCATGGAATGGCTCCAGAGTGTACTCCATCTCCTATACTAGGAAGACGGTGGTTATCTTACCCGAGACATGTTAGTATCAACGGGCGTTCCTTCAGAATCACTAATTAACTAGATTGATTTGTGTGGCTTTGTAGGTAAGAGATGTTATGAAGAAACAGGCAGAACTTCCTGTCTGCAAGGAAGGAGACTATATAATGGATCAGCTTGTTGAGCTTACTAGTAAAGGATGTGGTTGCCTTCTTGTTATTGATGACAACTACCATCTCATCGGCACCTTCACTGATGGGGACTTGAGACGTACACTCAAAGCTAGCGGAGAGGGGATCTTTAAACTTACAGTTGGAGAGATGTGCAACAGGTAATGTGTACTTCCTTCACCGTGTTTTTTTTTTCCCTAGTCAGGGCTAGACTTTCTGCAAAAACACTTTTGCTTCTGGTGGGATTCGGGCTAACATATTGTGATGAAAATGGAGATGGTGGTTTCTTAGGGCAATGAGCAAGGTTTCATCAGAGCCTATTATTGTACATCTATGATACCGATTTATTAATTCCGTTTCCAATGAATCTAAAAACACACTCATCTTTGGTTTCGGATTATGGAGTAAAAAAACGGCTAATTTTACTAGCCTCACTTCTTTTTGTTGTGAAGTACTAGATGCAATTTTGTGGCTGAATTTCCAAGATATATTAGTTTGTAGTGGTTCTGTATTTCGGATAAAATGCTCAGAGTATTCGGCTACCAAAATATTGGACTTTGAGTTATAACTAACATTTTTATGTGATCGCCAACTTACAGGCACCCAAGAACCATTGGTCCCGATGCAATGGCAGTCAGCGCAATGCAAAAGATGGAGTCCCCGCCATCTCCTGTGCAATTTCTACCTGTTATAGATGATCAAGACACCTTGATTGGAATTGTTACCTTGCACGGTTTAGTCTCTGCTGGTTTGTAAGATTTTCTTGAGTGCAGCAGCATTTTCAGTGTAATATTAGCGATTAAATCAGCCATTTTCAGTGTAATATTGTATTAGTGATTACAAAGATGTGCTATTCTATTTGTTAAATTCGTTAATGTATCTGTATTGTAAGTTGCAAGGAAATATGTTCTGGTTGTTGAATAAACATATTGTTTTCTTGAGATGCATAGACCGAGTTTTTGTCTATTGCTGTCTCTGTTAAAAGAGACGTACCGTTATATCAGATTATCAGGCATAGCCGCATAGTTATTTCTTAATTCGGCTTTCTTACGGATTTTAGTTGGGTTGGTTGGTCTCACATTGTACGGTTAGCTCTTGTGTGAGACCGTTACATGAAGTGAAATTGTTGTATGAATACATGGACATGTACGAGTTTTTATCGACATTAAATTAATGTTTAATTGTGGATGCATGGAGTAATTAGTTGCTAGAGCTATGACAGCTTTGATAATTCCTTTCAGATACAAGTCACTTGGATACTTCAATCCGAACACGAAGTTTTATTTTTTTATTTTTTCACTAATCAGATCTTCAACACTCTGATACACATTTGCATTCGACGCTTCCAATTGAATCTGAATAATAAGCTAGTAAGGCAAGCAAAAATGTATTGAAATGCGATCATTAAAGAATTTACTTCGATTTATTTTGTACGTAAAAATGTTCATTCCAAATTTCCTGTGCACCAAAAACTGAAACCTACCAGTGAGGTCAAGAAAACTGGAAAGAAAATTGTGATATCCAACGGATAAATTTCCAGCTTCTTTATGAGAATAAGATTATGGGTGAAAAGAACTCGAAAACCTAGAAAATAAAGAATGCCGACTAATATTAGCTCCAGTCTCAAAGTTCATTTGCGACAAGATCATATCCCCTTGAGACTGGATACTGCGCTACCTCAATTGACTCTGCATCTCTTCATCAAGAAGGCGGGTCACAAGGTCTGGGTTACTCATGAGAATATCCTGCAATGCGCGTAGTTCTTCTGGGTTTGCCTTCTTTAATAGGGCTCTGAGTAAAGTTTCAGTTCCTGCTTCTGGTAGAGAATTAAGGTTTATAGGGTTTCCTCTATGTTGAGAGCTATGTGAGATTTGTGAAATAGGTCGAGAACTCCAATATGCTGTACATACACGGTTTTTGTCTAATGCTTCGATAGCCTGCCGGAACAAAATCGCTGGTTAGAACAAGTTGTCTTAATATGGACATTATACACCAATGACTGGTAAGAGGATCAATCAGCTACAGTATTATTTAACAATATAAGAAGCACAAAGTCGTAACAACTTAAAAGTCATTTTGTTTTATTCCATCATGTTACATTGGCAAAGAATGCTACTAACTTCATCCCAAACTTATTCTCCAAATATCGAAAATGATAACAGTTAAAATCTGTCATATTAGGTTATCAAAATAACTATTTTCAAATTTATCATTTTTAAAAGATGGAACTGCCGTACATTTTGAGGTAGCGGCGGTCAAAGTCAACAATAATAGAGAAATCGACAGCAATACATAGGTAGTATAGAGGAGTAGAGGACACATACCTGAACAATAGTTGGGGAAGTAAAACCGAACATTTCATATCCATCAAGGCTGCCAGGCGGTTGCAAAGGGGGTAGTTTCAACTCTCCAAGTTTGTGCTGCTTACTAATCTCCTGATTAACTCTTTCACGGACAGTTTCCCAGCACTTGGTAGGTGATACCTGAACAAAAACTTCATTTGGGCTCTGCTCCAGGAACACCTGAAATTGAATAAAGGCTTAGGTACTCTATCCAGCCATTTGTAATAACTAAGAACGTGGCCATATCGACCTTTAAAACATTTGAAACTCATTGTGAATAGCCAAATTATGCACAATACCATGAAAAGAGGTCCTTTTGATCCTCCGTCCAAAATTTCTGAGACATAGTAGCACATAATTGTGGGATCGGAGATATTTATGTATCTGACACGGCTTTTAAAACCTAGACAAGAATTATTTTTATTATTAGTCGAAAGGTATAACAAAAAGAAACCGTGAGAAAATGAATATGTGTTAAGTACCAAACCTTTTAGGAAGATTGCTCTACTGGTGCTCCATTCCTTTCCAGGAACAACACACCCAAATTCAAGCGGCTCAACATTACAACTGATTCTCCGCACAACTTTTGCTATGCGAGGCCCTTTCTGTCGATAATATTTGTCCATTGTACTCTGACTACAAGAAGGGGTTCCTGGAAGAGTTCTTGCATCATCTACTAGCTTCAAACAACTCGGAGCACAAGCTTTATTTTCAGTAAGAACATCTGGAGTTGCGTTTGGGGACGTTGAACACGACAAACACTCATCCTTTACACTGGCTTCAGCAGCCAGGGCTGCATTAGCAAGATCACAAAGATTCAACTTATGATCAGCCTCAAATCCTATGACATCCTGTCTTTCCTGATCAATACCTTTAATCACATTACGAAGTAATTTGTTTGATTTTTCATCTTCATCATCACTAAGACAAACCACCTCGTCCTTGCCATTTACAGGGCCGTCTGGACTATCCTTATTGACCAGTGAATTGCTACCCTTTCGTTTTCCTAGACGAGATAATTTAAATGGCGGGATCTTTGTCGCTTCTAAGGCGAGACAAACTTCAGGGAAAGTGTCCTTCTGGGATGAAACTATCTTTTGTTTTGAACTGATGTCACTGGATTTAGAAATTACTAACTCTTGTGGGCTTTTCTTAGTAGCCGGATTTTGAACTGTCGTCTCCGAGATTGGACCGCTGACACCAGTAACTTGGGATTTGTCTTTGGAAATGCAAGAACTTAAGGCCAGCCCAAGATCACTTCTGGCCCATCTATATATAGCACTTAATTTACCTTCCAAAGCATCAACCAGGATATTCAATTCTGTAATATCATAACGAAAGAGGAAAAATTTGGCATCCCAGTTACAGGAACACATCTGTTTAGCGTGATTCAAGCACGCAAATCGATCAGGTGAACAACGACAACCTGCAGCGGATAGGTGCAAATCGTAGAAACACACACTACATTCTCTCTCAGTTTTTGCATCAAAACTGCTATCCATTTTCACTGCTTTGGAGTATTTACAAAGGAATTCTCTTCTCACATTCTCTGCATCAACACGTGACTGCACAAAAATTGAAAAACAATCAGCTCCATGTCAACAGCAATTTTCCATTTCCAATTAAACCAAAGACTCGCTATGACTTGTCTCTGGATTATGATAGCATAAAGCAAAATAAGTCCCTAAACTAATTCTGCTCCAGTTTATTGTGAAGTATAAGTCACTCGATGCAATTTGCTTATGGATACAATGTGGTAGGTGAGCCTATATACAACCCCCACTCTCGGCATTCACAGGAGTCCTTGAGACTCTGAATATTGTTGTTGTCACTTATATGAGACGGTCTTACATGTGAGAGCATGAAACCAACCCATTTACTACCGAGTACTATTAGAGGTCTAACACAATTTTTTTTTATGGAGCCGCCTTTTTTTTTATCAAGTACCCATATTTACACGTTTAATCAAACACTATTAAACATCTCTCTCACTATTCCTATAGTGAGACGGTATCTCAGAAGTCTAGCTGCTATACCAGATTGGGGGCCTAGGAGGGAACACCACACTAACACAGGTCCCTTCTAAAGCACATTAAGCAAGAAAAGGTACGGATAGCAAGTGTGCTAATACTATGTTCACATATAGCAAAGTAACGGAAAATAAGAGAATCAGAACATACCCTGAGAGATTTTGCTAAGATTCCATCCCTTCCACAAACATCCTTCCATCTCAAGTTATCGACTGTATAATTCCGAAGTAAGTTAAGTTCCCAGTTAGCTTTTACAGCTTCTCTAGCGGCTCCTAGCAACAATTTATCATGGGAGACAGTTGTTTTTCTTTGTTGCTCACGGTAAAGCTCCACGGCCCTTTGCCCATGTGGAAACCAATCGATAGGAGCCAGATTCACTGCTTCTGCACAGTTGAACCCACAGTTGAAGCCCGCATGATATGCTCGGGGAAATGTCAAGACAAAATCCCCAGCATTCTGAACACACCGATATACAGGTACACCCGCTGATTTAAGGATGGATGGAGAAAGTTGTGTGACCTGTGAAGATCAAAAAAACGATATGTTTTAGATTGGTTTTATACATTTATTAATTATAATTTTTATTAATACCAACATACTTCTGATTAAAAAGAGAAAGAAGGCAAGGCTAAAAATTTGCACGATATCAACTAACCAATTTGTGGAGGAGATCAGGCTGCTCGTCAAAGAGGTCAGGCAAATGTTTCTTCATTGCATCCTCCAACTTAGTTGCCTCAATCCCAGGAACACCATACCACATTTTTGGAGCACCAAAATGCAAGTAATTCAGAGAATATAGATGATGGTCTTCAACATGCTGCTCCACATAACAGGTACAAAGTGCAAGATGTAAGTATAAAATAGGCAAAATTGTGATGAGATAAACCATGACAGAATATGACATGTTTTTCTATCCTGGTTCCTGAAGTAAAACGCCAACATTACGGAGCTATGTTACTTCGAACTTTGTTGTAGGCGTCGGTCGTGGGTGCACGTCAAGGTGACAGCATATGATGAAAAAAAAAATACACGTTTTTGGCCTAAATTAAGTCTTAAGGGTGTGTTTGGCAACTTTTTCATGTGAACGAGCAAGAGGTTTGTTTCAACAGCTTTAGCATTGCCTACAAAATTGTCAAAACTAATACTTTAAGCGTACAACTTTCTAGATGAGTATACAAATGAACATGAACTTACCCAGCAAAAAGACGAAAAACACATGCCGACATACAACCATGGTACTTGGACGCCTGATATATCTGCATTTTCATAGGAAAGGACAGAACCTGGAAGCCTTGGTAAATTGTTCAAGTTCCATCCAGATTTGACATATTCATCATCAGTGGATGAACACTCGCTAGACATTTTTTGGAAGCCACTGCCGAAAACACCAGTTTCCAAATCAGCCCCATACAGAACCTATAAAAACGTTTAGAGTAATAAATTAGTAACAGGTCCAACAAGAAAGCATGAAGTAATTCCATTATTTTTTACAGTTAGTCTTATATGAAATGGTCTTACAGATTAGGCTCAACCCGCTCAATATATCATACCTCGATTTCTTCAGTAGGTTTCTCAATTACTCGCCAATATTCACCCTCTATAGCTTCAAGGGATGGCTCCAACATCTCATTCGCACAATTTTCATTACCGAAGAATTGGGCTTTGAAATCATCAGCATACCTCTGAAATTCATCTAAAGTAAATTCAGGTCCCGGTTCAAAACCAAATTCAGTTTCTCCAGGCTCCAAGGTTTTTCCACCCCCAGGTCCACATTCCATCCCCATTCTCGAGCATCGTCTTCTTTTCTTCCTCATGTGACCTTTTAGGAGTTTTTTTGATGCATCACGATTTTGCAGTTTGTCTACCTTCTGTACACGGGTAGTGAACTTAGACATTTCCCATAACTCTTTCTCCTTCAAACGACAGGGAGGTTTCCATGAAGCAGGAGGAACAATACGGCAAATTCCATATTGTTCAGCAGTAGGACGTATCTTTTCTATATACCTTATTGTATCTTTAAATTCCTGCAGAACATTAATATATCAGACTTCCAATGAACACGGATTAGACATAATGATAAGAAGCACAGTGGAGTACATAGTTTATGAAGACCATACCTCTTCACTTGGATAAAATACCGGAACATCCTCAAGGTCAGCCCTACAAGCAGCCTCAGGATGCCATCTTGCAATCACCTGCAATGACTCGGATTAGCAAAGACTTTAAATGGAAAAAAAGGTCTGAATTCCGAGAAGTTCACATCAATAAGTAGACCAGACCCTATCCACAAACTCTCAAGCTGCACATGTCAAGCTCTCAACTCAAACCCTCGTATTATTATCTAGCGCTTAGTGTTATAAGTTTCTAGGTGTACGAAAGCAGGAAGAGCTGAAGGCACATGCAAAGAGAAGACGTAATAAACGTGCTAAAAAAAAACAAAAACAAAAAACATAAGAATTGCATAGTCGTGCGCCTCGCTAGCTGCATGTTATCTGCAAAAGGGCTACCTAAGTTACGCCAAGGCGTTTGGAGTAATGCTTTACTAAGCATCGCGACCAAGGTATTCTCAGCGTGCTTTATTAAGATAAGATAAGATTTAATAAGTAAGAACTTGGTCCAATTTCACCAGCAATGAGGTATGACCAAAGAAAGACTAATTAGCTCACAGAAAAGTTACAAAAACCAGCTAAGTCGAATTGACTCATCTATAAGCAACAGGCACACCTTTTGGCAATTCTGACATTCATTGCAACCGCGAATGACTCCTTTTGGAAGTGCTGGCTTCATAGGAAAGTTCTGCATGATAAATGAAACATATATGAATGTAAATTTTGATAAAAAAAAAAATAATAATAATAATAATAATAGCTGGCTGATAAAGAGCACTACACAAACAAGACATTACCTGATCAAGCTGCTCGGCATCAGACTCCTCGTCAGAGCATTGACTGTATCGGCCAGGATTTGTCGATGCTCTACGCCTCAGAGATCTTGCAATTTTTGCGGGACCACCAGGATCAGTTTCTCTTTTAACATTGACCGATTCTTGTTGTGAGAGATTTGAAGAAACTGAGCAACAAGATTCATCGCCATTTTCAATCTTTTTCGATTTATTAAATGAAGTGAATGCCTCAAAACCAGGTGGCCTTGCTGGAAAATCAACATCCTCTTCTTTCAGACAAGCTCTGAGAAGCTCTGTACCCATTTGTACTGCATAAAACCACGACCAAAATACGATTCAGTCAATTAAGATAAAGAAGATATAACGATCACCCAGAAAATCCTCACAAAGAACACATATTTCAAGTACAATGGCGACAATCATGTGAATATCAGAGATCCTAAATAATCAACGAGAAAAGATCTGGTTCTTGGTCTTCAAAAGAACCAAACAGTTCGATTGATATGGTGCAGCATAATGACATAAATTAAAGATTGTTATTAAACAAAGACGTTTTGATCCCTCGATTCCTGCTGTTTCGATAACTGGTTAATGATTCCTCTTTATTGAAAAATCGATCGTATTTTTTTTTAGAATAAGTTTGCTCAAAGACTACACAGAGGCAATCAGACAGATAGAAAATCATTCTGCAGGAATGCAGAACCACACATCATACAGACAGAAAATAATCATATTCCGATATCTGATATACGACGTAAATGCTAATTTTCTGCAGAAAAGACATCAATACACAAATCAAACAGGAAACCCTTATCCATGCAAAAAATCATACTGTTACACAAACTTATAAAGAATTTATACAGATCTGATTAGTTACATGACTTACATGCTTTTGATCTATATATCTCAAATTCTGAATGAACAACCCAAAATCAAACCGTTTAGACAACAACCCGGATTTTTAATAAATCCAAACAGTCAAAAAACTGCCATACAGCAAAATCCCAGAAATTATTAATCACTGATCAGGAACCTTTTTTTGGTCAGATCTACCCTAACCCAGAAAAATACACATCAATCTCTACCCTTTAATAAAAATAAAATTTCCTAATCATAATAAAACAAGAAAAGTTGAAATATAAACAAAAGAAATTAAAAAAACCCCAAATTAGACAAAGATCAGGACAAGGGTAATTATGGAAAAAGAAGGATAATAATTTAATTGAGGAGGTGATATATACTGATA
>JAOWBH010000032.1:460923-472669 GCA_028566215.1 Silene coronaria
CAATTTGATTGTTGGTGTATGAGACCCTCATACAATGAATGTAAGTCTATCATCTTCCCATTTCTTTTACTCATTTACAACTTTCACCCAATCAAGTACACCACGAAGACATAACTCATTTTCACTTGTAAATTATTTTCAAACAACAACCCGCGAAAATTAACAAACTTTAACACTTCACACCTAAAATTCGCAAAATCTTATTTCTAACTTTAACATTTCTCCATTTACATCAACCTTCTCTTACAACATTTTTCCTCAAAATGCTCAAATCAAACAAATCCTAGATTAAATAATCATTACATCAAACATTTATTTTCTTATATTTATTTATTATTTATTACTATTGACACAAAAATATAAGAAAAAACAACACACTTGTCGAAAATATATAAGCATAACACTAGAACAAAATAATTACAGTGTGTTGCAAAAACTTTCAACTTTTGATCCCCTTTTCTCCTTCAAATTCAACTATCACTCAATAAAAAAGTCGTTCGTAATCCTCAATCTTCAACTTCACGATAATTGCAGAGAAATCGCGATATTCAAACTTCCGAATTTTGATCTCAACTTCGATTCTGGAGCGCTTCATGTTCTTCAGGTAATCCCGATCAATTTTATTTTGTAATTTATTATAGCATTGATATTCAATCAATCGATGAGTTATAATTCATGATATATTCTATTTTTTCCGATTTTTTTTTTTTGTTGAGTTATTATTTGTTTTAGGAAGTAATTTGAAGCTAATTTTCGAGAAAAAAAAAGTGTCGAAAATGTTGTGAAATAAGTTGAATTTGATTGATTAATTGCTTGATTTCAGTGTGAAAGGAGTTTGATTCGATTGCGGATTGCGAATTGCGAATTGCGAATTGCGAAATGGAGAGTTTACAGCAATTGGAGGCATTATGTGAGAGACTATATAATTCACAGGATTCGGCGGAGAGAGCTCATGCCGAGAATACTTTGAGATGTTTCTCGATGAATATGGAGTATATTCCGCAATGTCAGTACATTTTGGATAATGCATTGACGCCTTACGCTTTGATGCTCGCGAGTTCTAGTTTGTTGAAGCAAGTTACTGAGCATTCACTTCCGTTGCAGCTCCGTCTTGATATCAGTAATAATTTGCTTTTTTACCTTGGCGTTTTCTTTTACGCATGAATGTTTGTTGAAAGTGATGAATGAATGTTAGTTATACATTTTGAGTAATGCATTAGCTTGTCGAAATTGATGAATGAATGGATCTTTACTTGGCGTTTTCTTTTATGCATGAATGTTTGTGGAAATTGATGAATGAATGTTTGTTATACATTTTGAGTAATGCATTAGCTTGTCGAAATTGATGAATGAATGGATGTAATGTATAGGCGTATAGCTTGTTTACATATTTTGTGTTTGTTGACTAGAACCTGAGGTGCTCTTAGGGACGACCTTGGGTTTTGTAGTAGTTTACGGACTGATTTGTGTAAATTGCAAAGTTTTCTTTTGTTAATTTGTGCATATCATTTTTTTTTAGATTATGAGGGCATGAGGTGGGCTACTGAGGATGTTAAGACTTAGAAGTTGAGGGAGCGATTGAGCGTAAAATTCATCGGGTGATCTTAGTAGTTTCTTGTATAACTAATTCATAGAAAATACGATCTAGTTGCACTTTTCTTCGGTGCTGATTAGGATCAGTAAGCAAACATGTCCTCTTACAATTTGGAAGGTCATTGTACTTCTCACACGGCCATGTTTTTTTTCTAGAGGTTTTAGATTTATGGCATAATATTGTGCATTAGGTGGTAAATAAAAATCTGATTAAGTTATGGCTTGTAGTATATCCATATAGGAGAGTTGGGGGCATCGGGGAACATCTATAGCTGAGTAATCTCATTAAATTGATCCATATTCTCAATAATGGTTGTTGGGTCATTTCATCATGTTGGACGAGTCTGTATTGCTAACCTTTTGCTTCCTTCAGGTTGTGCTTGCTTTACGTTCACAAGTGTGTGATAATTGAAAGTGATGCTTAAGATAATTCATGAAGTGTTGTAGGACTATTGAATAGGTTCATTGGTTTGCATAATTGGCCATATTAAATCAAATTCACGTATCAAGTTTTTATGACAACCTTTACGTTGGTATAAAAGAGTAGGAAAGACACCAATTATTAGCACATAGCTAATGTTTACCACTTTTCGTTTATGTGTTTATGACACATTGCTTATTCAATTTCTATTGTATTATTTGAATGTTAGGGAACTACCTCGTAAATTATTTGGCAACTAGAGGGCCGGAGTTGCAGCATTTTGTGATCCAATCACTGATTCAGCTGTTATGCCGACTTACAAAGTTTGGTTGGTTTGATGATGATAGATTCAGAGATGTAGTTAAAGAATCCATGAGCTTTCTCACTCAGGCGAGTGCACGACATGCTTATTATTGTTACTCTATCTTTTAATTTTTTTTGAATTGAGCCAAAATGTATCTCTATCTATCTTTTGGTTAAAGTTGTTGCTTATTCTAAAGTGTTCTAGAGAGCTCTTGTCTGAAGAAATCACAAATCACAGAGACAAGCTTGTTGTCCAATTCCGTATATCAGCTATTTTTTTAATTTTTTACCCTGTTTGTGAACATGTAGGCAACTCCACAACACTACGCAATTGGGTTAAAGATATTAAATCAGCTCGTCTCTGAAATGAATCAGGTTTGTGTTTTACTGCCATGTAAATTTTTCCAAGGTGCTCTCCATACTACTATTGCGATAGCAGAAGAGGGAAAAAGGATTGATAAATCGGTAGAAAGAAATGTAAATACTGATGTGTATTCAATTTTATGAATTGAAAAGTGGGAGTTTAGGATGTAGGTTTTCTGTTTTCATACATATGATTGACATTGACTTGTACGAATAAGCAGTCTGAGAAACTTAGTGCGCATGGTGTGCCTGAGAAAGCCTGGCAAAGGAAAATGATTAGATGCGGTTTATTTGATAGCAACAACCTTATCTATTTCAGTTTTTGACCGAACAATAATCTTGCGTAGGTCGTGAAAATCTGTTCATAGTGTTTGATGCTGTCAGCTGTCAGTGTCAGTCTGTTACCCCTCTCTTTCTTTTATGGAGTATATGCTATCTTTAAAGGATATATAGAAAGTCAGGATGTTGTTGCCTCAATAGTAAGGGATATAATTGTTGGCATTACGGGGAATTATTTCAGGACTTGCTTCTCAATAGCTGCCAGAGGGAATGAAACATCAAGTCATTTTTCAATTTACTTAAACTACTTCAAATAAAGCTTCTTGTAAATTGTTGGCTGAAGCAAATAGCTTGCTGTCATATTTAAAACTCTTTATTTGTGTGGGAGATTAATTGTGGAATTAGTTGAGATATGGACAATTTATAATGTCATCGTCTGAGTTCTTCTGTTCAACCTTCACTAACTGTTAGAAATGTAACATTTTGTGAACTTTTTTTGTTATCATTACTCTACTTGGCTGACGTTTTGATTACTTTTATCTGCTTTCTAATATTATTGTACTTGTAACCTCTTTTACTAGGCTCATTCAGGATTGCCTTCAACTCTTCATCGTAGGGTGGTTTGTGCCTTCAGGGACCAGTCTCTGTTCCAAATCTTTCAAATATCTCTGACATCTTTGCAGCAACTTAAAAGTGACGGTAATGTGTCAGATAATTTTCTCGTACAACTCCAATTCTAATGGAAGTAATAGAAAGTTTGCAACTCCTGAAAATAATCTAACATTTTGACTTTAATAATAATCCAACATTTGTCTCTGGATCACATTAATATCCCGTTGCTCTCAGGCGTTAGAATCTTCGCTATTGAGTTTGGTGTGACATTAAAATCAGTAATCGGTACATTTGGTTTGGTAGTTTTAGCATTTAGTAGTCGTCAACTTTGTAAGCCATTCACCCTTCCTTCCTTTCGCTTCTGAGTTTCTTTTTTTCCACCCTTTTCTTTCTTGTAAGGAATTCATAGTATATGTATACAGATGATAACTCGAGAATAGTACAAATATCCTAGAAACCTACAAAAGGAAATTGGTATGGGTGCTCTACACCCTGAAAAAAACCAGAATTACATTAAGCTAACTAGAATTTCCTCAAACATTCCCAATTTTCACGTAATACCTCTTCACACTTGTAAGATATTGATCCTGTGAACTATTTGATCAATAACACAATATTTCTAGCCTGGTCAGAGACTATATGAGAAATATGCTTTCTTAATAACTCACAAACTGGCACAGGCAAGTGCTCATCGATTGTTCTTTTTTGCCATTGTGCCTGTATTATACCGCTTCATCCAGTCCAGCTCATCATGTAGAGGGAGAAGGCGCCTTGCATTTCATGAGCTAGACGAGAACAGCAATCCACACTAAGCGTGAGGTGTAACACCTGTAAAACAGTTGAGAAATAAACTCTTATTGCTTTATGGGAAAGCACACTACGACTGGCCAAATGAAATCTTTGCTTACATAAATTATCCAAAGTAGGATGAAATTCTGCCCAGCTAAGGAATATATATACAAGTTCTTGAGTATAGAAGCCGAGTCCCAAATGTTTTATACCCAATTTTCGTTAATTATTATTTGTAATTTGTGATCATTTTCTGCAGAAATTCAAATCTATTGGTCATGCCATGTTTGAGTTGCGAGCTATGTAGTATATACACAATTCCTCTTAATTATATGCTTGTTTAGATTTGACCTCACATAATTAATGATAACCAAGGAAGATACATTAGAATTTCTATCAGGACATCAACATTCCCTTAGTCCCAAACGCCAAAGGGTTAGAGCTCGAAAAGGCTAATTTAGTATGCCTTGCGAAAGCTTGACTCTCAAAGAAATGGAAGTAGAAGTCAATAATTTACTTTCCTTGGTCATAACATATTGTGTTTTAATGCTGCACTGTGTTTGGAGTATCAGAGTTTCTATCTCCGATGAGCTATGGTTAATTATTGTGACACGGAGGCAAACATCTATTTGTTTTTTTTTTGTTAAACGGAAAGATTGGGTTCTTCCAGAAGATCTAAAAAGTGGATTATTGTCACTAAATATTAGGAGTACTTTTTAAAATGATGTTTGTTTTTCTATTTATGAAACATGCAGCGGCAAGCAAGTTACAGGAGTTGGCACTTTCACTTGCTTTGAGATGTTTATCCTTTGATTTTGTTGGTACAACAATTGATGAGAGCTCAGATGAGTTTGGTGCTGTGCAGGTGAGATTACCTTTCTGTTAGGAGATAATGGTGTCACATATTGTTGGACATTTGGCAAAGTTGATGGCCATGGTATTTTACCGTTCATGTTTGTGATATGCTTTGTATTGTGGCAGGTATCTTCATCCTGGAAATCTGCTCTTGAAGACCCTTCGACACTACAGATATTTTTTGACTACTATGCAATCACGCAGCCCCCAGTCTCAAAGGAGGTGAATACTTTTGTTTTGCTGCGCTGTGAATTGATTGCTGTTGTGTCGTGACTTTTAGCTAGTGTTTTCAATGGCCGATAGGATGTTCTCCTTCTAGAGAAAGCAATCAAATTGTCTGGTTTATGTTTGTTTTCAGGCTCTTGAATGCTTGGTGCGTTTGGCATCCGTGAGGCGATCAATTTTCCCCACTGACACTGCACGCTCCAAGTATTTGTCCCATTTAATGACTGGAACCAAAGAAATACTACAAAGTGGACAAGGTATGTATCTACCATGTTTACTAATCCCCTTGCGAGCTTGAAGATGGAAGATAGTGGTTATTTTTAATTTAATCAATAATCATACTCTAAGTCTTGTTTGTCATGCTTGCATTACTCACCAGCACCATGTGTTTAACTTTTACTTTTTCTTCCCTTATGTCTCGTGTCTAATGAAATTATTTTTAATTTGTCTATCTGTATTTTTGTCTTTTTCTTCCATAGCCTTATAGAATCAATTTTTTGGTCTGTAGGATACTTACTACAAGTAATTGTTTATGTTAGCTGGCCCTAAAAACCTTTTGGGGACTTGAAGCTTTTTTTTTGTAACTTTTCAATTTTAGACTAACGTTTGGCTTCTGTCACTTGAAATAGGTCTTGCTGAGCACGACAACTATCACGAGTTTTGCCGCCTTCTTGGTCGTTTTAGAGTGAATTATCAGGTAATAAAAGAATCATTCTGATCTTTCCTTGTTTGTATGCGATGTTTTGTATTTTTTGAGTTCTGGAGGATATCGATCATTAATGCCTTAGTGATCAGTGTTTTGCTCGGATGGGCTTTGTTACTTCTTAAATGGTAGGGTAGATGAATTTTGTTTCACTATAATAATCAGCCTTATGAAGGGAGGAGTTGCATCTATCAAAGATATTATTGAAATAGATTTGTTTAGCCACGCGAGGGGATATTGAGTGACATACTGGAATACGGGATGGTTAGAGGGATGAGAAAATGGAGTGTGAGTGTAAACAGATTAAACAGTAGATCCAATAAGACTTGAATAGATGATTGAGAGAGACATGTTGAACAAATATTTGGCTTCAGCAAAAGGGGGATCACACATAAATAATTTAGAAAGGGCTTTGAACCATAATTGATCTTGAATCCTCGATTTGAAATGCGGATAACTTATCAAAAAAATTGAAATTATGATTCCCCAAACCAAATCTACTGTTTGGAGAATCCATGAATTTCAAATATGGAATGTGAATACAAATACACTCTTTAAGAAATTCAAATAGGGTAGGAATAGGATGTGTACAAAAGACATGTCAATTCATTTTCTTCATGTATAAAGTTTGCTCTATAAAGTAATAGTTTAATAAAATGGAAATGCAAAATTTCGCAATAATTGATCCACATCAGTCCACAGTAATCATGCAAAAGCAATTTCAGCCCCAACATGTAGCACTTCTTGAAACGCAACCTCTAATCAGTGCTCAGCCCCACCAAATGCATCTTGAACATCAGTTGACCCAAAAAAAGAGCTCAATCCTCTTCTATTTTTGGCCATCTCTTTTTTCTTGACTTTCCTTACAACAACAGTACCCCAGTGCCACAATGGCTCCCACAAATTGCGAGGTAAAGGGAGGGAGGGAAGTGGACCCAAGATGAAAATTGCGTCGAGAACTGCATCAAAGGACAGCTACTTCACAAGAGAAAGAAGCGCATCCACTTTAGTGAGCCATTTTGATTTATTCTATCTTAATCCAGAACCAAAGAGTAATGAGTCTTTCTTGACTTTCCCTCTTCATTTTTTTCCCCTACCTCATTGTAGCTATCTTTCCTTCTGATGCTTAATGTTAGCCATGTCCAAATCAGGCAAAGGATTTGTAATTTGTTTATGGCTTATGTGTGGTTAGTTCCTTGATGAGTGATGACTAGTGGCTGATTTTGATGAATTTATGTGGATCATTCAATTTTTGCATTGCAGTTGCAAGAGCTTGTGAGTGTGGAAGGTTATAGTGACTGGATACAACTTGTGGCACAGTTTACATCAAAATCTTTGCAATCTTGGCAGGTTGATTTCTGTAATCCTAACAGGTTGATTTCTTTGATTGTGATGCTTATCTACCTTTGTGCATTGTGAAAATCATCTAACTGGAATATTATTCTGTTTATCTTTTTACTCTCAATCTAAAAGTGCATTGTTAATGACTGTGGCTTTCTTTTTGGTGATATAAACTATGCTTTTTAATTCTTCTACACCAATAGGAGGCTCGTGTAAGTCTGACAATTTTTATATATTTATATAAACATTGGGATACAATGCTGTTAATTTGTTCATCCTTAAGTTTCTGTAACATGTTTTGCTCCTGTTCAACACTAAATTGATTTATGGTCTCCTTTGGTTGTGTTTGTATTTTTTTAGTGTTTTTTTTGGCTTGTGAAAAGCTGATTTCTTCCTTTTATTTATGGGGGTGGTCGGTCTACAGTGGGCCAGCAGCAGTGTATACTACCTTTTAGGTTTGTGGTCAAGGTTGGTGGCATCTGTACCATATTTGAAGGGTGATGCACCGAGTTTGCTTGATGAGTTCGTGCCTAAGATTACTGAGGGCTTTATCACGTCCAGATTTGACTCTGTGCAGGTCTGACCTTAACTTTGTGCCTTCTGGTTTTCTTCACTTTGAAACCTGAATAGCAAAATTTAGCATGGTTTTTATTCTTTTAGGCTGCTCTTCCGGATGACCTTTCTGAAAATCCTCTCGACAATGTTGAACATCTTCAGGATCAGCTTGAATGTTTTCCTCATCTTTGCAGATTTCAGGTTGAGGGTTTTCTTTTCTTTTGATCAATTGTTCTCTGTATTTCGCATTGCTTTTAGCTTGCAAAGAGGTGATATCTTCATCAATTCACCGTGTAAATATAGATTCTTAAACTGAAAAAAATTGCCCGTTTTCTTTTCACTGATGTTCGCTTTTGTTTTATTTTGTTTGCAGTACCAAACTAGCAGTCTCTATATTATAAAAGTTATAGAGCCTATTCTGCAAAGCTATACGGTATTATCTCATTGTGGGTTCTCCAGCTATTAGTGCGCAATATTTGCAGGGGTTTTATAGTAGTTTGTATACTGTTGGTGATGCTGTTACAGGAAAGAGCGCAGGTGCCGACTAATGACGACATGGAGCTGTCCATAATTGAAGCCAAACTTACCTGGATTGTTCATATGATAGCTGCTATTCTTAAGATCAAGCAGAGTACTAGCTGCAGGTAGAATCCTTTGACTCGTGCTTTACTATTCTTGTGAACATTTGCATGGACATGGTATCCTTTCTCTGTCCTGATCTTTATAATTTTTTTTTTCTTTGTTGCAGTGCAGAATCACAAGAGGTCATAGATGCTGAACTTTCAGCTCGTGTTTTACAGTTAATCAAGGTCACAGATAGTGGATTGCACATCCAGGTATCCGTATACTCCGGTGTCATATATTTTACATTTCGTTACTACTATTTAAATGTGAAACATTAGAAGTTATATATGAGGACATGAGGTAATCAAAGTGTGTGAGAGTAATACCGAGTAAGTGTATATGCCGAAGCTCATAAGCTAGTGACTGTAGTGAGCTTCTAATTGGTAATAAGAGCAAGGCTGAGTATGTCCGCCTCCCTACCTTGCGGTAGATAGGGGCTTTTAATAAGGCATTGAGGTATTGTTCTCTCGATCTTCGGATGTTCAATTGAAGAGGAGCATATGGAGGTGATACCTATGTACAAAACTGGACTTTTTATTACGGTCATCTATGTTATGAAAAGAGCGTTTTCTCTTTTCTTTCCTGAATATTAATGACTTGCTTAAAGTTATCGAGTGCTTGTTGCATGCTTAATGTTTTCATTTCTCTTCTGGTGGGTGTTCAGTGTCGGCAGATACCGAATGTTTTTCATGTGTTAAATTCACTTTGCAGAGGTATGGTGAATTGAGCAAACAGAGGCTAGACCGTGCGATACTGACCTTTTTCCAGAATTTCAGAAAGTCTTATGTTGGTGACCAGGCCATCCAGTCTTCCAAGGTAACACTTAACAAATGTTGAATGATTTAAAATTCTTGGTACCCTGTAATTTTGTTTGTAATTATGGTTAAAAAGCTATCCTTTGTGCAGCTATTGTACGGTCGTCTATCAGACCTTTTGGGGCTCGGTGATCATTTGGTTCTATTAAATGTCATTGTCAGTAAGATTGCAACGAATCTGAAATGTTACACAGAGGTGAGTCTTCAAAGTGCTCTGCTATCATTTGGTTATCGCAGTTGTCTGAGCTAACCTTTCTTTCTTCATTATGTTTTATAGAGTGAAGAGGTGATTGAGCATACATTAACATTATTCAATGAACTGGCATCTGGGTAAGTGAAATTGATTGTGTTCAACTTGAAGATGTTGTTTGCTTATGCAAGATATTTCAAGAAAATAAAAGCTTAGGGGCTACTTACGGGTTCATGTCTTGTTTCTTTAATCTTTTTGTTTGATCAATTATGCAGCTATATGACCGGAAAGCTTCTTCTGAAGTTGGATACTGTCAAGTTCATAGTTTCAAACCATACGGTATTCTGTCGAGTTCATAATATGTACTGTATCTGATGCCTCTGAGTTAGCAGATATGAGTGACACACTGACACACGTTTTGAACGTTTGATGTCAGAGGGACCACTTCCCATTTCTAGAAGAACGTAGGTGCTCTCGCAGCAGAACAACTTTCTACTATACTATTGGTTGCTTAATTTTCATGGAGGACAGTCCTGTGAAATTCAAATCATCAATGGAGCCTCTTCTAAAGGTATGCCCATTCTTCATTAGAGGTGCAACAAGGGCAACAAAAAGTCAGAAAACAAAAAGCGAAATAATTTGGGATAGCTAATTAGAACCATTACAAAGGAACGGTTCCTAGATGGTGGTAAAGTGGAAAAAAGAGGAGAGATAAATGAGAAGGCAACAAATGGTGTAGGGGAAAATCGAAAGTGAATAGAAACAGAAGGGATCACTGAGACTGAATGAGGGGTTAGAAAGAAGTAAGAATAAACATGGAAAAAAAGTGGAGAAAGGGAAAATAAGAGCCAAATGCCAAATGGGAAAAAATAAAAATGCATGAGGGTGCTCTTTGAGTCTCCGTCTACTTCATTGGCATCTTAGCACCTGCCTAACCTTTTCGAACAAAACGGTTAAATATTTAACGCCTCTCTCTTAAACACCTTAAAACGTAACTCTCATTGGCTTCTACAACCTTTTTTTCTTCAAAGCATCAAAGAATGGTCTGTATATTCACTTTTCATCGTCTTTTTAGTTTGTTAATACAAATTAACCTGTAAAGTCGTTGCACTTTGTAAGGAAATGAATATTGTTTCAGCATACTCCACTGAAATCTTTGAGATATTCAGCCATCACTGTTCAGTTGAGAAGAAAATGGTATAGGTTATAGACTTATAGTACAGCACAATACATGGTGTTTGCATATGAATTTTCTGGTGCAGAAAGTGACAGTTTGACTGTACTTGTTGCATGATTCTAGTGTTTCCTATCTGATTATTTGATATGTTGTGTCCTTAGGTTTTCATATCTTTGGAGTCAGTTCCAGATACCATGTTTCGCAGTGACAATGTTAAATATTCATTAATTGGTTTAGTGAGGGACTTGAGGGGTATTGCAAAGGCCACCAATAGGTAAATATTTCAGTGTTTCTTTGATTATTTTCCCTTGTATCCCACATACTAGGTTGACCTTGTCTATCTCGTGATAATTTCAGCCGCAGAACATACGGACTTTTGTTTGATTGGCTGTATCCTGCACGCATGCCGCTTCTTTTGAGAGGCATTTCACATTGGGCTGACACCCCTGAGGTATGATAACTTGGAATCTGTGGCTGTCTTATTCTGTTAGGTGAAGTTCATATATTTATTTATTTTCGTTGACATTATCTTTGTTTATGTTCTTACATAGAAGGAGCTTTTATGATGGATTAGTGTGTGGAATATTAAGTTAGGGAAAAATATGGATAACCCTTTACTCCTATTTTTGCTTTGTTGGAGCTTGGAGAGTAAAAACTGCAAGTATGAGGGAAGGTTTGTGCAAGGGAGAAGGATGAACAATGATAGCGTGGAAGAAGAATGGATAGAGGGAAGAAGGGGAGGAGAGGGAGGGTGGGTGTTCTTTTTGCTGTTTGTTTGGGGGAAGGTGAACACAAAATTGTGAAAACAGAACTATTTGAAGTCCTGTGCACTGCAGTGACATATAGAGCTGGCAAGTCTGACCCGACCCGAGCAAACCCGACCCAATTGGACCATAAAATA
>JAOWBH010000032.1:472769-484312 GCA_028566215.1 Silene coronaria
GGCATGCACCTTGTGACTAATTGCCTTGTTCCTCTGTCACCTCAATGTATCTTGCCCCATTTAAAACTGTGGTCTCAGCATTGCCATTGCCATCGTCCAAGCTCACCTTCACTGCTTGTGCTCTGCGCTACTGCGACTATCCTTTTCCCCCACAAAATTTTAGTGAAAACATAACCATCACCCTCCTCACGTATGTGTCTCTCCCTCTCCAACCACAGTCTCAATAGTGAGTACTTGCAATGTGAATCGTGTTACAGTGGATTTGATGGAGTTCTGCTGTTCAATGTCGCAACCGTATCTAGTGTTTTTCACACTGGACGATGGTGGTTGACACGTGGAGTTATGGGCCATCTATGGAAGCGGCAATCTTAGGCACAGCTAGATTGTGTGGTTATTATCGAATACCGGTAATGCCAGATGTGAACGCGGTGGTGGCATGGTTGTGCAAGTGTGATTGTGGTACACTGGCATCATGGTGATGGCACGGTTTTGCAAGCATGGTAGTGGTGCGCTGGCCCCATAGGCGGAACTAGTGGAAGGTCTGTCAGAAATACCAACAAAAAGACACATGATTTAGAACCTTAGGGGTCGTTTGGTTCAAAGCATTGAAATGGATTAGAATGGGGTGTGATACCAATATACCATAGAGGTAGAGGTGGCAATCGGGTTAGCCGGGTGAAGTCGGTTCGGTCGGGTTTGGGTCATATTGGGTCAGCCTATCCGGGTTGGGTCGGGTCATCATCAGGTCGGGGCGAGCGATGTATCGGGTTTGGTTACTTTATCGTGTAAATTCAATTTTGACCACTAAATTTAGTTTTTTTACCATCATTTGGTTTGATTACTTCATTATCAAATCAAGCGTCTCAATCTAAACACAAAAATCTCTTCCATTTTGATCAATATTAAGCTTAATATTTGTCGGGTCATCAATTTAATCGGGTCAATATCATATCGGGTCGAATCTGGTTCGGGTTCAGGTCACTGATTATCGGGTCGTGTCGGGTTACAGGTCAGTTTCGGGTCACAAAATTTCTGGGTTCTGTCAAGTCAGGTTAGTTCGAGTTCGGGTCGGGTCAGATTTACCAGCTCTACAAAGAGGTATGGAGTTAGAACCTCATACTTGGTCACTGTTGTTTGGCTTGATTTTGGAATGGATAGAATAAACTCATAAAGTAATGGAGTGGAATGGAGTTAGAAACTTGGAGGTATAGATGAGTATGGGATCCTAGGGAGTTACTCCAACCATACACTAGAATGGATTGAATCCATTCCAAACTTCCAAAAGCTCCAACCTGCCACCCCCTTGGTTTTCGAAAGCGCACCAGAATCCCTTGACTAGAAAGTGTAAGGAGCAACGCAAGGTGTGTAATTTATAGTCACTAGTTGTGAACCAGAGTGTTCTCAAGTGAAGGAAACATCTCCTTGTGCACATAAACTTGAAGTCGAAAGATATGTAGATACAATGAAGTGACATGATCAAAAACAAATAAGAAATACCTGAAGTAAAGTACATGATCATGGGCACGGCAAACAATGAAGTCAGACATCATGTCATCAACCTTCATTTTACCAACAGATCTGCCTATTGTACCACGTCGTTGAGCATGGAATGTATTTGGGCTCATTCTCTTAACATAACCTTTTTCACTGATAGCCTGTAATTTTCAGAGTATCATGTTTCTGAAACAGAACTGAACACTTCACAGGGGGAAAAAAAAGGTAGAGAAAAAAACATGATGGATAACTACCAAAATCAATTCTTCATTGGGAATCACATCAATGTCCTCAACTTGGCCGGTTTCACTTTCCTCTAACATGGAGCGCCTAGGAGTAGAAAACTTGTTCCTCAGCTCAATTGCTTCATGTTCAATCAGCTAAAACACCCAATAAAGACAAGTCAGCAACTTTGTTGAGCGCCTAGTCCACACCCATATAACAAATTGGTACAAGAGAAAGTATCAGCATAGTTAAATTTACCAAATATACAAGGTTCACAGCGAGATCAGGATTTTAGGTTCTACGGATCAGAGCAAAGATCACAAGTCTTGCCAAAAGCTACAAAAGCTAATATTCCCAAACTGACGGGGAAAGACATTTCACAATTAATAGTCACTTATCAACTTATAAAAACAGAGTACTAGCAAGATTTCTGGATCCCTTGTCATGTTTCCTCTCCAGTCATCACCTTTTTTAAACTACAGTGTGATAGATGACAGAGGAAATTTTCTCCATGATGAGCAACTTATAGAGAAGACGAACGAAATTCCAAAGCACACAGTTTAAGCAATACCTATACAGATTGCTCAAATGACACAGGACTTGCTTACAAAAACTACTTCTCAACTACCAAGTACACTCAAGTATAATCCAATCTCTCCCTAATAACCCTCTTGTGAGCCTACATAGCAATTAAAATAATCATATTATGATACCATTGAAAATGTTGTCATTATATGTGTCCTGTGATGAAAAGAAAAAACATATGCTGATAACTCGGGTCAAACAGGTACTACTCCTTAAGTTCAACCAAATTCAAGATTATTCTACCTAAAGAATAAGTTTATTCATTGTACCTGGAGAATATGTTTCTTGCTTGACAGAAGTTCTTCCAGCCTCGAGATTTGTTCCATAAGCAATTTGTCCTCATTGAGAAACTTGTTCCTCTGATATAGTAAGAAGGATAAGCTCTTAGTGTACAGAGACCCAATGCACAAAGTATTGCATTAAAACATAGGCCACAGATTTGTAGCAAACCTCAAGCATAGTGAGCTTTCTCAAATTTATATCCAATATAGCTTCAGCTTGTTTCTGGGACAAACTATACTCTGCAATAAACAACAAACAATAAAATCATTTACCAATTTACACGTTTTCAGAAAGACATCGACCATCACTTGAGACTGGACCTGTCTAGAGCTTACTGAGGTCATGGTCTACTATACCAAAGAGACCCTAACCTTCTCTTAATCCTGCGGCCTCATTTGGTGTTCTTTCACCATTAGTTTCTCGTGCAACTCAAGAAATTTACAAGTAAGAGTGTACAACACTGTTGAGGTAATGAATAATGCCCCTAATGATCCACAGGTCAAAGATTTACAAATCTCATGCCTATGCCCTATATCCTTTTTCCTAGGCAAACCTGTACTTCCTATATCCTAAATTTTTCTTTTCACTAATAGTTGCTCCAAAATTTGCAAGGCCACTTAAAAAAGACAAACAGCGTATAGAATTTCAGGTTGCTGTCCGCGCAGAATATAGAAATTTCAAGATAAAATGTATGGTTCAATCGGGCATTCAACCAATGAAGTTTCAAAAAGTATGTCATTCACAGTGCTTATCCAAAATAAGCAAATGAGTGCAAAGCACCCTCCTAAGAGTCCTACACATAGCCCCAACCCTAAGCAAGCTATAGCCAGGCACGATTAAAAACACCGCCATAGATGAACCTCAGATCTTACTTTCCATTAGGTCAGCTGACGCCATTGCATTGCTAGATGCTTTCCTGATCACTTGTATTACGTCATCCAGATTATCAAGCCCTACAATGATACCCTGGTATAAGCATAGGAAGAAACAATTTAGAAAGAAATTAGAATAAAAACACAAAAATCATAGGAAGTGTTGTAACACAAATCAACCTCAACTATATGCCTCCTATCCTTTGCATGTGCAAGCTTATATCGAGTCCGCCTTTCAATCACTGAGCACCTGAAGTCAAGAAATGCCTGCAAGACCAGAGTAAACAAAAGCATTATGTATCTACAGGAATAGTTAAAAACATTTATCAGATAATAAACAGAGCAACAACTAACAAATAGTATATGACTATGCTGTTATGCATATACGAGAAAACATCTACTGACCAGCACCCACGAGGCCATGATAAACCTTCGATATTGTTTGTTGACATGGACAAAGTAATTTTTTCCAGAGTTGAGGGGCATAGCTCCATAATGTGAAACACATACCAATTTGATGTAAATGATGTAAATAAACTAGTACAAATATTTGTGTTGCTTTTGAGGAGTTAATAAGCAGCGGACAATAATGGGTATGAAACTCTGGATTAGTTCATCTGAGTTTATGTTTTTGAGAATGAATTATAACTAAATACCCCCCCTCCCTTCCATAATGTTCTTCCCATTTACTTTTTCACAGTCTTCGAGACGGCACTTTGACCGTATTTTACCATGGCTATACATTATTCTTTTTGGTTAAAATTATAATTTTATAAAAGATCTCTTGATAACAAATCTAACTATATGAAAATCATGTTACAAAACTTTATACTTTTTAGGGGTGAACATAGTGGAAAGGAGGGAGTAGAAGAAAACTAGACACTTAGAAAAAGAAGACTTAAGCTAACTGCATATACGGTATCCGTTATATACTCTGGTAACTAAAATAATGTGAAATCACCCACGAATTCCTTAGCATACAAATCATCAATTTAACATTTCATTCTCACGGATGGTTCTGCACCCTTGCTTCTTGGAACTATATCTTCCTCTGATCCTCTCCACTTAACCGCTCGGGCCTAAGTCCCGAGAATAGTCACTGGAAACCTAAATCCCTAATCTGACTCCTTCATTTTGAATGAAGTTAAAATATTAGGTAGATCCAAATATATGATCCAAAATCCAGTTGAAAACACCCATTGTCAGAGCATAACAATTCTCCTTTTAACCCATAGTTAACTCTAAGCTTTTATATGAACAATTCAAAACCCATGAAAGACCGGCACCACTGTCGTTAAAGTAAAGATTTAAGTTCAGAATCCGGCAGCATCAACCTCCTTTTGTGCCTCCCTTTATGCCAAGAGAAAAGATACAGGCATACAGCCATATCAATCATAGATCACCCATTGAGTCATTTGATAGCAATAAAGAACTCTTTTCAGCTTCCCAGTTTATGTTCTTTTACATGGTTAAGGATCCTACGAGTAAAATCAGATATCGCGCCATACGCCCATACCCACCTAGTTGGAGAAGGTGTGGGACTGTGGGTAGTGTTTTAGTGGGTGGTAGAGCGAGTGCAGGTGTCAACTATTGCACCCGCTAACAGCAAATATTGCACATTCTCAGACCCTGAGAAGTAATTTTTACCTGAAGTATCTCTTTCAAGCCCATCAGTTTTGGTTGCCCGTTAAGGATCCTGTGAATATGACGATACATGAAAAATAAATTGAACCTCAGGAAGAAAAGATTCTCTATTGAAACGGCAGCCCTAATAGAAACAGAATGGAGTAAAACAAAAGAACTCCTGGAGAACAGGAATAAAAACAGAACTCACCCGACCATGTTGCAGCTAAAGCTTGACTGAAGAGGAGTGTGGCGGTAAAGATTATTTAAAACAATTGCTGGTTCTGCTCCACGTTTTAACTGGAATTATGACATAAGCCAATACAAATTCAGTACTAAGCGAGCAACCAATAAATCCATTTTGCTAACCCACAGAATAGAACAAACCCACCTCTATCACTACGCGCATGCCAGAACGATCACTTTCATCTCGGATATCACTGATTCCTTCTAAAATCTGCAGAAATTTGGGAAAGGAAATAACAATGTACAAAATTAGCGATATAAGCTCAATTTACTATATTTCACTCGTTGCAACATACAACTTCATGCAGTTCATCAGATAAAGCTTGTTAAAAACGCCCGACAATTTCAGACCAAGGGTTCAAAAAGAATATTAGAGTTTCATCAAGATTGAATTTCAATGTTAATTGGCCAAAAATGTTAAACATAAGACTGAATCAGGTACATTGCATGCATCTTATCATGCTATCAACGCAGCTTCTGTGTTGACCACCATTCCGTAATACACTAAGTGTTTTATAAGCTCAAACTGCTGAAGCTACAGTTCACGAACAGATCTACCTGAACTGTTGATTGATAATCATTAAAAAAACGTGCATGCCAATTAGACAATACCTACAAAACGTGATCAGCCTAATAGTGAAAAAATACTCAGAAAATCAGCATTACTCAATACCAACGTTGAAAGCACTGTAGCAAACTAACAGCCCTATATATTGTTTGAAAGAGAGTTTTTAGTTTCAAATTTCCAATCAGCTAACTAATATGCAGTCGCATGCTGCAATGGAAACCAATACCTTATTTTCAACTAGACCAGCTATCTTCTCGACCAGAGATGCTTTGTTTGTCTGGTATGGAATCTGTTCAATTCACAAAGAGGCAAAACATCCACTTCATTGGCAATTATGAGAAATATTGTTAATAAACAAGTAAAATGATAAGGAAATAAAGCAACAAACTAGAATGGGCACCTCTTTTATGATTATTGCAGCGCGCTTACTCTTGGAATCAACAGATTCGATTTCAGTTTTTCCTCTCATGACAACACGTCCTCGCCCAGTCCGGTATGCCTCAAGGATTCTACACAAGTTTACCCGCATTATAAATCAGACAGTTTTTGTTTGTTTATTTATAGCCTTACACAAAAATACACATTGCCTTAGCTAGATATCATCTAAAGCATGAGCTCAACTAACAAACATCACCAGCTAGCAACTAAATGCGGTGACTGAATAGAAAACTAAGTTTCTACCCTCCCACACCCAGCATCCCAAACAGTTCTCCAGCTCAAGAGAAAACATAGAACGGAAAGAGATAAAGGAACTAGCAGAATTATCTGAAACACAGACCACTAGGTGACAGACTCACAGGTCGTTTACTTTTAGTGCAGAAAAAAAATCTGACACGTACTTTGTCGGCTTGGGTGATAATGTCCATCATCAAATAGCTGAAAACATTTTCAAATATATCATTTACAGCTTTAACCAGCAGGCGACTTACAAAAAAAAAAACACCCTTACAGGCATTTACTATTACCGAATTCGCTAGCAGTATTGAAATGTATGAAGAGTGGCGTTAAATCAACAGTAATGGAATCAGAATTTATAACTAAACATGATGTATAGCGTATAGAGCAGATATTCGAGAATCGGTGAGGAAGAAAGTTTCTGCTGAGCAACTAAGAATGCACACTCGTTAGCCATTTTTCTTATCGTCGACATATAAAGAAGCAAAGACAACAGTAAGCCTACCCAAGATTACCCATGAGCACACCTCCAGTAGGAAAGTCAGGAGCTGGCATGACTTCCATCAATTCCTGAAGCTAATACAGATGGAACACAAAAAATTAATGCTCTGTCAGAAGAATAGAACATATTTTGTTAGTCTATTTCCCGCACATTAGCCATTAAGTACAAATCTTATATCACCACAGTACTGACTACTGGTATTCTCTACAGTCATTAATTACTAACATGTGACTGATAAATCGAGCAAGAAACATTTAATAGATCTCCTAAATAACTGACCATTTTTATGTAGTACTCGTGTCTAATGAAAAAGGGAAGGTGCTTAAAAAGCATTTCAATAGTATAAAGGTTCCCCTATCATTTTACCGTTTCCTACTTTCATCTCCTGTTATGAGAAAGAATAGAGAGAGTATTATACAACAACAAAAGAAGCATTAGAGGACAAGATGTCCTCCAAGCTGTAAGAAACATGCAGCTATATATCAGCAATCACCGCCCAAAGTGAAGCCAGAAAACGACCTTCGCAACGAAAGATAAATCACATAAAAGTACGAGAAATTGACTGAAGCCAATCACAAAAAAGACATGTTCATTTTCACAACCGCTTGCCCTCTTTGATTCTACCCGAACATGAAACTCTAATATGAAGAAACTCCACCACTGAACCAGAACAAAACAATTGAACAAGCCTAAAATTTGATCCTAACAATTGAGAGATTCATGAAACTGATACCATTCAGATGCACTAGCCATATTAAGTGATCAATCATTTTTAAGACAAACAAAAATGAAAATGAGTTTGTGACAGAGGGACGGAATAAACACTGTTTTAATCATAACGATAGTACAAAAGAACGGTTAAACACGGAAGATGATAAAAAAATGTAGGAATGAGTGAATGACACATATACTAAAGAGAACGCCGCAATGGATAGCTAAAATGCAAGACAGGGTTAACAACAAATAGATACTAGACTAGCATACCATCCACATGATAGAATGGGGCGTGGACTGTATGTAAGCCTTGGAAGGCCCAAAAGAAAACATAAATCATAATCCTTTATGAGATAAAAAAAAAATAAAAAAAAAAAAAAAAAAGTGGAATTTGCCAGCATGTCACACAGACTGAAGAGTAGAACTTACTGTAGCTTCTGGATTATGGATTAACACAGAAAGTGCATCAACCACCTCTCCTAGGTTGTGCGGAGGGATATTTGTTGCCATCCCCACCTGTAATATCAATACAGTAGCATTAACTCAAAAGCTGGAACATCAGGGCCAGCCACTAAACCGGATAGAAAATATTGACAATAATCACAGTACAGTATAGAACGTAAACAGTACCGCAATCCCAGAAGAACCATTTAAAATTAGGAGTGGTAGACGAGAAGGAAACACTGATGGTTCTTTCTGTGAGTTATCAAAATTAGGAGTAAAATCTACCTGCATTAGAAGTTAGAGAATCATGAGAACAGTGATCTAGTACTTTAACCTTTATAACAAATGGTTTCTACAGAAAATGGACTGACTGTATCTAGTTCCAGATCAGCCAACAACATTTCTTCAGTTAGTGCCTGCATGATATGAAGGGGGAAATGTCAGTTAACCTAAAAAATCAATTCACGGTACCATTATTAACAGACAAGTGCGCTTGAAAGAACGAGCAACTGCATCTCATAACTGATAAAACAGACAAACTCTGCTGTTTGAGTTCTAGTTCATATGTATCAAAGTGGTTATAAGATATAACATTACCGATGAGCATTTCTATAAAAATTTCTTACACACAAAACACCATCTGGTCAAACTTACGCAGCAATTGGACAGCTAAAACTAAAAGTCTAGCATCTCGTTTGCATCTTGTACCAAACGAATTACATAATACTCCCTCCATTCAATTTCATTAGGTACATTTCTTTTTTGTACACTATTCACAAGTTGGAAGAATCTTCCAATTTCCTCCTAATATATAAGAGAAAATATATTCATGTGGGATCTTGTTTAATTCGTCTTTAGAAGTACATTAAAAATATCAATTTTTTAGCAACTTTTACAAATATGTTGCTAAAGATATTTACGATGTAAAACACGTGTTGGCAAACGTGAAAAAGGCATAAGTGCCAAATGGAGTTGAATGGAGGGAGTACTAAACAAATTACTCAGCAGCTGCAGTCACACATTACACACAAATGCCAGAAAAACGTAGAAAGAAAATTCCCACACGTGTAAGCTACTCTCTAATAAAAAGAATATATAGGCAAAAGAAAAAAGAGTTTACCTCTAGTCTGCATTCAGTGTATCGCATAGCAGCAGCAGGGTCAGCATCAATTGAACCAAAGTTTCCATGCCCATGGATAAGTCGGGTCCTCAGAGAGAAATCCTGGAAGTAAGCATGTGAGTTTTTCAAACTAACTATTGTCAGGCGCAACATTATGACGAGAATCCAAAACAGCTATAGGACTGCTTTATTTCAAGAGTCCTGAAATAGGGTTAAGCTAGAAATAAAATTTAAAAAAAAATATTGAAAAAAATAGAGCAAGTTCATTAGTCATGGTCTCATGGACTATTATCCCAAGATACAGGATAAAACGTACAATCAAACCAAGAGCATAGAAATGTAAAAATAGCTTTCACAAAGCTATTTTCAACGAGTAAACATGTTATATCATACAAAGAATCTTAGTTAAACTTACGGGCGTCATATACAGCAAATCAAAGCCTCATAATTACACTTCACATTACCTGAGCCATTCTCACAAGTGCCTCATAGACTGCAGAATCTCCATGTGGATGAAACTTACCCAACACCTGCATAGTACTTAGAAGTTAAGTTATCCTTATACTTGGAAATTATACAAATCATGATGAGATTCATGTTTTGATGCTTAACCTCTCCAACCACTCTTGCACATTTTTTGAATGGTTTCTTTGATGAAAGGCCTAACTCATGCATTGCAAATCTGTGCCAACAACATCCAGTAAGAGTTAATGGCAAAAATAAGAAAGTCGAACTGAGAGTTAACATTGAATTTGAGACAATAAGGGGCCAATAAAGTTTCATCACAAAACATTGATACAACACAAACAAAAAAAAAACGACGATTGCCTGCACCAATTTTGCCAAAAGATATGTTGCATAAAGATATATCAACTCTAAATTTTATTTACCCATCGAACCTAACTCTATGGATAACGAATTTATTGCTCATCTCAATTTACAGTACACCGGAGTTATACCAGACATATGGCAGCCAAAATAAAATTGTTACAGCAGTGATGCAATGTTACAGTAGAGTAAAAAGTTTCGACTTCAAAATTGTTAAAAGCTTCTTAAACGCCATAGAAATTTCTAAACATCTAATGGCAACATGTTCCCTTCCAAACATTCCCGCTAACCTGTCTTCATTTTCCTAATGCTAACACTAAAAAAATTTCCCAAACGGTAGATGTGTAACTCCATTGGTTCCAAATTAGACAGTTTAGACAGTGTTATCCTCGAAACCCAACACATTGCACACAAAAAAAAAAAAAAAAAAAATTGCCCTCAAAAACTACTTCACAGCCTCAGAGGCTGTTCAATTCACATGCATTTTATGAAGATATTAACCTAGCCCAAAAACACACATTTACAGCTAAACGCACAGCTCAAAGGTTATCGATTTAAATAAAAAATTCTACATAATAAAAGCTAGACTCCACATCAAATTAGATAATCCATAGGTTGTTCAGTATGTTCACCCCCACGCAAAACCAATGTGTTGTACTCTCTCCATCTTGGTCGGTATTTATTTACTTATTATTTCCTTTCTAGGTTAGTCAATTGTTATCTATTTCCATTATCGAAAACTTGCTGCTTGTAAATTGACACAAATACCCCCCCAATTTCTACAATATTGGGGTTATCTTATGTGCAAGTTCGAGATTTTGTGCTTTGTATGCTCCAAAACACACTTTCAATTTTGCCTTTGGCCTTTGTACCACCGTAACTAATGCATGGAACATTAAAAGGTCGTCAATTCACATGCATTCTACAAACAAACATTTAAACCTAAAAGAAGCACAAATTAAAGGTTAGTGTTCTAAACTAAACACACAAGCACAACCAAAACTACTTCCTCTGTTCGTCATTCCAATGAAATGAATACATTTTTCAAAATCGACAAGATTAATTAGCCGTAATAAGAAAGAAAAAGAGGCCTCACAAAAATGCGCCTATAAATCATAAACACACATTTACAGCAAAGAAAAAAGCATGAACTAAAGGTTAGCGCTTTCAATTGAACAAACAACACAACCAAAACTTTCTCTATTCTCCGTTCCAATGAATTATATACATTTTTCAAAATTGACAAAATCAATTAATCAAAAGAAAAATGAAAAGAGGCCTCACAAAATGCGCCGATGAACAGGCTTCAAACCGTCGCGAACATCAGGAAGAGCACGGCCAAGCAAAACAGACATAGCATAAGAC